>OY744476.1:189259984-189792026 GCA_963556175.1 Tipula confusa | reverse complement strand
TAATCGAATTTTGGCAAAAAAGTATGAATCTCTTAGTGATTTGGGATTGCTGATCACATAGCAACCGCCTTGACTCCTTTTTCTGATCTCGCAGACGAACCTTTTTGCAGAATGATAGTTTATACTGGTTGGTGTGACAAATCGAGCAAGTAAAACTTGCGCCCACAAAATTTAACTTTCCGCACCAATTTTTTGCACTAATACGTGTAAAAGCCATGGATCTTTGGACTCTGCGGCTTCTCCTAAACCCTTTAAACCTCTTACGACTTCGTTGGATACATCATGTAACTGATGTATACTTTTAGTGTTGCCTTCAGTTAAACCGGGCTAGCTTTATTCTTTTTATAAATGTCGTAGTGTATTTATGTTTTGTGCCGTGATACTTCATACAATTTTCCATGCCCCTTTCGGAATCCAGCACACAGTCAATAATCTTTGCTGGTACTAGGTTAACTCCTACATACCTAAATTGGTCAGATATTTCATTACTGAAGCGCAGAAATCATCTTAACTTAGTTGAGAGTCTTATATATATGCCCACTTAGTCCAGAACCTAACTTAGTCATCAGAAGAACGTTCCTTACGGAATTCATCTTGATTTTCAGACAGGTCTTTTTGGTTTTTAATGGTCTTTTTAAGTCTTTCGCATTTGATCCATAGCCAATTTTGGCAGTACGATGAACATTTTGTTTATTGCAGTCATTTTTTTGGCTGAAGTATAGGCTGCTGAACATTCTACTGCTTAGGAAATAAACCTTACTATAGGCATATAATAAATAAGCTGAAAACAGCTAAGATAAGCACGGACCGCAGTTGTAAATTCTACGTTAGGAATTTTTTTAGGTTCGGAACCTTTCTTGTTTCTCATTTTGCCATTAACTTGCTTTTCAAATCTTTGCCTTTTAGTTCGATGATTCTTACATAACCCGGCTGTTGTGGAAATAATATAAACATTATTTCTAGGCAAGACGGATACGTACATTATGTACCTTTGAACTATGTCATAACTGTTTTTATGGCTTACCTCTTCACACATTTCTGAAAGCATCGCTGCTTTCCTTGTATTAATGGAGTACTTAAGTACTAAGCAAGAAGCATAATATGGTTGCTAGAACACATATCTTGTCTAGCACAGCGGAATTTTTTTATACTATTTTTTTGATCCACAGTAAAACTGGCACTTCCCCTATGTAATCTGGAGGTGTTACCAACATTCAGTATTACAAAACGACAAAAATGCTTCCATTAGAGATTGAGCTTTATCACTAAGCTCAGTCATAATCGGTCGAAAAGCAGTTATTGAATATAAATTGCATGGATCTTACAAAACAGGATCCAACAACAAAAGTATTTTTTTAGAAGGGTTTCTTCTCACAGGCCCAAACTACAGCTTGATTTTAAAAATCTGCTTTCCAAGACCTACTTCCAATCTTTGGTTAATTTGTAGAAGAATTATAGAATAAGGCGATGAAAATTTGAAATCAAAATAAGTTGATTTTACTGTATGAAGCTACTGCCAAGGTTAAACTATAAATAAGGCTAACTTCACAAAAATTTAACAATTCAAAAAAACACGAGAACATTAAATCAGTTCCAACTTGGAGAATTTCTCGATGACGTTTAAAAAAAAACAAAGAATGTTAAATAGTCAGTATTTTTTGCGGAAAAGGCCAATTATTTCCAATGAGGTCACAAAAATGGTTCTAGATATTTGTAAAGATTATGAACCAATATTTGACCATTTTAATCATAAAAAAAACAGAAAAGTACCAGAAAAGTACCAGGGCTTTTAATAAATTGGTAACAAAGAATTCAAGTGTGTTTATAGAGAACATACTGGCTTATGTACTCAGTAATGTAGACAGTATTTTGGTGGAGCGAAATAGCACAAACCAAAAATTACAAGCAAAAATCATTGCAAACCATAAAGCAGAAACTGTTTGGACTGACGGTACAACATGTTGTCTTGGGGTGTTTCACTTTTACTGAAAATTAAAGAGTATCGGAGACTAAGCCACCAGAGCTAATTCGTTCTCTGCGAAAAACCTTGAGCAGTGATTAATCGATTCAAATGAAATCCTCCTTAGAAGTCACCTACAATATTCTCCGCCAGAGAAATGATTCTTTCCAATATTATTTAAGACAGTAGTTTCTACTTGTATGCAAAGCAGAGCTATGCTGCAATAGATTTCGTTTTTTGAGCAATCTCTGTTTTCAAGATAGGGTACAATGCGACCACTGCATTCATCAGCCATGTGTTTTCTTTGCTATACTAATCTTATAAGTCATAAAGATGGTTACAAAAAATGTGTCCCTTCCTCTTGAATATCAAGAGATCAAAATTAATGCAATCAATCCCACGAGAACGTTATTTTTTTTTGTATCTGCATGACAGGTGTGAATTCCATGAATGATGGGTCCCCTATGTACATCGCCGAAGTGTATATTTCGCAATTTTCAAACATCATTTGGCACTTGCTGAACATTTAGTAAATCAGAAATATTTGCTTGGCAGTTCTCCTAGCAAGGACCGCTTTGTTCTTCGAGCGATTGTAAAACGTAAGCGCTCTTATTTATATGCTATATTCGGTTGCTCGTCAGCAATATAAAACTGCAAACGTTTACTGCTAACAAGATTCTGATATTGTGCTGTCTCATCTTAATTTGTCACAGTTGAAACGTAAGTTATGATTACCTGAGATCCTTGACTTCTATAAAAACAATTATTTTTAGTCACCAATTGATGAGCACTGCATACAAATTTGGCAGCTTGCTGATAGAATCTTACATCTTGGATGACTCGAAACTTTTCCTTAGAAATAACAACTGGTTAATTTGACTTTGGGACGTCTAACGAAGATATATCTATATTTCCAAGTAGATATATTTATGAGAAATGTGCTAGCCATAGTGGGGACATGAGTGGCTGCAAAGTACCTCATTTTCCCCATAATAGATCGCTAGATCGTGTCGGTAGTCCGAACCTATGTTTTCACATAAATCAGTTTGATTTCTGCAAGTTGCAGCATATAAGTCACTAATCATTATACTGACGTCGTGCTCCAGAATGGATTCCAACATATTATTTAAATGGCTGTAAAATGAGTCTTTGTTCTTAGGTTGATTTACATCAGTGGGAGAATGAACATAAATGGTTGAGAGGTTTGCTAGTCGCATAGGTAAACGTAGCTTAAACACAATTTTGCATTAGCCACATAAACTGGTGAAGCCGATGCATATTTAAGCACCAATAAGATATTGAAAAAATAGCTAAACTGACTGTTACAAGCGGTGTGGAAAATGGTCAATTTTGCAAAGTTGTTCTGCTTCACCGATCATATAGTTAAAGTGTTGGCTTAACCGCGATCGTGAATTCGTTCAACGCCGCTGAGAATATCTGAGATTTGACAAATTGTGTGTAAACTCTTTCGGTTGTCTGACCACCTACAACGATGACCAATTGTAAAAATATGGTCTGAGAGATATTTTAAAAGATCTCAGTAAGGGTCAACTCTAATAAGATATTGCGTCCTCAAGTAATTCATTTTTACGAAAGGATAATTCAAACATGAAATTAAAAAGTTAATATATAAGTTTAAGAGCAAAAAAGACTTTTTATCATCCAAACCTGGCAATTAGCAAATATCCATTTTACGAAGCCTCTAGAAAATTAAGATTTACAAGTTTCCGTTTACATCGTTATAATCGCACAAAAACTAAAACTTCCAATCATCATAAACTTGGCAAAACTTCATTATTTGTTACCAATCATTAAAACCCACCAACAAACTCACTCTTAACAACATATTATTGAGAACATAAAAAATCAACCAACATTTTTGGTTCGATTCATGAGGAAAGTTTTTTTTTCCACAAATTTTCAATAAACATTTTATGGCTGCTATTATTAAAAAAAAAAAAAAATGTTAGCTTACAGTTCTGCAGTAAACAAAACTTATTTGTTAGTATTTCATTTTAAAATCATGTTCGATCATAATCAATCAGAAACTATAATATGTGCAACTATAAATTTTTTTTGTTACTTGTAGTTTTCAATTACGTCTACTTAAAAATTGAGAAAGTTTCTGGTATCGATTTATTGGTTTCGTCAAAACATTTGTACAACTAAAGTACATAACGATAATCAATTTTGTTAAATTGCGGATGAATCACTTAGTGGTTAGTTTTTTTATTTTATTAACAGTTGAAAAAACAACAACAGAAAAACACAAATCGTATTACTTTAATAAGGAGGTGGCAAAAACTATTTTATGGCCAAGAAAACAGGAAACTTAGTCAGAAAATAATGGTAGATCAGCAAAAAAAAAAAAAAAAGTTATAATGTCCAAAAACTGATTAGAGCTGTACAAAAATTTTCTTTATACTAAATGGAAACGATGAAATCATAACAAAAAATAAAACCGGCATAACCAACTTTTTGACGCTTTTATATTACACTCGCCTTTTCTGTGTATATGCGACATTTTATAAAGGGTCTTCCACTAAGGAATTTGTGATAGATGTTGTGGGATACATACCGAACCACGACAAAAGATGTTTTCCCAACTATTAAATAATAATAATCAGCTTTTACATGCTAGTCCGTACCGAATCTCAAATTTGACTCCAGCAGTTTTGGTGCAAACCAACTCTTCGTTTTTTTCTAGGCCAGCAGAAGTTGTCAATCCAGGAGCCTAAAGGGAATTCCGCGCATGTTGAATGTTGGCTCTCTTCTCAAAATTGCACACCTGGGTAGTCAGATAACTGACGTTTTCAGTCACATTTGAAATATAAGGTAAGTTTTCTTGCGAACACTAAACAGAAAAAAAAGTTTAGTTAGTTGCTAGCCGAACAAGATGATCTTACATCTTGGATGATCTAATTTCGTAGAAATTATCACTCGGCCAGTTTGACTTAGAGACTTCTTGCCCGGATGTTTCCATGTTTCCAAGTAAATGTTTTTATAAGCAAAGAATATAATCGATTCACTGAGATTTTGTGTAATAGATCATTTTTCGCAATTATCAGTCTCTAGTTCATGTCGGGTTTGCCGATCGATATCTTGCCATAAGTCAGTCTTATTTTAGTAATTAATATTCTGACGTCGTACTCTGGTATTGATTAAATCAGACTACCCAAATTATTGTAAAATGAGTTTTTATCTTTAGATAGGATATCATAAATCATTTTTTTATTTGTGGCTCTAAGAAAAATGTAATACCAAGATTGCCAAGGTTATCTTCACTATAAAGTTACAATTAACCCTTAAACAAATGGTCTTTACTTTCTGGGCCATCGACTTTCTTGAAGAGCAACGAGTTCCAAGCCATACTCTTTCATGGATGACAGAGTGCCACTAACCGTGCCTTATTGTTCTCTGTGACTGCACGTTCTATAAGTGATTTTTCGTTACATGAAAGCCTATATATACAGATTCATGAAATTATATCATGATTCCAGTTATCATGAGGTCCAAAAGAGATGCCAACAATAGTGAACTTTCTAAGTTCTCTGGAATGTCGATTCCAATCCACAGAAGCACTGATGTATTTTAGAGGGAAGCACTACTATTGATGCCCCCAATCTTACAATAAATCAAAATAAATTATTGCATACTTATTAACAACCTAAATGGTTGGTGCGTATACTACATAGATTGAATACACTTCAAAAAAGGCGGGAAATGCATAATAACAAATCATCTATAGTGAATCAATATGAGCAACGAAATTACCCTTATTAGCCAAGGCAATTATCCAAGTATAGGCTGAAAAACAACAACAAAAACTCCTACAAATGCTATAATAGACTCCTGCGGTTTACAAATTTCATCCATCACGGCGGAGGCGACCGAACAAATAAAGCAGCCAACCAGGAAAACTAAAATGCAGATTAATTCCTTAAACGAGAGCCATAGCATTACCACTACCGAGTTGACCAGGTTTTAATAGATATTCAAGTTGGGATCCAATCTCTGTTTATCGATGAAGATGACTTATAACCTGGAAGATGCTCAACAGGCAAAAAACCAGCTGATACTTGAAAAAATGGGTATCATACCAGGCACTGATACGCTGGAGTTTAAGGTGAACTTCAGCAATAAAAATGGACACATGATCAAAACTAAAAAGCTATCAGAATCATCAAAATTATTTGATTATTTCATTATTTGTGGCTATTACCAACCTTGATACAAGAACTTCGAAAACAAATGTCAATACTATTACATCTTTCTGCTGAAACTAGAAGGTATACACATTCGAAGGTGAATCCTGGTGTATACTTCTACGGCATGACATAATTGTTGACACCAAAAACATGCGTAGCACCAACAATAACAACCAGTTAACATTTCCAAAGGTAGAGTTTTGCGGAGCAAGTTTACTTGCAAACTTATTGAACGAGGTGCAACAAGATATGAAAATTGATAAAACCATTGAATATTTGGATGGATTCGATGATTGTGTTAGGTGGGTGGCTGCTGATTAGAGAAGCACATAAACAAACGATGCATGAAAAAACACAACGCATTTCGCCTGGAAGACCAATTTTGAGAATTGGAGTTGATTATACTGGACCATCTCTGATTCACTCGTACTCATATCTTCATTTATATGAACTAAGGTTATACGTTTAGAATCAGCAAGTGACCTAACCACCGAATCATTTATTTCGGCCTATAAGATGATCACTGCAAATAGACAATTGTGTAATGACCTGTATAGCGATAACGGTTCTTATTTCGGAGTCTCTTGGAAATTTCGATTTGTGGCATAATTTTTGCCATTTTGATAGGCTAACCATCATAGATTTTCTGGATTTTGGAAGTTTTGATTTATGGCATAATTTTTATAGTTTTAAAACGCTTACCATAATGCATTTTCTGGATTTTGGAAATTTCGATTTGTGGCATAATTTTTACAGTTTTGATAGGATCATGGATGTTCTGGATTTGGACAATTTTGATTTATGGCAAATTTTTGCAGTTTTGATAGGCTAACCATAATGGATTTTCGGGCTTTTAGAAATTTCGATTTGTGGCATAATTTTTACAGTTTTGATAGGCTAACCCATTATGGATTTTCTGGATTTTGGAAATTTCGATTTGTGGCATAATTTTTACAGTTTTGAAAGGTAAACTCATCATGGATTTCCTGAATTTTAGAAATTTTAACTTGTGGCATAATTTTTACAGTTTTGATGGGCTAACCATCATGGATTTTAAGGATTTTAAAAATTTCGATTTGAGGCAAAATTATTGCAGTTTTAAAAACAAAATTCTATTTCAGAACTCTACCAACAAGTATATCAGCATCTCTCACTGATAAATAATAAGCTTTCTTTTATGGATATTAGCCACGAAGCAATATAGATGTGATATCAGCCATACAAAGATAAAGCCCTCGACATCTTTCTGAGAGGACTAGCCACGGAAGTCATGCTATTCAAACACCCTATCTAACAACACTTCCACCATTATTACCTCGAAGAATTGGTACCATTCAATAATCTAATACATGAATGCGCAATTTTTATGCCGAATAATTACATAAACCACAGAGACCCCAAAAATTGGCCAAACCTTTTGTAAGTAAAAACCAATTTTCTCCAAATCAGTAACAATTTTCACAACTAGTTAAACAATGTGCCCAAAAAAGCGTTCTCACAACCTATGTCGGTAGATAAATCCATTTATTCAGGTAATGTCAATTACCAGAACTGACATCGTATGAATCAGTTTGCAAATAAGAAACCTTATTCAAATCGGACATACCAACCGGTGAAATATCAGAAAATATACCTACGAAATCGAATTACGGTTAACTTACACCACAATAGTATGAGGAGAAATTAGTACAGTCGATACTGAACCTGTATATTCCAGACCGTATCCCTACCCAATGTTTTTAAATGAAAAAGTTGAGAGTCAAATACATCAATTACTCGTTGATGGAATAATCACCATCCACATCGCCGTACAATGCCCCAATGTGGATTGTACCAAAAAAAGAGGATGCGTCAAAACTAGGAAATATCGACTGGTAATTGACTATCGAAAATTAACTACAGTCACTGTGCCAGATAGGTATCCTATACTGGAAGTTAATGAGATTTTAGCCAACCTCGGAAAAAATAAGTTTTTCACTATATTAGATCTCAAAAGTGGTTGCCACCAGATCTCTTTAAAGGAATCTAACATAGAAGAACACCTTGAGAATCTGATAATAGTATTCAATGTGTTACAATAGGCTAACATAAAAACGTGGAACTTTTGGTATTTATAATATCTAAAGATGGGATTAAAACAAATCCTAGAAAAGTAAAAGCCATCGCTGAATTCCTCACACCTAAAACAGTTAAGGAATTACGTTCATTCCTAGGAATGGCAGGTTTTTAAAGACGATTTTTCCAACACTACGCAAAGCTCGTAAGGCCACTGACCCCACTTTTGAAAGGGGGTTTATTTTATCTCAATAAAATAGATCAATAATTTTTCTTTCCAGAACTCTGAATAAAACAGAGGAAAATACCAACCATTCACTTATGCTTTGAGAAACAAAAATACTAACTTAAAAATGATGGAAAGCCATATTAGAAGAAAACAACTACGAACTGAAGTACAAGCCGCATCAGAGATAAATGCATCAGAGATAAATGCTACATCAGATACTCAGCATAGCGGCCACAGCTCGTCACACGATCTCATTCCAACCGTTGATGTCTCAGTCAACGTCTTCAAAAACCAGATTCTGTTAAACATGGATAAAAATCGTTCATTCATTTCCAAATTACACGAAACATATTCTCTCTCAGCCGCAAATCACGAAAATAGACATTATAACCATATTTAACCGTTACTAAAATCCTAACGTTATAAATGGACTAAACATCATAGAGCCTTTACCAGGAGAAATACAAGAAATATTCCATTCCCATTTTTGTAGTTATAAAATCCGGTTCGCAAGGAAAATAGTACAAGATATAGCCAATGAGCAAGAACAGGAAGACAAAATACTTGTTCATCGTCGAGCACACCACAATGGATAAAAAAACAGAGCTCGAATTAATAGCATCGAGAGAATTAAACAAAAACAAATTTAAGATCTAGAATATCACAACTAAAAAAGGAAGTCTATAAAAATTTACCAACCAGGTGAAACCGTATACGTTAGACGCAACACTAGGTTACAATCTAAACTTATAGTAAGGTATATAATTCAATGTGCCTACCGAACCTATTAAAAAGCCAACCTTCTGAATGCTACAAGAGCAACAATCAACACGCCCCAACCATCGATTGATTTGTTTGCGAAAATTAATCATCTTGCAAAACTTGTAGCTAAACTACAAGATCTAGGGTGCCGTTTTATTATCCGTATGTATTTGTCTCCCAACAATCAAAATCAGTACATTACAGAAATCTGAGAAAATAAAATGATACCGGCTACATACCATAGATTAAGATATAATAAAGATGGACCAAGCAACACAAATTTATAACTAGAAATAAAATAAAGAAAGTAAAAATAAAAAGAAGAAACTATTTTTCTTCGTTACTATATAATAAATGAAGGTTTTAAATATGCACTCGACAATAAAATAATAAAAAATTAAACCAAGTAGCCTTTCTATGCAATGAAATCTTTCTTTGGAAAATATTTTTTTGTACTTTGTACAGTAAACCAAAAAATTATTTTAAATTTGTATTTAAACTAGTTGTATCCGTTACCAAATTAGAGGTACGCCCCACTTACTTTTAATGTTTGTTCTAATTGCAACATCTTTTTATATCTTAATCTATGTACATACGCAATGAATGTGATGTTTGTTGTAAATTACATTTATTTAAGTGAGTTATCATTAGGCAAGGAGGGTTATGAAACAAAAAATACTTTCGTCTTGATCTAACAATCTAGAAATGGTAAGGGTAATTTGTTATGCGATCGTCAAACTACCCTTGTTCTACTTATTCTTTATAGAGTGGCAAAGCTAATTTATGTTCTGGTTAATGAAAAATGTTGCTGAGTTACTCTATACCTTTAAAAGATTATTCATTCAACGAACATTTTTGTGGCAAAGCTCTCCTTTGAATGACAAATAAATAATTTCGTGCATAGTATTGCAGATACTATGCACGAAATAATGGCAATGGAAGGGTACTATACCAAAAATGGTTTCCTCTAAATAAACCAGTCACTAAACTTATTGGAAAACTCTTTATATATATATATATATATATATATATATATATATATATATATATATATATATATATATATATATATATATATATATAAGTATATTTATTTTATATCCCATTATGATTTAGTTGGCTGAACTTATTGTCAACGGCTAAAATATGCTGAAACTATATCTGTATAACACAAACAGTGTATACGAAAAGTTTTTGATAAAAAAATAAATTCCGTATCTTCGAGATTATCATAATTGATGGGAAAATTATTCAGAGCGAGAACAAACGGTGCTACACACAAAATAGCAAGAACAACACAAAAAAAAAAGTGATAACTAAAAGCATAAGTTAGGCAATGAAATGAAATAAATAATAATAATAATTTAATTGAATGCGAGACATAAACTTTATCGATTATTGGAAATTCGGTCAAAAATTTCGGTATCAAATCCCATTATAACGCACACAAGCCTATCGACATAATATATGTATATACATACGAGTACATTATACACGTATCACCAATGGGAAAAGCAATAAAAAATATTAACACTCGAGACCTTTTCAATTACGTATACGTATTTTTGAAAACTTAAAGCTTGCTTTTCGTATATACGTGTGTGTGTGTGAGCCACTGTGTATGGTACATGTGTGCCTACATACATTTCGTATATATCGAAAAACAATAAAATCCACTTACATTAAATTTCATTTCTTATTTATTATAGTTACGGTGTGTACACACTTAAAATATATTGACGTTTAGAATGGCAACACTACAATAAATGGTTTAACACTATACAAAATATAAAAAAAAAATATGCGATGAAAACAGCGGAGTACAATGAAAATTAATGAAGTTTTTCTCGCTTGCCTTTGTCACCGCATTGTTGTTGTTATTTCAATAAAGTTGTAGAAATGTTGTTGATACATGTTAATATGTTCTCTAAATACATAAATACAACAAGTAGATTTGTCATGTCAATGTCGATGTAAAAAAATTATATCATGGGGAAAATCAATTAGCGCAATAACATCGGGAAATTAGATTTTCCGTTGGGATTTTTTGTGATTTTTCTTTGTTTTAAGTTACGCGAATGACAACTTTGAAATATATTTTCCAAATAAAAGCGATGAGGTAATTTAAAGGTGATATTGTTATGTTGAAGAAGTGTTTGAGAGATACGACCATTCTCGTAAAATACTTATAAGCCAGTAAGTTATCATTAAAATTTAACTACAGTATCCTTGGTTTGTTGTAGAACCCGATTATTTTAAGATTGGATCGCTGGTTTGATTAACCGGGTCCATAAAAAACCTATTCTTCTCTTGAATGTCATTATCCATTTTTCTTTTTGATTATATTTTTAAAATTTAGGTTTTTACGGAGTGTTGTGTAGAGTTATACTCGCCTGCATTTGCATAACTAATACTGATTAAGCAATGAACCAATGTAAAATTGTAGCAATAAGATTTAAGGCAGTCAAGTTTGATATTTTGAACGATAATCATCAAAGCTCATCAAAAAATTAAAACAAAGTTATTATAATATAATAATTAAAATTATAATAAAAGTAATAAAAAACTTAAAAAGATTAATTTCATTTTTATTTTAAACCACCCAAACTGTACATAACAAATTGGTGGCAGCGGATTTTTGAAGATAGTGATTAATAAAGTGAGTGCAAATAGCTTACACAACAGAAAATGAATCATCAATATGTTCCAGTTACTCAAAGTACAGTGGATTTTACGGTTTATAAACTAGAATGATATTAATAAAATCTATTTTAAATCTTAACTAAATTTAATAATAATAATCAAACAAAATACGTGAATATTTAAAATAAAAAATAAATCATTTAAGTTTTCGCATAAATGCAATTATAACAATATGCATACATATATGCAGAAATATTAGTTCATCAAAGTAGGCTTAACCACAACGGATTACACCGGTATTATAATTACAGAACGTTTAGTAAATCAAGGTCAATTTCAACGTGATTCTTCAAGATAACTTTGATTTTAGAGGTCCTAGCGTGATAATTCAGCACGGTCAATTAATTATTTCTACATCAATCAACTGTGCAATAAACAGATTATTATCATCAATCATCTTAAAATACAATATTTATTTTTATTAATAATTTAGAATTGATAATTTTAATTAATCTAAAAAAAAAAAATCATTATCATTAAATTTAAATTATTATTCTAATTCTGATATTTTCCTATTTTTTTATGCAAAACACATTATCATTACGAAACCGTGAGGTGGAAGGAAACTTGCAATTAGACACACGTGAGCGTACATTGTCAACGGGAAAATTAACCGTAAGTAGAGAACAAGATGATTTATTGAGTATTTCTAAGAACTCAAGTTTAAATTGTTCTGGGTCTAATTTAGTTGATTTTTGTGATATATTTCGTTGTCGGCTCCTAACTTTAATTTTTCTGATACTAGATCAATAGAATTTCTCCATAACCAACTTGTTAATTCAAAACAACTTAAACAAGAATCAGTAAATGATTTTACTTGTAGAATTGAAAAACTATACTTGCTGATCTAAATGATACATGTATCAAACAACAGGGCAGAGAAGCTGCTATATATATATATATATATATATATATATATATATATATATATATATATATATATATATATATATATATATATATATAAATATATATATATATATAAAATTTAAACAATAATACAGCTTTACATTCATTTCAAGATGGACTTAAAGCTTAATCGTATTTCCAACGCTTCGTGAGGCAGTTTCCAAAGCAATCGAAGAAGACAGAATTCAAATCGAAAAGGATTATGAATCAAAACTAAATTCCTGAAATTTTAGTCATATATCTAAATGCCAGTTATGTCAAAAAGTAGGACATACAGCACTTACATGTTTTTCACTAAATAATTCTAGTAAACCGACCAATTCGTTAATAGAAGGTTTTCTAACTTAAACTTATCAAATTCTTCACCAGCTATACGCCAAATATCAATTCAATGCGCTTATTGTAAAATACCCGGACATACCATAGATGTTTGTCGTAAATGGAAACGAAGTGTGTTAAATTAAATGTAGATGAAGATAAAGAATATTTTTGTCCCGGAAAAGAAATTTTCGAAAATAATTAATGTTAAAATCAAATCAGCTCCAATTAGCATTATAAACACAAATGATTATGCTATTAAAATAGGCGATATTCAAATTAAACCAGAATCATTAGAAATGTACATTGTTTTGTCAGTATCATCCTGGTCCAATAAAATTGAAAAACGTTTACAATCACTTGAAGATAATTTAAACCTAAACGATCTTAATTCCAAAGAACGACAGTCCATTTTAGAAATATGCCGCTATTTTAACGTTGTATTTCATCTTAATGGTGATAAATTAACCACTTCCATCATAGGTTGTCATAAAATTCCGGTATTACCTGATACCAATCCTATCCATATCAAGCCTTATAGATTACCACATGCCATGAAAAAAATAATAAACATACAGGTACATAAAATGTTAAAATTTCCCACTTGTGGTAGTTCCAAAAAAATCTGACGGATATGAAAAACTATGGATCATAGTGGTAGATATTAGCAGATTAAATTGCGTAACAATTGGCGATGTTTTCCACTACCTAATATCATAGACATATTAGATCAATTGGACAAATCCATTTATTTTTCAACTCTAGATCTCGCTGACGGATTTTTACAAATATCTTTGGCAGAAAACAATAAAAAACGGCGTTTAGTACCGATATTGGTCATTTCAATTATACGCGTATGCCATTTGGGTTAAAAAACTCACCTGCAACTGTCCAGCGGGTAATGAAATGTGTATTATCTGGGCTACAAGGTATCAAATGTTTTATATATTTAGACGATGTAATAGTATATGGGCATGATCTGAAAGATCACAATAGCAAATAAATGTTTTAAAATGTTTCCTTGGGCATTTAATTACTAGCGAAGGCAAAAAGCCAGATTTAAAAAAAATTTCTGCCGTAACAAATTTTCCAATACCATCAAATCCAACAGAAGCTAAATCATTTATAGGGCTGTGTAGTTATATTATAGAAGATTTATACTAAATTTTTCAAAAATCGCAAGCCCTATACTTCATCTTTTGAAGAAGAATGTTCCTTATAATTGGGATTCATTTTGCGAGGAAGCTTTCAGTAAATTAAAAGGATTACTTGTTCAGTCACCCATTTTGTAATATCCAAATTTTAAGCAGATGTTTTATGTTACAACAGATGTCAGTGACCAAGAAATTGGTGCAATCTTGTCACAGTATAAAATTCCGCAGACTTACCTATTTCCTACGCAAGTAGAGTCCTCAATAATGCCGAGAAAAACTACAGTACTGTGGAAAAAGAGCTCTTTGCACTTGTTTGGGCAGTAAAGCAGTTTAGACCGTACCTTTATGGTACGAAATTTATTATCAAAACCGACCATAAACTACTTATATGGCATTATAAAAGTTCCAACCCATCTTCTCGTCTAATGCGATGGCGTATTAATATGGATGAATACGACTACGAAATTCAATATAAGTCTGGTAAATTGAATATAAACGCAGACTTTTTAAGTCGTTTTAACTCTAATGATGAACAACAAACTTTCGCTAATCAAATAAAAATATTAACTCGAACTCGATCAAAACAACAAAATTTAACCAATTTTTCCAAAAAAAGACACATAAAATTAAGAAAAATGCATTAAACCTTTATTTGAATCGATAGTACTGTCCATGTAATTTAATGTTTGAAGATTATTTCATGCAAATGTTGACCGCGGCTTCGTCTCAAATGGTCCATCCGCTTAGTCCAATTTTGGCATTCACTTTCCAACATTTCGGCCGGTATCTCGCGAATAAATGCTTCAATGTTGCTTTATAATACGTCAATCGAAGCAAGCTTGTCAGTATAGACATGAGCCTTAACAAAACCCTACAAAAAATAATTTAAAGGCGTTAAATCGCACGATCTAGGCGGTCAATTGACCGGTCTCAAATGTGAAATAAAGTGTTCACCGAACTTGCCTCTTAATTGGTTCATTGTTTCGCGTGCTGTGTGGCATGTGGCACCGTCTTGTTGAAACCACATGTCATGTAAGTCAAGTTCTTCCATTTTGGGTAAAAAAAAGTTGGATATCATCTCACGGTAGCGCCCACCATTCATAGTTACGTTGCGATTCGCTTCATCTTTAAAGAAGTACTGTCCAATGATGCCACCAGCCCATAATCCACACCAAACAGTAACTCTTTCTGGATGCATTGGTAGCTCTTGCAATGTTCCTGTCTGATCTTCACTCCAAATTCGATAATTCTGCTTATCTACGAATCCATTCAGCCAAAAATGAGCTTCGTCGCTGAACACAACTTTTCGATAAAAAAATGGATCTTCCGCCAACTTTTCAAGAGCCCATTCACCAAAAATTCTGCGTTGTGGTCGTTCGACTTTAATTCTTGCACCAGCTGTGTTTTGTAAGGCTTCACACCTAAATCCTTCGGCAAAATTTTCCAGGTTGTTGAGTAACAGAGGTCCAATTGTTGCGAACGGCGCCGAATCGATAATTGATGGTCATCACTAACACTGGCCGATACAGCTGCGCGATATTTTTTTTTAGTTCACACTGTACGTAAGCGTGTTGGTGATTTAATGTCCAACAATGTAAATTAGGTGCGAAATTTAGTCACAATAGCCCGAATAGCCGCTTCAGTGGGTCGATTAAACTGACCATAAAATGGAAGAAGCGCGCGATGAACTTTTTTAACAGAGCACGCATTTTGATAATAAAATTCAATGATTTGCAAACGTTGTTCGTTTGTAAGACGATTCATGGTTAAATTATAGACTAAACTGAAGATGTTTGACAGTGACACAAAACATGAAACATACGTGACCCGTCAAAAAGAAAATAGTTAAAAAATCACCCTTTACAATTGAAATTATATATGTCATGAATTTCATTAAAGGTAACATAATTCACCAGATAAAATCGACTACAGTATTTTAACACAGCCTATGTTAAATTTTTGCAACATTGAATATTCTTTTTTTCGAATACATTTACGGTTTATGCCAACACCTTTTCTGGTAAATGCGAAGTTTCTAATTCGATTTGTTCCCTAGTCTCAATTGATTTTTACTTTTTTTTTGTTTTTTTTTTTGTTTTTTTTTTTTGGTAACTTTGTAAATAAATCACAATTGGACTTTATTCCATTTCTGTTACAGCTCGTATCCTACACACTATTTATTTGCTTTGTTCGACATGAGCAAAAAAAATACTTTTTTTCCGAATACCTTGATGTAAACGGTTAGTCTAGTATATTGAAACACACAAAATACGGTGTACAGAGGATTTTTCACTCGATTTAATCCCGGTAAATCATGGACCCAAAGATAGTTTATATATTTTACTAAAATATAAAATAAATAAAATGCAAATTGAAAATAAATTGATAGCGCTTTTTTTTTGCATGAAGTTCGATTCGTTCAGCTCGTTTCTATTTGATATGTTCTTGTATTAGTTTTTTACTGTATGTATATAGAATTAATTTTTTTTGTTGGTATTTGAGTTCTGTTGTGTTTGGGAACAAATTAAAATAGTTCTGTTGTCTAGTTTTATTTACTATTGCCTAGATTAAAATCAATTTTCAATTATAAAAAAAACGAACGTAACGTATACTCGACTGCGGGAATACATTTTATCGATATATTTTTAGTTACATATTCGTCAAAATTGGGTCTTTAAAAATTAAATCCGATTTTACAATTTTCAGGTATTTTCTGAAACAAAAGAATTACCAACACAATTTAAATAATTAATGTCCAATGTTCATTAAAAAAAAGTATTACAATGATACGGTTTTCGAGGACGTGTGTATAGCTGCATAAAAAACGAGCAGAATATTAATTCGAAAAATAGCTTTTTGGAAAGAAAACCCAAATTACAAAAGAAATATTGCTTCATGGAAATTTAATAATATTTTATCTTCATTTGTACATAATCAAATCACAAGCGCTCACAAAATTCATAATCTAATTTGGAATATAATTCGTTCAAAATATTGATTGATCAGCGAAATTTAAGACATGATAAAAATATTTAAAGCAATAATACCAATAATAACAAAAAAAAAATATTTTAACGAACAGTGGTGGAACTTTTTTTTATACAGAGAATAGTGTAAGACTGTGTCCAAAACCCATGATAATTATTTGTGAATACAATTTTTAACGTTTATTTGAAAAATATTCCCCTACAATTCCGAAATTTTTATTACGCTGTCCGAAAAATATAATAATTGAAATATTTCCCCACCTGAAACGAGTGAGGTAGAAAAACTATAATGAAAAGTACATTTAATTATGTGCATTGTTTATTGAAATTGTCATAGCAACGAAAATGTTCAAATTTTTCTTATATGATTTTTGAATACTATGACAAAACCAAGTAATGAATTTTATATGTTTTATTGTATATATCCGAGTGTGCTACGCGATGAGTTTAGCTTTTATTATAGAAAGTTTTGGTATTTGTCAAAAATTATCATAGCAACTGACCGAAATAAATTGGGTGTCTTTGATTTTATCAAATAATTGTCAAAAATTTGTATTCACATTCATTTATCGTTTTATTTGGTCCTTTAAGTGCAAGGTCTACGATTAAACAATTATTTTCCAAATTTACTATTTTAAAAAACTAAGTATTGGTTTTCTATAAGAGGCATATTTTCTTTTAATAAACCGATAGTCGACCTCCATAAAAGCAGTACGAAGAAGTTCAGCAATATTTAAAACATGTTCTGAATCATACTGGTACACCGTCCTCCAGAGGTTCACTACTAATTTAAATAACTAAACAAACAATTTAAAATACATTTTTGTTGGTATTCCACTTTATAAAAAAAAACTTTACACTTGGGTGAAAGATATAACGTGCAATAAGCTTTTAAAGTTTTATACAATGGGGGAAAATACAAAAACTTTTTAATAATGATAAATAGTATTCCTTTATGTGGTAATCGTATTATTTAAATAAAGGTTTAAAACATTTTTTTTTTGCTAGTTGAAAAATACCACAACAGGTAGTTTTACTTATGTATTCATCTCGATGTATATAGGGTTTCCTTTATTCGCTTGGAACATATTTTTAGTTGAAGAAATATTATTTTTACTATATACACATTATTTTCTGTAGATTTGTGTCTCTATAAATCAACTCAGGTATTTGATGAAAATGGTGAAGTTCGTATTTTACACCTTTTCGTCCTAATCCTTCACAGTAATCGTATGTTTGTTGATTTTCATAAAAGGTAAGAAATTATTCTAATAAGTGGAAAATTTATTTAGATTATAATTTATTTGAATGGTTTGATCAAATAATTGTCACAATTTAATAACAGTGGTGTTGCACTTTAATTTTAGTATCCTTTGATTGACTTGATAACTTGGTTCATGTACAATGATTAGGTATTGGATAGTTAAAACCCCATATGTGTTTGATAACCTTTGTAATTGGATCTAATTTGTTCTCCAAAAATATCGGTAACTTCCCAATGCCAAAACTTTCCTTTGTAAAGGAGTTTCAACTGAAAAATATCTGAGTCGACTTATAAAAAGTGCCATCGTATAGAGGCAAATTAAGGTATTTGTAAAGATTTGATTTATGCATATAACCCAAATGGTCTTAAATTTTGAGGCACTTTTTTCCCCGGGAAACACTTCTAATTTTTTTCTAAGAGAGTTGTCATATATTTATCATTCTTTTCACTATCAATTTTAGAATATTTATGGCAGAATTAAGTTTTTGAGACCTTTTAAACGCACCGAAAATGCCATAAAACATTTGCTATTGATTGTTTTCCCACTTTTAAGGTAGTCAATAAATATTACACTATGTACTTCCCAAAATGCAGAGAGATAATTATATTATATCATATATTATAATATAATAATATAATAATATAATAATATAATAATATAATAATATAATAATATAATAATATAATAATATAATAATATAATAATATAATAATATAATAATATAATAATATAATAATATAATAATATAATAATATAATAATATAATAATATAATAATATAATAATATAATAATATAATAATATAATAATATAATAATATAATAATATAATAATATAATAATATAATAATATAATAATATAATAATATAATAATATAATAATATAATAATATAATAATATAATAATATAATAATATAATAATATAATAATATAATAATATAATAATATAATAATATAATAATATAATAATATAATAATATAATAATATAATAATATAATAATATAATAATATAATAATATAATAATATAATAATATAATAATATAATAATATAATAATATAATAATATAATAATATAATAATATAATAATATAATAATATAATAATATAATAATATAATAATATAATAATATAATAATATAATAATATAATAATATAATAATATAATAATATAATAATATAATAATATAATAATATAATAATATAATAATATAATAATATAATAATATAATAATATAATAATATAATAATATAATAATATAATAATATAATAATATAATAATATAATAATATAATAATATAATAATATAATAATATAATAATATAATAATATAATAATATAATAATATAATAATATAATAATATAATAATATAATAATATAATAATATAATAATATAATAATATAATAATATAATAATATAATAATATAATAATATAATAATATAATAATATAATAATATAATAATATAATAATATAATAATATAATAATATAATAATATAATAATATAATAATATAATAATATAATAATATAATAATATAATAATATAATAATATAATAATATAATAATATAATAATATAATAATATAATAATATAATAATATAATAATATAATAATATAATAATATAATAATATAATAATATAATAATATAATAATATAATAATATAATAATATAATAATATAATAATATAATAATATAATAATATAATAATATAATAATATAATAATATAATAATATAATATAATAATATAATAATATAATAATATAATAATATAATAATATAATAATATAATAATATAATAATATAATAATATAATAATATAATAATATAATAATATAATAATATAATAATATAATAATATAATAATATAATAATATAATAATATAATAATATAATAATATAATAATATAATAATATAATAATATAATAATATAATAATATAATAATATAATAATATAATAATATAATAATATAATAATATAATAATATAATAATATAATAATATAATAATATAATAATATAATAATATAATAATATAATAATATAATAATATAATAATATAATAATATAATAATATAATAATATAATAATATAATAATATAATAATATAATAATATAATAATATAATAATATAATAATATAATAATATAATAATATAATAATATAATAATATAATAATATAATAATATAATAATATAATAATATAATAATATAATAATATAATAATATAATAATATAATAATATAATAATATAATAATATAATAATATAATAATATAATAATATAATAATATAATAATATAATAATATAATAATATAATAATATAATAATATAATAATATAATAATATAATAATATAATAATATAATAATATAATAATATAATAATATAATAATATAATAATATAATAATATAATAATATAATAATATAATAATATAATAATATAATAATATAATAATATAATAATATAATAATATAATAATATAATAATATAATAATATAATAATATAATAATATAATAATATAATAATATAATAATATAATAATATAATAATATAATAATATAATAATATAATAATATAATAATATAATAATATAATAATATAATAATATAATAATATAATAATATAATAATATAATAATATAATAATATAATAATATAATAATATAATAATATAATAATATAATAATATAATAATATAATAATATAATAATATAATAATATAATAATATAATAATATAATAATATAATAATATAATAATATAATAATATAATAATATAATAATATAATAATATAATAATAACTCCAAAATATACAGAAACTTTTTTTTAAAATAATAATAACAAAAAAAGAGAAGACTAGTACCAGGCACAATTAATAGTGCCGCCAAAAGGCCTCTCCAAAATCAAACTGATTTTTCGATAGTCACTCTAAGCTGCCAAACAACCTCTGAGTTGTAGAGCTGATGGAAGCAATTGAGTCCCCGTTCACCAAACAGGTGGGTTTTATTGTCAACAATACCTTCAAGGTCCAAATTTTTAGTTGCGCCGACGTTCAAAAGTTTAAAATCACCCATGACATCACCCATGGGGTCATTGAACTAATCCTATATGTTTACACCCGAAAGTAAACTTACACAACACAGTCGCAACCCTCAAGCCAACGAGCAAAATCAATAAAACCAGCCACAGCTGCCAAGAAACCCACATAAAACCATCAAAAGGAACCGGCAACTCTAAAAACTAGCAAGTTTATAATTAAAAACCACTCGTTCAACTTCTAGGATCTCTAGACTGGAAATCCTTTGCTTGTACCATGAATTTCACCTTGAATTAGTGTTTTTTTGTAATAAACTTGCTTGTCCAAGGATACCAATGAGGAACCAAAAAATAATATAAAATATTCAAAATTATCACAAAATGTTTAAAGTGATAGCAAAAAACGGCTAGGAAAATCAACACGCTTCTCACATCATCACTAGGATTTTATTATGATTGACAATAAAAAAATGTATAATTTAAAAAAAAAAATGCATTCCGAAAGCTTATTCCAAGCTCGTCAACTAAAAGCAGAATTGATTATGGGAACATGGCCTGAATAAGATAAGACTCAGGCTTTTTTCAGTCACAATACTAACAAGCGCGATAGAACACCAATCAAAAAACCAATTAAACAGAATACATCCCCAAATAACTGCATTCGAAAGAGGGCTGAGTTATCTAGCAAGCAATTTATGTTTTTCGAGTTTATGTTGCTTACTAGAGCTATTCTTTCTAAGGCGTACCTTGCGACCAACTCGCCGCTTGAATTTTGTGTTTCAGAATACGACAAACCTACAATTTAGCAAAGAAAATAATAATATGGTTGCCGATACACTGTTTTGAGCATTAAACCACGAAATTTCTTCTGAATCTTTAGCTTCTATTAACTAAAGAATATGAATTAGTCACATATACCGCAGAAAGATGATACCGATATTTCATAAAAAAAAATAACTTGACATAAGCATGGTGTGTGAGGGTAATCACTTGTTGCTAAAAAAATATTATTTAAATATATTGTGCAAGTTCATATAACCCGCTAGCACTATACAGTACAATATCTACTGACGTACCAACTAGATAGCATAAGCCAAACATACAACTATTTTTATTAACTGTTAAGGGATTTATTCAAAATGCTGTCTGAGTATAGAAATTTAAAAAAAGTAGTAATAAAAATGACATAATATGTCCTGACTTTAGATTTTAAGAAGTAAAAAATTTGATATGACAAAATTCGGTATACCTACTTAACTAATCCACTGTATTTAATAGTCATTGGAAATTTATCACAAAAAATAAAATATTGGTAAAATTGAACATGCAAGAGTTTTAAAATATAACTGCTCACCAGTAACAGCTGACGCAAGAATAGAAACAGTTTGTTTTGCACTGCACTTGTACTATTGGAAAACACTGACACAGCACTACCTATATTTTTTTTTCATATATTTCAACACTTTGATTTATTTTTTTACCACTAAACACTTTTTGCTGATATACTATTTTTCACTATTTAAGTAAAACTTTTCACTTGGCTAATAATTTTCTAATTTTCCAAAAATATTAAATTCAACAAAACGACATTGTTTATGGACGCCATTCATTTTTTTGTATTCCACTTTGAACATTTTCGTTCGTTTTGAAAAATAATGATCGTCAGTGGTCGCATGAAATCGTTTAGCCTGTGATCGGTTATGTTTTAATGTATTTGTGCTTTTTACTTTCGTTTTTATTTTTATTTCTACTGCGCATATATTTTTTATGGTGTTTTGTTTAGAACCATATAACAGCTAGGTTGTTGCATGATTAGGTTTATGGATGAATAATTGCCCCTAAATGTACTATTCAAGTAGTACATACAAATATTCTTTATACTATAATCTGTTTTTACGTTGTCGATATGCATGCTGAGCATTAACATACTTTTAGAACTTGTGCCACCAAGTGGTTTAAAAACCAAATTTAAATTTAAAAGTAATGTTTCTGTGAGAATCCAGTCTATCTTTGATTCATCTGGACAGAAAGCGATAGTGTTTATCGAAATAGAACGAATTGGTAAACTTTTTGAAAATCTAAGTTTAACCTTGATGAATCGCTTCAAGCAAATGAAGCTGGTCCTGACAATATATTTTAAAATGTATAAATATAACATGTGTTCACAAAAATAACTGGCAAACAACTATCAATAAAAACGAACCTATCATCGTAGACAATTCTAAATAATTTTCAGCTGGCAAATGTAAAACTTTACGCTACACAGAAGGTAGAAATGCTAAAACAAGCTTAATTGTGCTTTAACTTACTTGTTGCAAGCCAAACGAAAATGTGTCATAGTCAACCTGTATTTCAAAATATATTATTAGGCATGGATTATTTCTGGAAAATCAGACATAACAATCCAAACACGTACTGTTGTTACTTTGCCACTGCCAAAAATACTAAAGAGCAAGAAACAAGTAAAATTCTGCAACAGTTTTAGAAAATAGAAAACTGTGAACCCGAAGGTTCATTTGACGCCCGAAAAAGTAATTAGTGAGCAGAGCTTCAACGATTAGTTTTCGAAATTTAGAACTTAAATTTATTGTTACATTGCTATTATTAAAGTGGCTATTGATACCAAAAATGCTACCTTGAATCGGGCTTTTAGTCAAATTTATGGAAGACAGCTACGCCTTTAGACATAATATGATAGTGATCAACAAGGAATATGCAAAATCGTTGTGACATTTTTAAAACTATTGAAGGCATATAGTTATGCTATTTAAATTTGCAGCAAATA
The DNA here is from genome assembly GCA_963556175.1 of Tipula confusa. NCBI lineage: Eukaryota > Metazoa > Arthropoda > Insecta > Diptera > Tipulidae > Tipula > Tipula confusa. Next base: position 189,767,648 of record OY744476.1, on the reverse strand, counting down.
AAAAGATCAATGAAACTACCGTTTGTAAAATTGAAGGTGACACCGATAAAGATGATTACATGCAGTTCTATATCTCATACACACAATGCAAAAACTGAAACAGATCTTAATCTTGAAGTTGAAAAAAATTATATTAAATGGGCCTACTCTTTCATGGGTTAGGAATCATTCGTCATATTGGAAAATATTTGTTGCTTAAAATTCAAGATAACAGCTCAAAAGACGAGGCTTGTTGACTTCAAAAACAACGCGGCCGATGATATTTTATAAGTGGAGGATATCAACAAATTGTATTGCTGAGTCAAGAAGAGCTGACCTTAGTATATTATAGTATATTATAAAGCCAGTCTTTAGTATATTATAAAGCAAGTCAAAAATCATGAATTTATAGTTGAACTATATATTATGGACGAGCTAAGCTAAAGAACATCTCCAACACTTAGTGATTCCTTAGAATACCAAACATTTTATTCTGTTAACTTTCTCACACTTTTTCACCTTCACTTTATATGCAGGTCCACAGCCACTCACGCTGCCATAAGACAAGATTATTATCATACCCAAACAAGAAATGTGGTCTCTTTAAAAGTTTAACCGGAACTAAGTTCCATGTTTACAAACTAAGCCAACTAGTCTTTGTCAAATCCTGGAAAATTTGCCCCCAGAGCGAAAAGAATGATCTCCAATATTTTCAAACGTATGCGTAGATTACTGCGACTCCATTTAGGATTAGTACAAAATAACAACAAAGACTCTACCCAAGAACTACTTTTCGGTGTCCATAATTTTGCAGTTAGCGTGGTACACCTAAAATTAGGGACTGACCTAATCACTTTTTTTTGACATTTGAAAAATGCAATACAGTCCTTAAACGGATAAAAAACTTAAAACCGACAAAAGTGTCGGGAGGTACCTGGTTGGAATCTCAGGGAGGATCTTAACCGAATTGTTCATTCATGAATACAAACTGACGATAACCACAACAGTTGTGTCCCCCTGTCGGAGTACGAAATTCATGGAACAAACCAAGAAATTCGGGGTAGGATACATTTATATCCTTAAAATGAATGTTTTAGCAACAAATACACAGCACCACTGTAAAAGGTAAAGGAAGGATTAGGAGGGAATAAGGTAAGAAAGGAATAAAAGGGATAAAGATTTCAGTTTTCTAGTTGATTACTTTTGATATTAAGTTTGAATCTCTGTAAATTGTATACCAAGAGGACTGTTTGATCATTCAGTTCATTCAACATTCACCTTCTTCTTACAAAAAAAGAGTCTTTGGGTGGTTTTAGCGAATTTGATTTTCAGATTATATGGATGCTCAAGAGGTCTCAAATTATGCACGGGTCTGGACAAGTCAGACCTCAATCATTGGAAATGCTCGATTTTGGACCAGATCGAGCGCAGTTAAATGAGTTTTCGGTGTCCTAGCCTAAATTTGATAAATTTCACTTGGGTTTTATGTAAGTTTTGTATATTGTAAGTATTTCAGATGAAGTAAAGTAAAATTTACATCGTTTGAAAAATGTAAGTCATCGATTGCACCAATTGCTACTTTGTTTATTTATTCTGCCCAAGATAATTACTCTCTTTGATATAGTTAAGTCGAGAATCTCAAATATGTCAGACGAGGCCAACCTGGATTCACTAGTCAGAAAAGACGGCAAAAAGCCATCAGTTTAACCAGAAAAAACACAGGATTGAAATTTGTTGGGATTAAATTCAACCCTGTTATGGCTTCACTCCATTCAAGAAAAGCATTGAGATTTCGCATTAGGGGATCGTTCATACTCATTTTTTCCGACTAGCTGACTTGTTTGTGTTAATATTTGCAAAAACTTTAATGACAATTCAAGACAGCAAATTATTGTGGTGCATTAACAAGCTGGCCAGAGAGATAATCGGGGCTGTTACGTTAGAATCAAGTAAATTAGAGTTTTCAGCAAATTTTCGTGTGATTAGCTTTGTTTTTGCGCATTAGACAAAATATTATCTCCATCTTTCAGAGGTGGCATTGATGATTTCAAACTATTCAAAAAAAATTTCACAACTTTGCCAGCAAAGGACAAAAAATTCTCATTGCTAAAGCTATATAACCAGCCGAAACTTTTTTTGAAGTTTTTTTTCGTATTCCTTTTAGTATTGCGACACTGTTTGAGTTACTAGTCCTAAAATGAAGCTACATTTTCATTTGACGGGTTGCAGTAACAAATTTGGCTGTTCAATAATCATTTGAAGCAGTTGGCTTAGGACATCTGTAGCATATTTAAATAACCAAATAGGAATTCCATTTTTTCCTCGGATAGTAATTGAAAGTATAAATTCAATTGTAGACTTGATTTTATCTTGACGATAAAAGAGGTGGTCCCAATGGAAAAAATAACGTTTTTTCTACAAGAGCAGACTATTTAGTTTTGCAGCTGAAGAAACCATAAAACAATAGGGATGTAAACTGCAGTAGGTTTTTGAGGTATTGGAAAAAACGAAAGAGAGTAGTGATGAGATCTATAATGAACACTCTTTATTGTAAAGCATTAGTTTACCCTCGTCAACCAGTTTATTTTTTCTAAATACGTTAATATTTCATCATTTTTGATAAAACATTTGCATTCGAACATTTGCATTACATACTTCCAGAACACCAAAAAGTTTTGGTGCACATCCCCCAAACAAAAAATTAAACTTCCAAATCAATTTAATATTTTCCCAATACAAATATTTGAAATTAATATTTTATATTGATGTTTATTGACTGTGACATTAATAATTAAGCAGAATTCGACCATATCAAATATATATTTTATGTAATTTCTCAGTTCCGTTTTATTTACCGGAAAGCTGTTACATAATATTGTGTCACTCCCTCATCCCCTGCCCATCTAATTTTTATAAAATAAAGTTCAATAGAACGAAATTTTTATTTTATTTTGGTAATAGTCGATGTTCTGTTAGCACCCATGCCATACAATTATCCAATTTATGTATTTTTTTGCTCGTTTTGACCCAAATCATCTCAACAATATGGTTGAGTTCGTAAAAAATAAAATTTAATTGATTTTAATTACCAATATTAAATAAGTATTAAAAATGTTTATTAAATTATAATTTCATTGGAATTATATAAAAAAAAAAATCGGTGGTATTTTATTATGTTTTAAAAGAATTGTATTACCTGTTTTGGTTACAACTAGTGACGTTATTGAAGGTGACACAATGATCAATTTAAATTTTCCCAAACTACGATACACACGCATATAGTAAAAATATTTCAAAAGACCTTTTTGTCCTCTTCATGTCAATAAAAATAAAAAATTACATTCCATTAATAAAATTCAACCTTTAACACTTTTGTTTTAGCAATAAATTAATTTCTTTTATTTTATTCACTTGTAGCTTTTTCCATGTTTGTAAATATGATATCTGTACAGTATGATTCGATGAAGTAAAAACAAACGATAAACAAGGGAAAAACTGCAATTGATTTGACAAGGAATATTATATTAACTGAAAAGCGATTAAGTTTAAATATTAATTTTATTTATAGTGTGTTATATGGGTTGCGACCCCTCAAACTAGAGGTAATAAGGTGAACAATTATTCAGTTACATCCATTTTAAAGTTTTGCAACTTAAAAATTTGTATTAGAACTCTGTTTATATTTTGTCATTCTCAAGATAATTCTACACTTCGTGTCGTAGGGGGCCTCTAGAAGTATTGTTAAAAATATTACACAAAAACGATATCCTTGCTATAACGTGTGATCGGTCACTTCTGATCCATTTCCTATATCCGAAATGGAATCAGGATTGATGATTGTAACAAAAATTATATTTCAAACCAAACTGATAATGCAATGGCCAATTCAATTAATGTTTCAGTATTATTTCCAAGGGTCATTCAACTATCTCGTCTATCTAAACCTAAAAATAATAATAATTAATTTAAAGCAAAATGTTGGTTTTAAGACTTTATCCAAATGAATGTCCCATTGGTGATGAATAAACAGTGCTTTCGCAAGCCATTGTATAACGTTAAACTAGTCAATATTAAAAAGCACTTCAGAGAATTTGAGATCTTGAATTGATTGAAAAAACAGTAACATATACGATTGAATAAAAAATGATTATTGAGAAGGACTTGTCACCTAATCCAAAGTTGTTCTGGAGATTCATTATTACCAAGAGAAAAGTTTCTGGATTTCCATCATAAATGATCTTTGTGAAGGTTCGAGATTGTTTATAGCATCTCGATGCAAACAAGGGTGCTGGGCATGACGGGCGACGGCATTCCACCTATGTTATTTAAAAACTGTGCGAAGAGACATTACCGATTGCTCTTTTATTTAATGAAAGTCTTAGGAGAGGTTCCTTCCAGATCCTTGGAAAAGAAAATGTTTCATTATTTTTCGAGTTTTTTTCGGGCAATAAAGTAACAGTATACCGCAGGTTGTTTGAAATTCGCTACATGCCTACTTTTTGCGGATGATATGAAAATGTTTGCTTCGGTGACTTGTACATCCGACAGTCATCTATTGCAGCGTGTTCTGGATATTTTTTGGGATTGATGTACTACCAAAAACTGCTTTTGAATGTGGAAAAATGTAGGATTCTTTCTATCTACTTTATTTGGGACCCAATTTTTCAACAGTATTTTCTTCCCGTTAATGAGGTTAAACGATTTGTTTATGCGATTGATCTTAGTTGTGTCAACTCAACTGATCTTACTTAGGTTTTATTGAGCACAATCGATATTTAAATAAAAAAATAGCTATGCCAATTGAATTACAAATGCCCTGAAATGAAAAAAGCAACTCACTAACAACTATGATACACCTTTAAAAAAATCAAAGATGCGATAAAGCCAGTAACTAAATAAGATTGAAGCTATTTAGCTTCAATCTTATTTGGTTATTGGGAAAATGGGAAAATGTATCGACCTCCAAAGTGCTTTTAAGATAAGCACCCAACGGACCCAATTGATAGCTTTCTACTTTAAAAAAATCCATTTCTGGTCACATCGGTTTTGCTCCCAGTTCTCGTTTTGACAAAATCTGATTTTATCACATTCGTAATCTAGTAGTTAGAGAACTCGGTATATGTGGTCTTAATGGCATTTGGCGCCATAACACTATACGCATAAAACTATTTTTAAATGGCATCAGGCATCTTTGATACTTTTTCGTCAGAATTTAACTACTACATATGATGAATGAGATAGATAACCACAAGTCGGATTCTACTTGTACCTGCTCATCAGGAGATGCGGCTTCAAAAATTGTCTGTTTTTCATGTTAAGTGCAGCTGACATAAAACCTGGTTGTAGGTATCAGATACTAGGAAAGACACCCAAATAAAAAACAAAAACGAAGAAGGGCAACAATAAAACTATGGTGTGGGGATTTGGAACCACATATTGACGGCTTTAGGAAGTATCTATGCAGTGCAACAACCCGAGAATGATCTCTACATAATAGTGGAAATTGTACCCTCCAGCGATTTGAGACCCCTTGTTATTAGGAAACCAGTTAACATTTCGACTAAGACATTGTAATCAAAACCTTGGATGCTTTAGTTGTAAACACTGCTAGAAAGAAGAGAAAATCGCTGCCTCAGTCTGCTCATAAGTGGGACAAAAAGAAACTCATTACAACAAATGCGTGAACTCTGATCAATCTGGAGCATGCCTTAAAGTCAGAAAGAAAACAGGAGAAAGAAGCAAAAGGAAATAAATCATAATGACAAAAATTAAAAATTAAATGCATACCGTTAAGCCCCTCCTTTTTGGAAAACAAAACCTCTCCGTAATGTCTACATCTTCCTGTTAATGTGAGAATCATCGAAAGGACGAGGAAAAAAATTCCACCAATGCAATGGATCAGGTATTAAGAGTATGTGCGGCAAAGTGGGAAACAACAAGCCTTACAGTTCTGAAAAAATTCACATTGTATCGATCAAATTACCACGCAATCTGTTTGCTGGATATGGCTAGTAAAATATTAGAGTAGAAGAAATGCAAAGGACTGCAGGACGCCCTTGAAAACAAAAGGGACCTGTTTGAAAATTAATATGCATTTCGTAAATGAGGCTCTACTATTAATGCCATTAAGTTCGTAGTAAATATGGTTCATGAAACAGTGAATACTGACTAATCCCTTCGGCGAAAAAGTAGGAGATAAAGAGATTTGGAAGAGGAGATAAAGAGATTTGGATATTTACCTGAAACAATCATTGTGGTTTTGGTGCTTACCTATATAGGTACAAGCACGATAACTCTCAATACTATTCCAAGTGCTAGGTAAAACTTAGAAGTCCGTGCTTTACCAATGACACATTTGACCTGTTTAGCAGTTTTGCACTGACCTAGCACCAGCAAAATAAATTATTATTCACTATTTGAAGAGGTCGAAAGGGACATGAAAAATGGTATGTAGAATGACTTTACAGATTATGACAAAACTATACGACACTTGGGTCTGAGGTATCGAAAACAAATGCTTCCATGAAATGTGTAGTCACATTTACTAAAATGTTACCTTTTTTCCTTTAAAATCTGTAATCAAGTATGAAATAAAACCAATGAAAACAAATTTCTTTGGCTCAGTGCTCAATGGATCATACTGTATAATAAAAGAAAGGCCGATTGACAAAAATCAATCAAAACGATTTTATTTTCAACTCTTGACTATTGACTACTAAAAATATACATCAATTGAAATGAAATATTATATCATAATGAAGCTGACTTAAAAACCATCATCCTGTTCATAAAACGAACTTACAAAATAGCGATTAAACCGTAATATTAAATGTAATAAGAAGTAAAAAAAATTTAATTCATAAAAAAAATGTTGCTAGAGCTATAACTATATATAAAAACGAATTATAATGGGTTTTCATAAAAACCAAATAATGAACCCAGCAGATGTCATCCTCATTCCTCGGGACAAACATTTTTATGGTTTGGCTCAAACTTTTTCCTTTTTTTTTTTATTAAATTTATAAAAATGAAATAATAATAATTTTGTTGTAACTATTTAATTTTATGGTTAAAATAAATTTAGCAAAATTATGTTAAATTGGTTATTAAAAATGACAGTGGTGGGTTTAATCTGTCGATGCAAAATTAAGAAACACACGTGGGGAATATAATTGGAAAGAGATGCTGTCAATGAATTTTGATATAATTAATAATGAAGATGATGGTAAAGATACAAAGGTAGTGAACCACAAGGAAAGGACAACCACAAGAAAGGATGCTAATGCACCCGGTGCATTAGCTTACAAATCGTCTGTGGTGCATTGCAAAGGCCGAACAGCATGACCGTAAACTAATACCAGGAATGCCCAGAAATAGTAAACGCTGTCTTATCGTGGGACTCCAGATCCAGCGGGATTCATAAATGAAGCCAACTACTTGTTCTGGGCTCCCCGATGCCATCGGAACTTTTGATGAAATATAAAATATTTTTGCAGTCCCGGTACTGGGTGCAGGGTTAGTCCTAAAATAGTCATTATTTCCACGTTCATTAGAGTCTCGAATTTGAACAGTGCTTACATGCTCTGGCAGACAATGGTTGTAATATCCACAAGTTTCCTCATCAGTGGAAACCTCTTTAACGCTTTTACGTATACAGAGTCTCTCTGGCTCATACCTTGTGCGTTTCCAAGTATCCTCTAACGCCAAACAATGCTTTACTAATATGGTAATATTAGGTATCCGCTTACACAACGTGCAACCCAGGCCTCATGTTATACCTAACAATGTGGAGAATTTCTGCATCTGATGGTGGCTCTCTAAATTGAAGGGACAGTGCCAAGAAATCATTATAAAAAATTCTAAATGACTCAGTTAGACGTTGTTTCCCAGATTTGATGGCACGTTTGATATCATGTTCTGACCGTCGATCCTGGAATCCCTCTAATAAATCGCGTTTTAACTGGTCCCAGGCAATATTTGGACATCTTTCAATATGGCACCAATACCACTTTGACGCTTCACCACTGAGTAAAGATCCTAGATGGTTAACTAAAGTTGGTTTTTTACACCTGATGTTTCGGCTAAGTGTTCCACACGAAAGAAGAATCGCTCAATGGGTAACTTATGCAAATATCCGTTAAAGGTTTTTTTTCCATTTGCAGATTATCTGGTTAAGCTGCCTTAATCTTACATAGGGTTTCGTTGAGGTTATCAGTTCCTTGTATAACTGTTTAAACTCCCAATAGTACTTATCCAACTAAAGATAAGTATTCCTGGCACTGTTCTTTATATTTTTTTGTGCTGAACAATAATCATGCAAGTTTAGCTTAAGTATGTAAAAATCTCACTTTTGTTTTACGCAAGTGATTCACATCGACTGGTGGATCCAGTTGAATCTTTATTACCCACTCACGATGTTCCTTAATTTTAAAAGCACATTTTTGCAGTTCCCTCTGAGAGGAAGAACGAGCAGCTGAATAAGTTTGGAAAGGTTTTCATACCGGGTTTTTCTCTTCGTTGGATATAGCTACTTGAACAGACGCTAACCGAACCAGGACATCTCCACTGATTTTATTAATTTGTTACATGAAAATTAACTAACCGCATGAAAATCGCATCTGTGTTTATTGGAATAGTGAGCACGAGAGACAACATTGGTGAATATTTGGTTTAGTCTTTGAGTGATCATGCTGCTTAACCATATTTATGAACTTAAAATGGGACAAATATAAACCTAAATATTACTTATACCAATCAATTTTGATTAGTCTAACATAATATGATTAGAAACCTCAATCTTAGGTAGAGGTTATTTTTAAAACGTCTGAAGCAAATCTTAGTAAACATTTAGTAAAAACTAAAAGAAGGCAGCAGTAATTTTGTGACAACCACATATGGAAAAAAGCAAAAGAAAGATTCTGTTGCTGTCTGCACAGTTAGTCTATTCAATAAACACAGTCCTGTAAAACAAAAAAATCAACCAAACGACCTATAAAATAATACGAGCTTAACAACATAAATATGGAGTAGCAGCAGGCTAATATGAAACAAACAGCTAGATAACCAGCACTTACAAACCAAATATTAACACAAACTAAGCTTCACGTTAATCTTTTTTACTTAGGACCATCTAATTGTATTTTTCAGTACTTTAAAGAAAAGAGAAAGTTCTTTTATTTAAAAAAATTGCTTAGTCACCTGCCAGCGAGATAGACAACTAACCTTTAAATATTGTTTGTCTGGCTCGTATGTCGAAATGATGATTTTGTGTTTCTCTTTTTCTTGCACTTCTTGAAAGAGCGTCATTGACAGCGTTATTGACAGTGTCTTCAAAATTGGTTCCATTATCACTGCAAACAGCTGCGGTGCATATTTCTCTTTGATTTTGAAATTGCGTACATGCTTTGCTAGGTTATTGTTAATTAGATCGGACGCAATTTTTAAAGGAATACGAGTTTGGGGAGTTCTCTTTTGCCGGAAACATTTGAGGCAGTTTTGGATTATACTACAAATTAAATCTGTACATCTAAACATCATATATTGCTAATTGATAAGAGTAGCTTTCAACCGCATCTAGGCCTTGGAGGTGGGCTTTTTCCACTCGCTTATGTGGCACAAGATGTTAGGAGGATACAATTATTGTATGCGGTGCTTTCCATGATATTTTTATATTTTAAGTATGCGTGTTTTAAGCTACCATCAACTAGTAGCAAGCCAGAATCATCTAGAAATGAAGCTAGAAAATACACTTTTTTGTCACCTAGCACCAATTGGTTTTGAGGTTATAATTAAGGCCTGCAGCTTGGTATGAACAAGTAAATGATGTCTTATTTTACACTTGTTTGCATCGCTCGTGGGACTTATAGGCATCGCTCGTGGGACTCATCAGATTTTATTTTGAACTTGATATTTGATTTCGAATCCGAGAAACCATTGTAGTCGACTTCTTTGTTATATCCATAAATTTAGCCTAAATTTAGCCTCTGGAAAATTACTACACAATCGCTGAGGGAACATGATTAAGCCTTTTACATTCATTATTGAAAAAACTTTTTAATTTTTCCGATATTCGACCGCATTGAAATATTTAGCGGTTATTTAATCAAGCGCATACGTTGCTTTTCTCCGTTCAGCAGGCCCAACTCTTTTACCAACCGAACTAAGTTGGAAATAGTCCAACAAATACTCCTTATTTATCAAGAACTTCAAATTAATGCAGTTAGCCCGGTAGTAGAGTTTTTTTTTAGAATATCATTGGCTAGTGTGAATTCTTTGTGGGAGTGGTGTTCTGAACACTGCATTTGATTTGTTCTTCTTCAGTATGTGACTCCCTTGAAAGTGCATTAATTCCATTAATGTTCCTTTTAAATGTGGCATTGAAATGTTCTATTGAATTTTAGTCAGTAATTTTAGTTTTGGTTTAGAAAGGCGGTAACGTTCATTTTATAAGTATGGCGCAGTCTTAGTGTTTGTAACTCTTAAAATATCAACCGTTCAGTATTTTGATAAGCGGTCGTCTTACTAAGCAATTAATATACTTGCGCTGCACCAAAAACATCTATATAGGAAGACCAACTCATTTTTTCGTACACTAATACTACTACTATACCGACTTAATAAAGTAGTATTGGTACCACAACAAATAACAAAGCAAAAATATGATAAAAAAACTAACTATATTAGTGTTAGTAAATATATTTTTTTTATTTTACGCTATATTTGTACATAACCAATACTTAACCAATGAGACGCTTTGTCCCTTTAAATTTTTAAATAGTTGATGAATATTGAACGTTGGGAGCTATTAGCTTTCTTTTCTAAAAAACTTTTAGAAAAAAATAATTCAGGATTCAATAAAAAATTGTTGACTATTTCCTAAGCTATCAAACCATTCAGATATTTGGTTTAGAGAGGCATTCTTACCAGGACTGAAAAAAAATCGAGGAAATCTTGCCATTTGGACTTTATTAGCCAATTTACTACTGATACCTGGAAACCCATCAGATCATTTTGATTTAAAAATTCCATCTTTGCCATTAAGTAATGTTTTTTTTTGGATACTCTTAGTCGTAGTAATCGATTTGACATTAGAATAAATATTTAGAAAAACCAATCATCTTGTTTTACGTGGCGTTTTGTAGAAAACATCTCACACCAAGAATGAAATTTAATTTATCATCTTAGCTATGATAAGTTTCTAGAAAACTAGAAACCTTCACCGATATATTTATATAAACATAACATTAAATCCCAAAAGGTGGTTTTTTCTATTGAATGTGACCTGTATCATGAGCGCAAGAACATCAACATCATAATATCATAAAAAATTCACATAACAATATCCAGACACCAAAAACCAAAAAAATGCAAAAGTTGAAAGATTAAAAGACGATAATTTATAGCCAAGTTTGCAGTTATTTCAACGAGGCAACCAAAAATCGTGCACTATTTGCTGATGGTACATATATACGATTGCATTAAGCCTTAAAATATTGAAATGGAGTTACATCATCACACCGCTACACCACAATATACAAATATCGTATGCTGTTGCTGCAATAACAATCAAAAATCACGTTATTGATATAAGTATCCGTATTTTCTTGGTTCCTTAGACATATATAGATATAGTAGATAGGCATAGATCCTGCCACATTGGTACACAGTATTTAACCCAAAACATATAAGAAAACATTTATGTATATGGTTGGTACATAAAAGCAAAATAGCATAACCCAAACCCACACAACATATAATATACACAATAAATATAGATTTTATGTTCGATTCATGTTTATAAGGTTTTCTATTCTAGATAACATCAATGGTATGTAATGTGCTTTCTTATATCCCCACAAAAAAAAAAAACATGGATTTTGTGTGTTTTTATAATGCTTCAGCAGAAGTAAAAAAAATAAAGCCAAAAAAAAAATTTGCTTAGCGGTGTTTTGTTGCTTTTACGAGTGTTGTTGGTTGTGTATTCCTAGGCAAATTCAGTTTTGCAATTTTTTTAGTAGAAATTTACTACACCGGTATATGCATGTACATCGCTAGCTGCCGAGTCAAAAATAATAAAAACTACTTCTGTACATAATACCATATCCTTATTATACTTATCTATAATATATAGATGTAGCTCTATATATATACGGTATAATAATAAACATTGAAAGGTAAGATATACTTGTACTTACCTGTTATTTAAAATTCATAAACGTTAGACGGTTTTTCCTTCTTTCATTTTCTGTTACTTGTACCGTTTAAAATAGATAAGACACTCGTTATTTTATTGAAGCTAAACTAACGAAATTTAATAGTCATAATAACAGTATTACTATTGTATGTATGTATATTGAATCATGTACGTGTATACACAATAAACTTTTATTTGAATCGTTTTATAACCTTAAATCTTTAAGACGTACTCGTACATTTCTAAAACGAGGGCTGCGCACCGAACAAAATTTGGAAAATTTACATTTTGCACAGACGATCGCCTTTTATCGTTACGTGTAACATTAAAGTGGTTTTTGTAACTTTTTGCAAGTCACGTGAAGCTTGAGATTAACAAAGAGCCCTTGTTCAGTACAGTCATCATTAAAACGTTGTTAAATGCGAGAGTATTTTACCAAAAGTTATAAAAGTTTATAAAGAGGTAAAAGAAAGGAAAGCCACATACTCGTTAAAACTCTTATTTTTTTGATGGAGGAGGGAATCTTCAAATATCTTATAAAATACTGTCAAAATCAGCGTTCTGAGCACCTCTTACTTTCGGTACTATTCGAAGTTAAGCTCCATTTACTTTCTCAACTTTCTCACATATAGTGTTCATAGATTTAAATCAGTTTTGGATCGATTTCCACTCCCAGGTACTTAATAAGAGGTTATGGCTCAATTTCACGTCAACCTCCTCAAATTTTTATAATTGCAATGATGAATCCTTTTATTCGGAATCCATATTGATTATCGGACAGGTCCATTTGAGTTTTAATTTCCTCTTGCAGTCTTTCATATGTGATCTCTCTAATACTTTTCTAATGTCTTCGTTTCTTTCAGTAGAAGTACCAGACTTCAGACTTTTTATTGCATAGGAAATAATCCAGTATTATACAAGCTAACAAACTGTTCCGAATATGCACGAACTTGTATATGCTTCATTGAGAATTTTATCAGAAAGGGAAACTTTGTTGTTTCTCACTTTACTACTTGCTCTGAGAACCCCCTCCTGTGAAAATAACACACCGACAATATTTTCGCAAAGTTCTGCGCACGACGGGCATGTATTGTAGTTCCCTTGAACCTTATTATTACTTTTTTTAATGGCTTGTCTAAAGATCCTGGTCTTCCTCTTCAGACAATTCTTGAAAGCATCGTTGTTGGCTTAGTACGATGGAATTCTTATGTACTGAGCGAGAATCACAATATTGTTGCCATCACTCGTGTGTCGTTATGATTCTTGTACGTTGATATAAACATCAAGCATTTTCTTGGTTCACTAGTGCACTTGCACCAACCAGCTAACTATTGCTGCCTCACAGGCTACTTTAGAGTAGTTTATCATTTATAGTTTGGCCCCGTTCTAGGCGTTTAAATTGCCTGCAAACGACACAATGTTTTTATTACTTGCTCTCTTATCAAACGATCTAATGAGACTTCGAACTCCTCTAAAATTGCACTGAGTGGATTAAATCTGCTTTAGATATGATTCCCTTCGATCTTACATCTAACAAAACTAGATTAAAAATCACTAGTGTTTTCGAAATAGGGAAACTTTCCACAAAATCAGATAGCACCTCAATTTGAGAAATCTGCTGTCCTTTACTATCAAATTTTTTGTATTTTTCCCATACAATATCAATGTGTTCGCCCAAGTCAGGTATTGTGAGCTTGATAGGATCTTGCGCCGCTTTGCAGTGGTTAAGAATTAGTTGGGTCAACCTCATCACCTTCATTTCATTTGCAGTGCCTATACTGATATATTTGTTCCATCCAATTCTCTTTTCACTTCAAATCATGCATATCAGATTAATGCTGCAGTTTTTTGCAATATTGAAATTATATTATCATTTTCTACACAAAACATCATTTTGATCCTTCAAATTCCAACATTTTGGAATCGAATTCGGTAAATCATCCAATCAATCCTCATATATCCTTAGGATATGACATCTTGGAAAAAAATTTCGATGCAAAAATTATCCCACAAATCGAAATTTCCAAAATCCAAAAATTTCATGATGGCAAGCCTATCAAAACTGAAATTTATGCCAAAAATCAACATTTCCAAAATTCAGAAAATCCATGATGGTGTTAGCCTATGAAAAATGCAAAAATTGTACAAAAAATATGAACTTCTGAAATTCAGAAATCCAGAAGTTCCATTATGGTAAGCCTATCAAAACTAAAATTTATGCCATCAATCAAAATTTCCAAAATCCAGATAATCTATGATGATTAGCCTATGAAAAATACAAAAAATATTCCAAAAATAGAAATTTCGGAATTCCAAAAATTCCATGATGGTAAACTTATCAATCATTCCTATATCCAAAAACTCCATGAAACTAATCGCAAAAATCGAAAATTCTAAAATTCAAAAATTACATGGTGGTTAGTTAGCTATAGAACCTGTAAAATTTATGTCATAAATCAAAATTTCTAGAATTCAGAAAATTTATGAAAATTACGTCAAAAAACGAAATTTTCAAAATTCATGATGGTTACCTATCAATACTCTAAAAATTATGCCAAAATCTGAAATTTCTAAAATCCAGAAAATCCAGAACGGTTAGCCTAACAAAAAAGCAAAAATTATGCCTAAAATCGAAATTTCTGAAATTCCGCAGTTCCATGTGGAGCCTATCAAAACGGTGAAATTCCTGACAAAAAACGAAATTCCCAAAATTCAGAATATTCAAAAAAAGTATGGCAAAAATCAATATTTCCAAAATTCAAAAGTTCCATGATGGTAAGCCTAACAAAACTGTGAAATTTATATCATAAATTGAAATTTCCAAAATTCAAAAAATTATTTTTGCCATAATTTTTATGGATTTTCTAAATTTTGAGAAATTTCGATTTATGGCATAAATTTTACAGTTTTGATAGGTTTACCATCATGAATTTTCTGAATTTTAGAAAATTCGATTTGTGGCATAAATTTCACAGTTTTGATAGGCTATCATTTTTACTATGGCAAAAATCGAAAGAAATTCCCAAAATCCAGAAAATCCCTGATGGTCAGCCTAACAATACTTAAATTTATGGCAAAAATCGACACTTCAAAAACTCAGAACATCCATGAAAATTATGACAAAAATCGAAATTACCAAAATCGATGATGGTTTGCCTATCAAAACTTTGAAATTTATCCCTCAAATCAAAATTTCCAGAATTCAAAAAAACCCAAGATAGTTATTTATAAAATGCAAAAATAATGCGCAAATTAGAAATTTCTAAAATCCAGAAATTTCATGATGGTAAGCCTATCAAAACTGAAATTTAAGCCATCAATCGAAATTTCCAAAATTCAGAAAATTCAGAAAACTCATTGAAAGTATGGCAAAAATAGAAATTTCCAAAATCCAAAAATTCCATTATGGTAAGCTTGTCAAAACCGAAATTTATGCCATAAATCGAAATTTTCAAAATCCAGAAAATCCATGATTATTAGCCTTTCAATATTGTAAAAATTATGTCGCAATCTGAAATTTCCAAAATCCAGAAAATTCATGATGGTTAGCTTATCAAAACTGCAAAATTTTTGCCAAAAATTGAATCTTTCTAAAACCAAAAATTCCATCAGGTAAGCCTATCAAAACTGACATTTATGCCATAAATCGAAATTTCCAAATTACAGAAAATCCATGAAAATTATGGCAACAAAAATTTCCAAAATTCAGGAATTCCAATATGGTAAACTTATCAAAACTGTGAAATTTATGCCATAAATCGAAATTTGCAATATTCAAAAAATCTATAAAAAATTAGGCAAAAATTATAACTTTTAAAATCTAGAAAATTCATGATGGTTAGCCTATTTAAACTGTGAAATTTATGCCTCAAATCATAAAATGATGGTTAGCATGGATTTTTTGGATTTTGCAAATTTTGATTTGAGGCATAAATTTCCTATGAAAAATGCAAAAATTATGCCAAAAATAGAAATTTCTAAAACCCAGACAATTTATGCCATAAATCAAAATGTTCAATATCCAGAAAATCCACGATAGTTAGCCTATCAAAACTGCAAAAATTATGCCTAAAATAGAGATTTTCAAAATCCAAAAATTCCATGATGGTAAGTAAGCCTATCAAATCTGTAAAATTCATGCCATAAATTGAAATTTCTAAAATTCAGAAAACCCATGAAAATTATGGCAAAAGTTGAAATTACCAAAATCCAAAAATTGTATGATGAATAGCCTATCAAAAGTGTGAAATTTATGCCACAAATCGAATTTTCTAAAATTCAGAAAATTCATGAAAATTATGGCAAAAATCAAAATTCAGAAATTCCATGAAGGTAAACCTATCAAAACTGTAAAATTTATGCCATAAATCGAAATTTCTACAAACTATAATATTCATGAAAATTATGGAAAAATTTGAAATTTCCAAAATCCAAAAATTCCATTTTGGTAAGCCTATCAAAACTGACATTTATACCAAAAATCGAAATTTCCGAATTTCAGAAAATCCAAGAAAATTAAAGCAAAAAAACAAAAATTTCCAAAATCCAGAAATTCCATGATGGTGAACCTATCAAAACTGTGAAATTCATGCCATAAATCGAAATTTCTAAAATTCAGAAAATCTATGGAAAGTATGGCAAAAATCAAAATTCAGAAATTCCATGAAGGTAAACCTATCAAAACTGTAAAATTTATGCCATAAATCGAAATTTCTACAAACTATAATATTCATGAAAATTATGGAAAAATTTGAAATTTCCAAAATCCAAAAATTCCATTTTGGTAAGCCTATCAAAACTGACATTTATACCAAAAATCGAAATTTCCGAATTTCAGAAAATCCAAGAAAATTAAAGCAAAAAAACAAAAATTTCCAAAATCCAGAAATTCCATGATGGTGAACCTATCAAAACTGTGAAATTCATGCCATAAATCGAAATTTCTAAAATTCAGAAAATCTATGGAAAGTATGGCAAAAATCGATTTTTCCAGAATCTAAAAACTCCAGGATGGTAAGCCTATTAAAATTGATAAATTTATGCCATAAATCGAAATTTCCTAAATCCATAAAATCCGTGATGGCCTATCAAAATTGATATTTATGCCATAAATTAAAATTTCCAAATTCTAGAAAATCCATGAAAATTATGCCTAAGCTCAAAATTTTTAAAATCCAGAAATTCCATGATGATAAGCCTATTAAAACTGTGAAATTCATGCCGTAAATCGAAATTTCCAAATTTTTATAAAATCCATACAAATTATGGCAAAACACAAAATTTCTAAAATCCAAAAAACCATTATAGTTAGCCTATCAAAACTGTGAAATTTATGGCATATATCAAAATTTTCAAAATCCTAAAATCCTCTGATGGTTAGTTTGCCTAGTAAACCTGTAAAAATGATGCCAAAATCCATGTGATAAGTCTATCAAAACTGTTAAAATTATGCCACAAATCGAAATATCCAAAATTTTATTTGGCTTAAAATGTAAACCACTGCCATTTTAGTCCCCGATAAGAAGCATTGAGCATTTTTATAGGGGAAATGGCTTTTTGTTTTTCCTATCAGAAATGTAAGAGCCTCGTTACTGTCAAGAATTCATTACTGTCCTTTATTTCTACCAGGGCTACTTTTGTGAAGGCTTTAACATCAGTTTCCTGACCAATACTTTGCTCTCATTGGGAGTGGAAACGGTTTTTGCGTTTGCTTCCCAGTGCTTTCAAACTCTAGCAAAAGATATTCCTTTGTAGTTCAACGAATATGAATAATTATTTTTTGCACGGACCAGTAAGTTCGCGTTCCCTTTTCTTGACAGTTCAGCATAAGATACATCCTTTTTTGAAATTAAAAAGCGGGTTCGGGATAGTTGGTCGAAATCCATTACTTTTCCGCCTTTTTTCAGTTCCAGTGCATCTCTTCCTTTAAATGGTCGGAACCGCAGCAGCTAAAGAGGTAGTTGATCTTTTTCAGGTCATAGATGCAGTGGAAATGCAAATAATTAGTTTGGCCCTAACCAGTTCATTATAGCTGTAAACAGGTGCTAATATCATCTTACAACTCTTCCAAACAGCAGCTAAGAAATAATTTACCGACATTCATTAAGTTTCATGCGGTGTATGTAATGACCAAACTCTATTCTTAGAGATTTAATTGGGCCCAACTAGACCGCAATTCCAGATTTTGCATATTACGGTTTTGGGTCAGCTCGAAAAAAAAAACGAGAAAAATAACAATGCCACTTTCCACACATCAGTCATAACTTTTCTCGGCCAAACTAATCTATGATGGATTTTTAGTTGCGTATAGATTAATTGAATCGGTTTTACGATATGTCATGCTCTGTAAAGCCAATTTTACGATCAACGATCGTAATAATTTCAAATATTCAAAATTAACGTAATCGCAGATAATTGGTTATCGACCTTGTATTACTTATACCATAAAAAAAAACTTTTTGATCGGTCGCATATTTTCAATCAATAAACAACGAACGATCGAGTAATGTAAAAAAAATTTCAAACCGATTTCCTAATTTGGAAACGCACTTAGTAATTATAACTCAAATACAATTATAATTGTCTCATACTTGAATGTGCGAGCACTTAAACTAAAAATTAAAATATTATAATATGCGTCTTTGTCTTATTCATGATCATTCTCCCACTACTCAATGCTCGTAAAACTCGTTTCAAAACCAAAAGTAGGTAGACTTAACGCCATACTCAGCTGATTTGTTCGTTTTTATTCTCTCTATTTCATTAGTCTTGCTTGTTAAGTCAATCGATGATTGTTGTTAGTCAATTTTTTATTTTGTTTTTGTTTTTGTGACAAAATGTCAAAAAATATTATCGATGTAGTATCCGGTGATCAATGTACTATACCATCGTTTGCTGACTTACCAATTGAGGTATGTTACATTTTTCTTATCATTTGTTTTGATCGTGTGTCCGCGCGCCAGATAAGAATGAAAAAATTCAATGTCTAATTAGTTGTCGTTTGTGACAACAACAACAACAACAAATTTTTTTTATGTTCGAATGACAAATAAATTTTTGTTGTGTGTTGTTAGTGTGGAAAGACGCAACTAAAATAATTAAATTAGTGTTAAAGAGGAACATCTTAGTGATATAAAATATTTTGTCTGTGATTTACAGGTGATCGAAAAAATATTTACGTATCTTAAACTACCGGATATAAATGTGGCCAGTCTCGTGTGTCAACGATGGTTTTGTGCGGCCAAACATCCAAAATCGTTGCGACGAATTAAATTACATCTATCGAATTTTGCAGTCAACTCAATCGAAAGTCCACTTAACATCGTTCAAGATTCGCTGCAACCATATCGTGTATTGTATTTGGACACGATCGATTTTCAGAATACAACGGAAAATAAATTAAATTTTCGTTTTGCACGGCATGTGCACGAATTAAAATTGGAAAATTTAAAAAATTTCAACATTACAAATTTTAGGCATTTGCTCGAGAATTACGAAAATGTAACGAGATTAAAAATTAAAAAATTCGATTTAACCGCCAAGACCAGTGATTTTTTAGGTGACATGTTTAAAATCGTTTTCGATGTCGACCTGCTCAAAAAACTCGAATACATTTCGATCAAATTTTACAATATTAATAATTTAAAATTTTTTAAACGAATTTCGATGGCTTGCCCCCGCCTAAGAACGTTCAAGTATATGACGATCGGTTACCATTTACTGCAGATCGAAAGTAATTCGGTGCGACGATTCATCGAAAATTTAATGGGAACGATAAAAGTGTTGAAATTTTCCGATTCGTTTGGGTGGCACATGTTTCCGGTGAATCCGAGCGAAATAAATAGTTTCGTACGGAAAATGGATCGATTGCGACACTTGGAACTAACCGATTTAGAAATGGTGTTGCGTGAACGATACAATGATCTTGTGTTTATAGAATTTTTTGAAAGTCAATCAAAGTTACGATCGTTAACGGTTAATTATAAATATTTTTGTGCCGCCATTTTCGAATCGATCATAAATTATTGTCGAATTTTATCAAAACTGTCGATAACCTTAACACGATATGTTGGTCTAGATAATTTAGATTTTATTTACTTTTTGAAACACCTCAGCGATCTGACCATATTGAGTCCGTTCGATGAAAATTTCGTAATAGATCTGCCGAAATTTACGTCACATAAAAACGTCGTTATGCGAAAATTAGTTTTTGAAGAGGAGCTACGTGTTAAGCTGGACACTTTCGTGCAGATCTTAGATAATTTTACGAATTTAGAAAAATTTGTGTTTACATTGCCGCCCGACATGAAAAGTTGGGAGTTTATAAAATTTTACAAGAATTTAGTCAATTTACGATATTTATCGATAAATGTGATGTCAACGTGCAGCGGATTGGATAAAGATTCCGATTATTTGTATAACGATTGTAATATTGCCAATTTAACAAAGTTAGAGTACCTGTATGTGGATAATAACGGTGATGGATATATACCTGGGATGAAATTCGAATATATTGCGAAATTGAAGAATTTAAATGAGTTGACGATACGAATCGATCGAACTCCAACCGAAAATCAACTTGAGGAGTTTTACCATAATTCTTCAACTCTTGGATCATTGGACTTAATGAATTCGCTTGGGATTTATTTTATTGTGTTGCAAGATGTGGTCAGCAATTTGAAGCGGTTGAAATTTTTATTTATTGAATCATGCTCCGATGAGAATTTAGACATATTACGGGCTAATTATAAGTATTTAAAAATAAATGAGTAGGACCTGAAGTCCTTTGTAGATAATTTGGCGTTTTATATTTTATTTAGAACTCTACTTTTGGATATAAATATTTTTCATTATTATTCTACCTTTGTGGTTGTGCCAGTTTTCTCATCAGGTAATTTTCATCGGGTATTTTTCAGAAAAAATTGACAAAATGGAAATATTGTGCCTTGAATTTGAACGAACCAAAAAAAGAATATTTTGTTAGGGAGAGTTGGATACTGACGAATGAATGACGCACGAAACTACAAAAAAATAAAAACGATTGTGGAACAATACGATAAAAGTAACAACATATTGTCAAGTGATCTCCAACTAGAGACGAGCCTACAGTAGGAACCAAAGCCAAATGGAATAATAAACAGTAGAATCGTAGCCTATTGAACCCGAAAAAGGACATCGGAGGATTATTGTTAAAAGTAAGGTGTCTTTGGGTTTATTTGTATCACCCAATCATTAAAATTTTCTCTACTACAGCCTACTTAAAAATAAAATGCCAGATAGAACAAGCCAAATGGTAAAATGGTAAAAACCTGCCAAACAAGCCAAATGGTGAAAACCTAATTGCAGATGAACAAAATTTCACTAGCCCTCGGATCAAAGCAGTTATCACTGCAAATCCGACTAACGAACGAAAGTGCAACAAAAGATATCACGAACTTAAGCATGTCTGCAGTGCAAACCTTTAGTAAACGAAACGGAGAAAAATGTGAACCGATTTAATCCATAAGTAACTATCATTGTATTAGCAGGATATATACCAATACGCCATCTGATCAAATAGCTTTAAACTATTTATAAAAGGAAGACAGTTGTTAGGGTATAAAAATCAAAAATAAAAAATACATCTCACATCAACAGGCTTACTTGGAGCGCGAAAACAAAGTAAAATGGAAGTGTAGAGGTCGCTTATTACATTTTTGAAGCGTATATATTTATTTTTCTTGCGACCATATCTGTACAAAATTAGTGGATTCTACATTACAATAGTAAAAGTATTGCTTGAATGCAATCGACAATGTATAGAATACATATTCTTTGCAGGTGGCAAGAGTGGTAAAAATAATAGGAAGATACCAATATTTTTTGCCATTTGACTATATATAAGATCCAAATAGAGGTTTAAACAAAGCACCCATTTTATTTTCTGTCAAAGTTTAGTGTTTTTTTTTTAATTATGTCATTAATCTCTATAAGTCGGTTCGTTCAACTGGACATGTTCGACATGTAAAAGCTGCAAACAAACTCCTTTAAATGTAGGTAATGATTGCACGACTAAAGTATCTTTGGCTCTTTCTGAAACTGTAAAAGCGACGATTGAAGACGTACATATTAGCATTTTGGACTTACCTAAACGACAGCTTTAAATAAGATCAAAATATTACAAATAAATTTATCTAAAGCGGAAGAGGAAAACTTGGAACTGCGGAAAAGGGTAAACCATCTTTAGACCTTACATGACAGCACAGAACAACAGAAGCTGTTAAATAATATAGTAATTACCGGCATTAATAATTTTGATGACAAAAAAATTGTGATGAGTGTTCTGTCAACATGGTCTTTCTGAGATGACAAATAATGACATTGTTAATATTATTAATGTAAAATCGAATCATTTTTTCTAACAACTCTTTGCGTTTCATAATCACTGGATCACGGTTCTGCGTAAATCGTAATTGTTAATCAATATCGGAAGTAACAACGAAAGTAACTATAGGATTCCGACATGTCTCATCTGAGTGCCATGACGATGTTTGATCTTGTAATTATACTTTTCGAACTCCCATACTCATCTAGCAATTCTATAATTCACATCACTTTTATTAAACGTAAGTAGTAAAGAGTTACAATCGGTTACAATAGTAAATGGGATACCCTCAAGGTTAACTCGGAAATAGAGTAGAGCATAGACAATAGACAACGTTTCTAATTCGTAATTATGATAATAGATCTCATGTTTACTAATAATCTTAGAGAAGTAGTTGGAATTTTGAATCACCTTGTTTTTGCATGAGAGCAACACCAAAACCGAAAACAATGCATTGTAACAATTGCCCCAATAATTTCAGATGATCATCGATGGTTTCGCTAGCTATCAAAATATCGTCCAGATAAACAACTTTTTGTTCACTATCAATAAATTTTTTAAGGATTTTATTTATAAAACTTAAGGTCAAAAGGCATGCGCACTTACTTGAACTGTCCCTCGGTTGTCACAAATAAGGAATCTTTAATCGATTTTTCAGAAACTCTAACCTGATGAAACCAAATTTTTAAGTTCAGTATACTAAACACCCTATTATTACTCAAGCACTCTAAACAATCATCCATTAGAGTCAGAGGATAGTTGTCTCGGACAGTGATTTTATTCAAGGTACGGTAACCCACACACATACATGTCTCATCATTTTTCTTTTTAACCAATACAATGGGGTACTTTGTAGTAAATCACGTATTATTAATCTCACCTCTTATCTTTCCTTAACTGAAAGGCATCGTGGATGGGTATAAAATGGCACATCATTTTCCAATTAAATATGCATCTCGTAATCTGTCACATTAATGACTGAAGAGTCAACACCCAAATATTTTGCATTAATGCATTCCTTAAAACACAAGATCAGAACCAGAAGAAGCCATGGGTCGCCTATTCCGATTTAAACAATGTAGCCATACAGAGTCCAAAGTACAATCAACGTCACAAAAACCAGAAACCGAAGCAATTAAATGGTAATGAATTCATTTTGTTTAGTTTTCACAAGTAAATCAACCGGAAGTATATTATCATAGGTATATATTATATAGGTTGATTGCAAATACTAACGCGGATTTACCTAAGGAACCAACAGACACATCGCCAGGGAGCACTGCTAAAGTTTTCCACCAAATGCAATACTTACACATGCCATACAGCCTGAGTGTGCTCTTTGACTTCTTCACGAATCATCTTGGAAGTGGGTTGAGTTAAAGCAGCCACACTTTTTTGTTTGCATTTCGGAGAGATCATGTTCTTATGCTCGGTTGATCCTCACGAAAACCCTGAACTTGGTGCACGTCTAGGTGCAGGGCAATCAGCAGACATGTTACTGAACCGAGAACAATTGTAGCATCTGGATTGCCCTTGATCGGAGCTGGCAGTTGAAGTAGGCAATCGTCTAATATCTGGAGTCTTAGGTTTGGCACCAGTGGAATTGCCAGTTGTATTGGTATGGTCATACAACACTAGTTGTTCGTAGGTCGGTTAAACATCGACCAGTTGTTCAGTTGTTCAGTTGTTCAATTGTTCAGGCACTTTCAAACATGGCAACGTATCCCGAGGTATAACGTATGCCATAGACTATGGACTATATTAAATTTTTCTCCGGAATACTAGCTCGTATCGCAGTCTCCTGTATGCACGTGATATAATACATAATGGTCTCGTCGCTACATAATGCTTCTCCAGGAAGTAACGCGAATCATATAATCATCTGTATCACTGAAGATAGAAACTAGAATGTCCACATCGGATGTCTTCACTTTCCTTTTGGATAACGTGACTGAGGTTACTAGTGGTGGTGGTGAAGGCGTTGATTTCGATTTCCATTTTTGCTACTTTGGCTCGCAGTTCTAATAATAGTTCACGAGTTTCCGGTTTAATAATTTCATCAGCCACTTCTTTTAATGTTGATGGCTGTGATAGTAGAAGTACAAGTGTTAGCAGTCGGGAATTGAACCGTAATTGTAATTGGTGTTGTACCATTTAATGGCAATAAACTACCATCACTAACTCTAGTCGAAACTGCGAAAGTTGCTGTAATCTGCATCTCGGAAGTTGGAAGGGCGGTTGACTGAAGTAAACAAGTCTCATTCTGAACACAAGTCATCTGACTGACCTCTGAAGTGGTTTGATAATTGTCAGCAGTAGAATCGGAATTTTTGGGAATAACCAATAATTCGACATCCCCAGTTTTAATAGTGCGGGGATATCCACAATTCTTGTTGTTTTTTTCACCTGATTGCCAATGTGGTCAAGAGCCGCCATTATCTCATTCCGAGTTGAAAGCGTCATAAAGTTGATGGTTGCAATAAACACGTGTATAAATAAAATTAATACAACGACCCGTTCATTTTCGTATAACGGTAACAGTTAGCGGTACTTTTTTATTTCTTATATTAACTTTGTACCAAAATATTTAATTAGTAACCGTTATCTGATTTTATAAAATTTTTTATAACAAATATCATTTATTTAAAATTATACAACACGAATTTAACGTTCTTATTTTATATAACACAATATCTCCTCTCGAACAACAAAATAATACTGAATCGCCATCTTATTTTTCTTCCCCTTCTTCTACTTTTTACCGCGTTCATATATCAATTCTTTATTTTTTGTCGTTAGGGTCAATTATATTGTTTATACGAATTGTTCTTTTCTACAAATTTGTCTTTTGTCATTTTCATTCAACCTATCAACAATCATTTTATAAATTTTTTTTCTCATTTGTTTCGATGAGCTGCTATAATCTGTGTAGATATCATTTGGTTTTACAAAACATTAAGTGTCTTCGAAACAAATTGCGACATTTTTTTAGCGAATATTGATGCATTTATAGCTGATTTGGATATTATGTTTTTAACTGAAATATGGATTTCGAGTTTTGATATCAAAAATTTTAATTTATTTGATTTCACATTTGTTGCTAACTGTAATGCTCGTTATAGATCAGGGGGTGTTGCTTTTTTATCAGATCTACTTTTAGACATCGAGCTACATTCATAAGTTTCTCGTCGGCTGATGTTGTTAAATTAATCGTTTATATTAATAATATATAAGTTTTTGTTTTATTTTAGGTAACCGTTTTCATTTTATCTCAATAGATGTTTTTTTTAAACAATTAAATGATTTTTTTCTTCAGATATAACAAGGCATAATATTATTCTAGGTGATACTAACTTTGACCTATGTAACATGTACTAAAAAGAACATCTATATTAACACTTTAAGAATTTCAAACGTGACAGCTCAGATCGAGACTTGTCTAAATTCACGTTCCTTAACTGAACAATGTATTTTCACTAAATTATCACCGGTAACTTAACTAGCAGCATATTGAGTATTTATCTGAGCCTACTCCATGCGGATATAATATCTTCTATAAAATCGAGGCTAGGTCGTAGTCAATATAAAAACTGAACACTCTATATTAAAACGAAAGAGGTTATATTTTCAGGAAATTTATTATGTTGTAAAATACAATTTCTCTGTTGTTAGAGCACTTAATTAGTTTCCACCTCATATGTAAATTTATAATCAATGATTGACGTTAAAGTGTACATTTTGTAGTGGATCAATCCCATTGAAAAATCTCAAACTAAATCATTACGGTATTTGCATAATTAGTATTCCCTTTTAATGATTCAGAAAAATCTATCTTTCAATACTTAATTTATTGCACAGACATAATGCCAGAATCGTTGAATTCTTGAAGAAAAAAAAATGTAGAAGCATTTTTTTCCTGTATTTCATCAACATATACCATCGAGAGACTTTCTGTATACATATAAAGTAAAATCAATTAAATTTAAATCCAAATTGCATTTCATTGTCATGTTTTGTTAAAATTGTAGCAAAAAAATAAAAAAAAATGAAGGAAAATGAAAAATTGTAAACTACTAGCATTTTCATTTTCCCTGTAAATTTATTTTTATTTTTTATTTTTTCATTTGTTTATTTCAATTCCACATAACGAACGTAAATAAATACGAACATAAAAAATAAAGGAAGAAAATCATACCATAAAATGGAATTAAGAAAAAAAATGAAAAACTTTTGAGGAAGCTGCAGCATAGTGTATATAGAGGGAAAATTGATTTATTTTTCTTATTGTTTCTATACTATATTTCTTATATCGAAATGTAGCACAAAGTGAAAACACGCTACCATTTTTTTTTTTTGTATTTTATTGCAATTCCAATTAATTTTCTATGTTTTAAACGCTTTAACATAAGACGTAAAGAGGATTACAGTGTTAAATATTGTACAAAATGTATATGGTTAAAAGTTAAAAAATATAAAGTCTTACGTCATTGCAATAAGCTGTAGTTAAACCTCTTTGCCATGTTGTGAAATAATCCAATTACGTACGACATAATTGAATTGCCCTGTAATTGAATTTGATGTATGCGTTCTGTACATGGTACTATGCACTGTAATCAATAGAATATACTTTTCAATTTTTCCAATATATAATTTTATCTATTTAATATTTAAAATAATTTAATTTTACTTATTACATTTTTTATTATTTGCTACTGATGATGCTCTCAATTTTAATCAATCAACACAGTGAAAAAAAACGGTGAGTTAAAAAAAACTTATAATCAATCAACCGATCAATCAAATAATTTTTGTTTCATCTTTTAATTTTGTGGTTTTCCCATTTCCATTTGAAAATGTGTTTTTTACTATATTATACTATGCTTTAGTAAATTTAACCAAAGGTTGAATCAATATTTAATTGAAAACATAATTTGGAATTACATAAATCAATAAATATATATATTTGCAAAATTTCGAAAAGCTCAAACAATTTAAAAATAAATTATGGATATAAATATAAAAGTTTGAAATTTCAACAAGTCCGTGTTTCAATTGTTTTAATTGGAAAATTTGTGTTTTTGGTGTTTTAATGCCGTTATAATGCACCAACATCCAATTAGGACGCAATGATCTTTGTACACGAAAAATAAGAACTGCCTTTTATATTCAAATGTGTCCGAAAAACCCACAAGACCCCATTCAATAATTCACAATATTAATCCAATAACATATATATGATTATTTTCTCTTTGGTGAGAGAGGATGCCAACCATATTGGAAGAGTGATTTGTTTAAATGTATAAATGCCTTTGCTTAATGGGGTATTTTGGATTTGTTCATCATATTCACTGCCAACCCAAAATGGAATGAAATCACAAAAAATATACATCGCGGAGAGCAAGTAAGTGATAAGACCCGATTTAGGTGCACGAGTTCCCAAAATCAAACTGAATTCTCCTCTCATTAATATTTTGACAAAACTTGGTATTTTTGGAAAGTCACTTGCTTATGTTTATACTACTGGCTTAACTCATGCGCTATGCACTGATGAAAAATGCTTGATCTAAAAATAAATGTTTATGGGATCTAACTGTGCAAAGAACATCGAATGAAGAACTAGAACTAAAATAGCAGACAAGAAACTGAATAATTGCAGCAAGAACCTTACTCGAATTTGATAACGAATGGGATAGCCGGAATGTCGATGACTAAACCTTTGACATTTTGGTAGCGGAACGCGTTGTTAATGAAAGATTAGACAAACTAAATGTGAAACAATTGGTCGCATTTGTTCAAAACATCGTAGATCAATTTACGATCGAAATGTAATAACTCGGTGTTTTCATCTTGACGATGGCTATGATTAGGATTATGTTCGTTTGAAGAAAAAAAAATACCCCTACTTTGCTCACCCACAAATATTTTATATTTTTTTGACGCTTTTTTTGATTTGACATATGATTTCATGTACCACTAGCGTGTTTAAAATGTCAAAAAACTGAAATACAGGTATAAAACAGTGCAGAGTAATTTTAATGTTCGCTTGATGGAAATAATGAATTTACTCGACCAGAGAGGGATAAAAATCAAACCTAATTGACATTAGGATCACAATGATTGATTTCTCAAAATAAGATCAAAAGAATTGCAATTTTCCTCTAGAATTCATCAATGAGAAAACTCTTTACGGCATGCTATTTATAAGCCAGAAGTCTGGATGAAGTTTGATAAGAACCAAAATTCTTTCAGCATGTAATCACAGTCATATAATTCTTATTCCCAAAATTTATCTCGCTTCAACGGACACAACATTACCTTTCATATTAAAATGCCGCTAATAAGTCCTGCATACGCTTTTATACAATAAACAGCCCTCAAGGCCACTCGTTTTATCACGTTGGCATTAATGTCAATTGTGTAGGCTGTAAAGAATCTCCAATTCGTAAAACTTCCATCGTGTGCAGTTAAGTATGTAGGAACCAAGATGATTTTAACTGCTAACTGAACCTCTTTTTTTTTAATTTTCTAAGAGCATTAGAATTTCGCAAAACCAATTGAGTAAAACTAGCAAGAACACCTATGTTGCACCAACCACCACCAGTCAATAACGAAAACAAATTTAGTTGGAGCGATAATTCGGATGAAATATCAATGGAAACAACGAGACTCACAAAAAATGAAAAAATAAAAATGAATATATCCGGAATTTACTGCAACAAGCATAACTAAGCGCAAATGAGAAAACGGTATAGTTCTCAGTTGTCTCAGAATTAACAACAACTATAGATAAACCACAGTTTGATATTCCGTATTTCTTACACCAATGACTATGACATAATTAGTATAGGTGAGATGACAGTCAAGCTTCAATAAGCAATACCGGAATTAGAATTGTGACTCTTCGAAACATCATATTTCAATGGACAATATAATGAGTGGGAAACGTTTTACGACATATACTTCAAAGGTTTGTACCCAAAAATAAAAATGATATAACTGATACCCATAAGATCAGCTACCATAAAACTAATGTTCAAGAAGAAGCCGCAAAACTTCTAAATTACATTTGAACAATAGGAGTAAACTATGCAGATGCCTAGAAAAATGTTATGGTTTCCGGTGTTTGGTCAATGTGCAAGGTTTACGAGCCAATCAGTTTTCTTTAGAAAATCTTTAACTTCCTTTGAAGAGGTTAGGTTAAGCATCCCTTGATTTTGTAAACTGGAGGTGCTTGCCATTGCAGCATAGTATGTTATGTAGTGGCTGTTCCAATTCCTCTTTTTAACTGACACCTAGGGTTGATTTTTACCACCATTAATTCGCAAAAGAGATCCTAATTTGGTAATGGAATTAGTCTAATCTTAGTATACCATTTCCTTTTTGATTATGGCATCACTGCCTTTAATTAGAACCGATTTCAATGCGAATGTAGTTCCAAAATATGCCTCTAGTTTCATAGAAGTTGTTTAGGTCTAGTATTTTACCTTCGTCACTGAGATACTGGCTCAGTGACGAAGGTAAAATACTAGACCTAAACAACTAAACTGTAGGTGAGTAACTAGAATTAAATTGTCATTTTACTGCTGCAAATAATTTTCCTCTCCTTTGACGTTGTAAATCTAGATTCCGAATAGTTTATTATCGTATATCCTTACATTATGAACCCGATTCTTTTACTCTCTGAGCAAACGTTGTCATTTGGTCTGCGGCGCTCGGATTTGACGTAGATTTCATGTTTTATATTTAAGATATTTTTTTTAACACCTTTATTGGTATGGCTACAATAATCTTAAATATTTTTTATTAATTAGTAGGGTTAACATTAGTATTTTTGAGATAAGCATAAACTTGTGTGGGTCTTCTGGACCCAGTGTCCAGTTCCCTTGAGATATAATATTCATACGGTTAGCTCATGTGGTTTGATTCGTTTGAGCCACCTTACTTCGTTTGCATTATGTCCAGTAGTTGTACGGCCTCAACGTTGGTGTGGGTAAGAAGTTTTTTCTTATGTTTTATGGCACAATTGGGATTGACGATCAGACAACCATGATTCAAGCAGCTGGCAATAGTTTTGTGGTAGCATTTTGCTCATTTTGAATGTCAATCTTTTGTGCCAAACTCTATCAAAGGTCTGGGATATATCCAAAAATACAGCGGGGCAATATTTCTTTTATTCTAAAGCTTGCTGTGGTTATTTGATGGACTTGATCCATTGTGGAGTAGTTATTCCTGAAATAGTTTTGATAAGATCGGAAGCAGTGAAATTGGTCTGTATATTTTTACTTCTTTATTTGGTTTAACTGGTTTCTTCAGCATAATTATTTGTGCCGTTTTGAAGGATTTGGATATATACTTCAATCTCATACAGGCATTAAATAAGCATAACACTTTTAAAATACTGATTTGGTTGGTTAACAGGTGTTATGTCAATGGTAGATTGAATGTCAAGGAGTTGAAATACTCTTGCTAGGTGTTGAGCAAGGAGTTCCGCTTTTACTTTGTCTTGTCGAACCCAACTGCTTTGAGCATTTTTTGTAGGTGGTACTCGAACTAAAGATCGATTAAATTTTCTGTTTGCTTTCCATAGCGAGTAGTCCTTATCCATTTCTGGGCCTAGCCCGCTTAAATAGTTGTCGAAAAAAACCTGTTTAAGCTTTTGATTAGCCTATTGACTTTGTTACTTGTTCGATTGAAAATTGTCTTGTCAGCAGGATTTCTGGTGAAATGCCATATTCTCCTTACCTTTCTTCTTTCTTTGATTCATTCCCTGATTTCAGTCGGATATTTGACCACTACTCTTAATACCAGATTTCAATTCAACTAGCCATTTCAATTTTTCTCTAAAGAGATCTCAATCCGTTAATCTGTAAGTAAAGTTTTGCTTTTTCTTTTTCTTGATGACTATAGCGCTTACTGACAATAGTACAGGAATGTGATCAGATGTTAAGTCATTAATTCCTTCGACTCCAGTATAACTGGATGAAATAACTTTTTTAATGAAGAAATCAATTAGATCTGGCATTTTTCCTACATTCGTTGGCCAAAACGTTGGTCCCCTGGAGACAGCGTACTTTCATTTGTTTTAATGAATGGCATTGACAAAGCATTTCCTTTTCCAGGAGAAATTAGCCGGGAATGAAATTACTCAAAGTTGTATGTTTTATATTATAGCCTTTACGTGCGTAAAGGCTATAATATAAAGCTGCTATTCAGCTGGTATAGGTGCGATATTCGATATTTTCTAGTTGGTTACCTGGGTTCTTTTTTTAATTCTTCCAATAATTTTTTGACCTTTCTGTAATCTTTTTAATTTTGAAAGGTAATTATAATGTCACTATTCGAAAGCGCCTTAAAATTAGTTGACTCACTGGTGGTTTTTATTACTTTTTATCGTAAAAGTTCGAAATTATTGATATTGCTCCCGAAAATCGATGGAGGCAGTGGTAGTTTTGGGTTTTTCTATTTAGTGTTATTATTAACGCTTTGTGTAATGTTTTTTGGAGGACACATCGTTTTTATGCGCCTACATTTCTTAGAGTTTCTGTTGTCAGCACTGGAAACTTTGTTTTCACTCAGCACATTGAATCTATTATTCTGTTGAAAGACTGGAAATTGCCGCAGCAACCAGTTGGGATTATTTGAATTACTATGTTGACTGGATGATGGCTCAATATGGTTAGAAGGCAGATTGTTAACTCGGGCTGAATCCTCAGCTTTGCTATTTTTATCCTTTTCTTTAAGTGTAAAGTTTTATCTCTTAAGTTCAGCAACGTCATTGCTCAGCGGTGCGATTAGTTTCTTAATTTTTTTAAATTTATTTATTAGATCCTCACTGTTAACAAAATTTGTTGATGCACTCGGCATTTGTTCTGATAATGAATTTCCTTTTTTCATTGGAGGCTGCATTTTTTTTCAAATATTTTATTGTTTGGTGATCTGATTCTAATAAAACTCCTTCGGAAAGAAAATTGTTTCTCGTTACTCTTTTGATCGTTAGTAGCTATTTTGTAGCTATATTTGATCCCGCTTAGAATCCATGGGGCCGACCTCCGAAGAGATGGATTTTCATACACTTCAGATTTGCCACCTAGGGTATTAAGACAACGTCGCCCATATGTGCTACAGTGTATAAATGGCTATAAATGGCTATAAACTGCCATAACGCCTAACCTATTGAAATACACCCAAGACACCCAAATTTAAGTACTGCTAAAAATACTGCTCAAAAAATTTATTTTGAATAAATTAGCAAAGAAGTTAGCTTTTGCAAATTTACAAATTTGATTGTATATTCAATACAACACGTAATAGTGGTCTGATTGGGATGAATGATATCTTAAATAAAAAGCTTTAGTCTTCAGTGTATAATGTAGATTCCGTTTTAAAATATATATATATACATTTCGATCAATAACTTGAATGCAAAAACCAATTAGACACCAATTAGATTGAAAAGCACTGTCGGTTACAATAAAAATGTCTCCCTTCTAATTTATATCATATAGGCTCAGTAATAAATTTGTGTAAACGTATATACGAATTTATATAAATATAGACTAGAATTCAATTAACATTTAATTACATTTTTGTCATAACCACAAAAAAAAAAAAAAATGGAAAATTTACATTTTAAATAAGAAGCGGAAAAAATAAGAAAATTAAATCAAAAATTATTTTCATCTTATCAATAATATTTTTATGTTAAATATAATTTCATTTTTATATTATCATTATAATTTTATTTTATTTTTTATATTATGTTAAATCGTTTCAATTAGAAGAAAAACGGAAAATTGTATGTATGGAAATTTTCTTTTATTTTTATTTACTCTCTTGTATTGTACACCATGTCTGAGTGTGTATTTTGTTAAACGGAAAATATTTTAATCAAGATTTTATTATATATACAATATATGTATATTATATATATATATATATATATATATATATATATATATATATATATATATATATATATATATATATATATATATATATATATATATATAAACATTAGGATTATTTGGTTGTGTAACTATATATAGAAAATGGTTTTCCTTGGTATTCGACTCACATACATCGATTTTACGTTTCTATGACTAAATTAAAATTTCATTAATTAATTAGTTAGGATAGCATTACAAAATCTACCTGGATCTACCTACTTTCTACAAAACTTAAACTTATTATTTCGACTAAATAATCAAAAATCGTTAATATAATTATTCCAAAGTGATATAACAATGATTCGTGAAATGATTGTAATCGCGCAAACGTTTTTGTGTCATAATTGATGAGAACCTAACATGATTTTAATTTTTGAAATGAGTTTAGAATTTTGATAACGATTGCCAAGCCGTACACAATTAAATACAATTAGTGGGAAGTGTCTTTGCGTTCACCTAAGATGTAAATTACTACCACTTTACCCAAAAAAAGTATTTTTGTTATTCCAAGAATTATATAGTACAGTTTTGTGCTATATTAGTAGAGCCCCTTAAACAGTAGTAAAACCCTACTGTTAAATAGATTTTCTTAAAATAAATCACTTGGACTAATTTAATAGCCACCTAGGAACTTAATTCATGACTCTCTCAAAGTTATTAGATTCTTACAGTGGCACCATCTTTGTCATTACCAAAATTGAGTTGATGTCGAGTTAGCATATAAAGAACTAAGATCCTTGATCGAACTGACCAAAAGTATACGTAACTCTTACCTCCTTGGTTCGATATTAGGCTGGGTTGAAAAAGGATGAAAACTATTTTTTTTAAATCTAAACATGGGCAGTGTTTGACAGGTGTGATAAGTATACATAATTTCATAATTTCACTAAATTTTTTTCCATTTTTGACAATATTTAGGCCCCTTCCCCCTTCTAGAATTTTTTTTTTTGTTTTTTTTGGATTGCGGTTGTGTTTAATATTTGAGCAATTTGATCCTTAAAATATATATAAGAAATCCTAATGGTGTACCAAATTATTTATCCGAGCCCCGCTTGCTTAACTTAGATTAAGAAATAAAACCAATCTTTTTTATTTAATTTATATATGTATTTCGAAAGTAATTTAATTCACATATCTTAATAACACAATTGATCGGAATCACTGTTCAGAACTAGAGTAATACTGTCCCTTGTTCTCAAACGAAGGTAAATTTTTTCTGGCTTCTAACCTTGCCCAAATGTGTCTGTCTCTCGACTTCTTGGCAAAATCTTTGGAACATGCTTCCGTTACCAATTTAACGCATCTTTCAACCGCTTGTGTGTGACAAGAAAAATTGTCTATAAATAAAAGGGGAAAATTTTTTTCGCTCACATTAGCTGTAATTCTACATCCTTTATACTAATCGTAAGTGGCGGCTCAGTCACAGGAAACTCTTGCCAATTAATCATTTGCATATAACTCCATGCTTGGGAATTTATTTTAGGCACTTTAAAGAAATGAAGTCCTTGCGGCTTCTCTAGTCAGCCTAGCTTTCAATATTCTTCTAGTGCCCAGCTCTCTAATGTTACAATTTTCAGGATCTGTAATCATCGCATTTAACAAGTTTTCCGGGTGTGCGAAGTAAGCGTTGGTCGAAATCACTTTGTGAATTATTTCTCTGATATCAACTGGAAACTGGCGAGAAAGTTCAATCATCTTCCACAAATGTCTGGCACCATGTTGGACTTTGTTTGATTTGAAACCACATGGGTGCATACACTTTTACTACGAAGCCCACAAGAGTTTGAAAAAAATTTGATAGTTCGGTAGTCGCTACATATAATCTTAGCAGCTGGTTGGCAGTTGCTAGCCATCTAGCTTGAGATAACTTTCCTGGACTACTGCTTGTTAAGCTTGAGCAACAATAACCTTCAGTCACAGCGCGACATATATCTTTAAATCTTTTTAAATCTTTAATGTTGATATCCGGTAATATACTTTAAATTGGTTGAAATTTTATCACCGGTTTCTTCTCACATTCACTCAGCTGTGCTCCTATGGGCTCAGAAAAAAATATGGATCTTTTGTGTGACCATCCAATTTTCGCACTAAATGCCGAAGTGGCAGTTCGTTTGCATGAAGGAAACATATACTTCATTGAAGAGGTTTACTGACATGGGCTACTATTAAACGTAATACGTCCCCGTTCCAACCAGTGTTGATATTAGTACCATCACACCCGAGAACAGTTAAATTTGCAAAATCTATTTTGAATTTTTGCAAGTAACATACGATCTCACGCGTTATGGCCGCCGATTTAACTGGAGCTATAACTACCACATGTCCAAAATACTTGCTTTTCGGCTCTTCCACTAGTGACATGTGCTCCTCGCATCTTATCTCTCGACGTCCCTCCACCTGATATAAAATCTAATCTTTGTGACCATCAAACTAAAGACCTTTGATTGAACGAGCTGCTAAGTTATAAAAGTAAGTTTATAAAATATATTTTGTTTTAAAGTTGTATCCTTATTTAAAAGAAATATTCAATATATCTGTAAGTTCGTTTGCCTGTATTTCTTTTCTGTTTATTTTTTTAATTCTCGTCGGATTTTGTTTTTGTCTACAACATATTTTGGATCAAGTACCGAAATCAGCTTGAACTCTTCAAGAACAGCTGATGTAATCTTGGCAACCGATTTATTTGAAGCGCCTGTAAGGTCAGCTGTTTTTTTCAGTTTTCTGCAATGACATTCTCATTTGGGTAGAAGATTGTGTTGTCTCGTTCAATTTTCTATTCTTCAAAGTATGTACTACCTGTTTAAATTTTTGTCCGCGTTACTTCCACTGTCATCATCATAACTTGATATAAACTTTTCAGATGTATCGAATCCCGAAACTTCCTGGAAACTTCCCGAAACTTCCGCTTGTACCTGCAATATCAGACTGTTTTGGTTCCAAACACAAATCTTTCGAGTTCTTTAGATTTTCGGGCCATTCGTTTTTGCAATATTTCTGTCGCAACCTTATCCATATTTCCGATAGCTTCTTTGATCTATCAAAAACGATATTTCGTTGGTGGTAACTTTGCTCGTTTTCACACAACTGCAAACAGACATATCAGATTGCTTGCATTTGCAGGCACATATATCAAAAAACGTGTTCTGCGTCAGTTTCAAATTTTTTCATATAGTCCTTACTATGCTAGCATCTCATCATGTCTTTATACCTCGAGAGTATAACAGGTATTAGAGAATCAAGATCTTTTGCCATTCCAAAAACATAACATCTTCTGCTGGCCCGAGTATTAATAGAAGCTTTAGCCATAGCCATTATTAAATTACTTTCCAGTTTCCATACAACAATATAAAAAACAACGATACAATTTAAAATAATTGCAATTTAACACAAACGATTTTACATACAAGTAAAATGATTTGCCACAACTTATCTCGAATCTAACCATAACACTACTAAATTACTAATATGCATGCGCAGAGCATGCACAATAATGCATCATCCGTAATATGGACATGCGCAGTAGATAATTAACCAAAAATCGGTGATTATAAAAAAAATTAATATTCGGCCCGACCTATGCGATATCTTTTTATGTTGTAATGGAAGCTTATTCATTTTTTTATTTTCTATTTTACAGCTACAGAGCAAGAGGTTCATTAATTCCATATCATGACCACACTCACAGCTGGTTGTTTTGCTTAACTGGAATCTCTTTCAAGGTAGAAGGCGGTTTTGCCATGCCCCGTTAGAGTAAGTGATTAAACCTAGCAAGACTTTCTTGTAACATAATATATTAATAGATATCCACCAGCTAAAGTCAACTTTAATGCTAGAGCTTGAAAAACTAGACTTACTTATGTGATAACATAGGTTTGGACTCCTAATACGATATAGCGACTAATAATAGGGGGGAAAATGATGAACTTTGCGGTCGCGCATGACTTTATTGTAGCTAAAACATTCTTTACTCATAAAAATATCAACTTGGAAACAAGTACACATACTCTCGTAATAGTCCTAAAGTCCAGCAGGCGACTCTAGGTATAGTAAAAATTGGACCCAAAATGGTTGGTTTGATGAGGAGTATCGTCTTGCTGTCGAGAAACCGAATAAAGCATATAAAGGAGCGGGATTACGTTTTATAATCGCACGTAAGCACAAAACGATCCTCACTAGGAGAATCACTAAACGAATTGGTAGACATGAAACCGTGAATAGTGGAAGGCTAAAGTATTAAGAGTACAA
This sequence comes from Tipula confusa, assembly GCA_963556175.1. Lineage (NCBI taxonomy): Eukaryota > Metazoa > Arthropoda > Insecta > Diptera > Tipulidae > Tipula > Tipula confusa. The sequence continues at coordinate 189,729,922 of OY744476.1, read as the reverse complement.
AACTAAGCAATGCACGCAGTTGACGAGGTTTCGTTAAAGGAGCTACTGGACTGCACCATATACTTTCAAGCCTAGGTCTATCACCATTCGGAAACAAGATGGAAACCATCACCATTCGGAAACAAGATGGAACAAGATGGTTACTTACAAGGAACATTTCTATGATTTACTCAATATTCAACAAGTGTCAGATGCTGTGGTTGAAAAATGTGAAATACAGACTACGGAGATGTGCATAGAAAACCAATTATATAACGAGCTTACACTGGCCAAGCCGAGACTAAAAAAACCGTTGCTCTGGTGTTGATTGTATCAACTTCAAGCTCCGGATATTCGGAATGGATACTTTGTGAAATTGTCTTTTCGAACTCATTTTATTAGTACGACAAAGCAAAGTATTGCCTAATGAATGGAAAGTGACTACGTTGTTTCCTACCCTTAAAAAGAGAGATCAAATAGAATGCGAAAACTATCGTGGCATAGCTCTCTTTTGCATAGCATAGCGTAAAATTACGGTTTTACATAATATTAGAGGGAATCATGCCCTGGCGGAAGAAATTGTAAGTGAATAAAAAGAGGGTTTGTCTCCGAATCTGTCATTCACTGATCAAGCTTTTTTCGCTGAGGATGATTCTTCCTAAATTGATTGGGATATTTTATCGTTTGTTTTGCAATGTCTAGGAGTACCTGACAAACATGTGCATTTATGTAAAATGATAGTAACGCAGTCACAATATTGTGTCAAAGTTGAGAACAAGCTATCTGGTTTTAGTGGTGTTCCTGTATAATATTTTACATTGGTTATTCTTGTCCATGTGTTTAACATTAATCACTGGCTCTTTTTATTTCCAAAACCATTTTACTTCCAAAATCCATTAAGATTCCATTGTAACCTGGAATTACTGTTAATGTTGAAATTCAGCTCATTACAGGTTCAACTTTAATTGTCTGCTGTTTGTTGCCCTCTATTGACCAACCAAAGTACTAAGAATTTTGCACAAGTTAACTTTGGATGTACATTTTTGGTTCACTAAATAATTCTTAGAACAGCTCAGCTCCAATTAGTATATTCACTAGCTTAATCCAAACATTCACTTAGCCCAAGCTTTTTCGTACTTTTTTTTTCATTTATATGAGGCGTATTAATGGTGCGGAATCCCCATTTAACCATTCATTCACGATTTGTATCTTGTGTCATATGGTGTAAGTGTTGGGCTGATTAAAATATAGGATAAGTCTTACAATTTTCCAAATACATAAAAATTCTTACATGTTAATTTGAGTGATCATGCTGAAAAAGGTGCAGCATCTTTTACATTAATTTTTATTGTTGTTGAAGCCACATATCCTGTCTTTCTTAAGCAATTATGCTTCAACGATGTTTATCGCCAACGGAACGCATTGGTCAATGGGTTTTCATCAATTTGTAACTTTACCTTTTGACAATTTTGTAATCTTGTTCTTATAAATCATTTGTAGATAAATTTTGCGGCAATGGTATATGGTACGTATGGAATTTATTTTCTCTCAAAATGCAAGACACGGTCGTTTGAGATATTCCTCTATATTGTGCAATATTTTGTTTTGATGTGTGTAGGTCATGTAGTACTGCAGCTAGAACATCTACAACAATTTCTTTAAGAGACTAATTTCTTTTTTCCTATGCTTCGGTAATGGCTACCTGTTCATTTGTTGAAACTCAACGTAGATCTTCTTGTAGGTGGGGTAGGAGGTAACTTGGAAACGAAAATAGGAACGCCTATTTTTTTGTGCGGATTCGGATTCTTCGACTAAAAATAAGTATGCAATGAGGTTAATTTTGGCTGAAATCCGCAAACCGGAAGTGGCTGCTTCCATAGAGAGTTTTTTAAGTTATGTAAATAATACAAATAGTACAGTACTCATAAGAAAACTGTTAAGTGCAAAAATGTTGTATTAAAAAAAAAAATAAAAAATTCCACTTCCAGTTAGCCGATTTCTGCCAAAGTTACTACAAAAAGGTAGATTATACTATATATTTGTGAGCAACAATAATTTCCTATAAGGTATCATAGTAAGTGCCACCCTACAAGGCAAGACCATATTCAAACTTTGAATTAATCAAACTACAGTACATTGACTTTAATAAAGGTCTTGAACATAAATTCTTTAGAAGCTAAAATTTCCTGATCATTGATTTCATTTGTTTAGAAATTTTAATAACATCCGATGCGAAATCTAGTTAAGCATCACCAACTACCCCCAAATATTTAAGCGTTTGCGCCTTTTTAATAGAAACACATTTATCGTCACAACACTCATCTACACAATAACTCGAATGAATAGTTAATAGTTCTGGCAAATCATCGATTTGATTGCGTATCGAGAACGGCATTTAACAAGTTTTAGTACTCCACACCATGTAAAGAATACTAAATCACTTTTTCAAGTTCATAAGATCAATTTGTAGATCCAATAAAAGTTGGTTCCAGATGTCAGCATGATAAGAGAATGTTGTGTCATCAGCACATGCTACAACATCCCCGTAAAATTTAAAAATACAAAGCGAGTTTGTATATATAAGAAACAAAATAGCACCTAAATTTGCTTCTTGAAGTACACCACAAATAACATATTCCGTATCACTGGAAACGCCATTCACCACAGCATTCTGTGGAGGAAAAGACAGGTACGATTGAAAAAATTCAATCGGCATTATTATACTTCTCCAGCAACAACTCATGATTAACTGTATCAAATGCTTTAGTCACATCAATAAAAAGCCTAGCCACTTTTTGATTTGCATTTAAATTTGAATAACATGGTTCAAATAATTTAAGAGAGCATCTTCGGTTTTCAGCTTTGGTCGAAACTTTGATTCAATTAGGAAACCAGTTTTGTTCAAGAAATCAATCATTCTTTTGGAAAACTATGGCTTTTTTCAAATGTGTCGGGAAAACTCTTTTTGAAAAACTCAGATTACAAATATATTCAATCGGCGAAACAATATGAGTAGCAGTTAATTTTTTAAGTTTTACTTGAAAGAATTTCATAAGAATCAACTTGAACAAAGAAGCAAGTTGTCGATTTATGGTAATTCATTTGTTTTTAAGTTATAGCGTAAATAAAAATTAACTAAATTTTATACATAATTACTAAACATTAATAATTATCATAATAAATGTTCAAAAATACCGCCATTCACCTCTAAACAGTTCCTGCTTTGTCTATAAAGGACATCTGTAGCTCTCCTGATTGAGTCTTGTCTTTGTTTAAGATCGGCTGCAACATTTCTTATAAGGTAAATCACTGCATCTCGAGTAACCACTTTTACTTTGTATACACTTCATCTTTGAACTAGCCCCATAAACAATAATCGAGTGCAGTATGGTCTGGAGATCTGGTAAACCAACTAATAGGACCACCGCGACCAATCCAACGTCCTGGAAACCTATCGTCTAAATGGTGCTTGACCTGACGAGCGAAATGCGTAGGAACTCCATCTTGCTGGTAGTACATATGCCTTCTGTTGTTTAAAAGAACATCTCCTAGTAGTCTGTGTACTTCATTTTGTAAAAAAAATAAGTATTACTCTCCTGTGAGGCGATTTTCCAAAATGAAAGGGCCAATTAAACAATAATCAAGCATACCATTGCATGGGAGTTTCCTTCTTACCATACGTGAGAGTTGTGAGTTTTATTAATGCCGTCACGGGTGAATGTTACTTCGTCTGTAAAAAGTGTATGATAATCTTTCGGTTGTAGGTGTTGTATTCTTTGTACGTAGTACGGATGTAATCCTTGCTCGTGCAGTGTGTTTAGTACTCTTCTTTGTGGAATGCTACCCAATTGCATACTAATTTTTTGTTAGCTGGTCGTTGGATCTTCTGCTACTAAATCCAAAATATTTTCTACCTCTTCTAAATCTTGTCGAACAGCTCATTCAGAAGTTATGTTAGTACTGGGTAGTTATCCGGTCTCGCACAGTTTGTTGAAAACTTTGGCTAATGAACCTCTACTAAGATGTCTCAGATGTGGAAAATGTCGACGATATTTCACAACAAACACCATAATATTTGCATATTCTTTATTTGAATGCCACACATTTGGCATTTTAAACTCTTTAATCGTACAAACTCAAGAAATAACCGTACTTAAATCAGTTTGACAATGATCAAATGTGATCAAACGTAATAATGATCAAATGATCAACTGTATCAAATGTTTTCGAGTCTGAAACATAGCATACTATTTTATTGACTAATTTATTACTGAAATTTCTTTAATTTTTAATAAGCTATAACTTAAAAACAAATGAAAATCGGATAACAAAATTTTTTGATTTTTTTTTGTTATTATTTTCACGTGTACAATACTTCCTGGAGTATTACAGGTTTCTCCCGACTCACTCGGTATATATATATATATATATATATATATATATATATATATATATATATATATATATATATATATATATATATATAAATATATATATATAAATATATATATATATATATATATATATATATATATATATATATATATATATATATAAATATATATATATATATTTATATATATATATATATATATATATATATATATATATATATATATAAATATATATATATTAATATATATATATATATATATATATATATATATATATATATATATATATATATATATATATATATATATATATTTATATATATATATATATATATATATTTATATATATATATATTTATATATATATATATATATATATATATATATATATATATATATATATATATATATATATATATATATATATATTTATACTAATGCATGAAATATTTTTTGTGCTATGCAAAAAAGCTTAACTTTTTGTTTGAAAGTGTTAAGCTTTTGTTTGTTTATTTATTTAACAATTTTTTTGTTTAATTTTCTATTTTAATAAACATTTTGTTATTGTTTGTCGTATCTTTTTTTCATATTTAAAATTTTTAATTATTTGTAAATTTATTATTGTTTTATTATAGTTTTTGTAATAGTATAGAATTTTTTGTTTTTGTTGATAGTATTAATTTAATATTTTTTTTTTTTGCCAGAAATTTGTAACTTTTTATATAAAATCGTTCGTGTTTGCAAAAGATTTATGAGCTTTATGTTATATTACTAAAATTATGATTTCGTTTTTGTTTTTGTTTTCTTATTTTAAAATGAACGACGATGAGGAAAAAGATGCATAAGCTTTAAGTTTTATGTTTTTATTTCTTTTGACTTTTATGGCATTATTTTATGCACCATAGTCTTTTTTATATGGTTTTCTTTATTTTTAACAAGAAAATCTCATTGTCAAAACTTTTTAAGGTATTTGTTTAAGATTTTGAAATGGTTAAATATATAAACGAGGCACTTGTACTTATCTATATATGGATCAAGAAGTTTTAGTTTATTAAAACCAATACAAGTGTATATAGAAGATGCTACTTCATAAAAATTGGAATGGTCTGTACATTGCAGTTTTAAAGTTTTGTTTTAATTTAAAACTTATAGTTTTATATTATTGTTCCATCAACCTTGCGCCTACTTGTAGCGAAATTCATTATTAATTGTAGTCAAAGAACCAAATCCTTAAACGGAGCTGGAATTTTAACGTTTCTTGTTAAAAGCAAGCCATACAACACAGTATAACATAATCATCGATGTTCTCCTTCTGACCCTTACAAACGTACTCTTTATATTTATATATAATTATAGCCAAATGTACTTTGAGGAAATGTCGTATGTTATTGGCTAAAAGTGATGTTGATGGTAGGTGTTCATTCACATAAAAATGCTGAAAGTTCAATCCCTGCTGTTGGAAGGCCCTTATCAGCAAAAAAATGGTAGTTTATGTTCCATAACAAAAATATGGGAGTCACAACCTTGTGGGTCGATAAAAAACTTGCAATTCATGCATTGGATAACTGCGATTATGGCTACTGTGTATAAGTGAAATCGCAGCAAAATGCTAATTAACTCCGGTTTACCGTCGGAGAAATTATATTAGTTTCGAATTTAGTGAGGTCGAAGATGACGTAACTGCGAGTCATCAAAAATCAAGCAACGTTTGATGCCTGTATTATTTGGTTTGACTATTGAATGGTAAAGCAAGTACAATGCTCAGATTTAAATTACATATAAATTTAAATCGCGCAGTAAAATCGAGCTTCCTAGTCGTTTGGCATCTTTAGTTAATGTAAGTCTCACGGTAAACTAGTCCGAAGAATCTCTAATGTGAGTAGTACGGACAGTTTTTCACAATATTCCTGCTCAGAAGTCTATATTAGTCTGGATGGTAGCTAGTTGTGTCTCATCGGCTAAAATAATCGAGCTGTATAAATGACTTAGGCTCCGTAGTCTAGATGTCAATTTATTCCAAATGAGTGCATCGTTCATGAAAATTTAATCGTGATGTGATGGTAGGCGATAAGAGTCAGTCAGAGCAGCAATGAGTATCTTGCCATTACTGAGATGTGCATGGTTAATTTAAATGAACTTTGGTAAAGCAATCATTTGTTGTCTTGTATGAAACCATCGGGGGTTTTGTGTGTCTACCAGCTTTAGTCTCCCGGCATGTAACGCAAACGACCTGCTCCGTAAACAACCTTACCGAAGCTCTCACCCCCGGATAATTCTAATTTAAGAATAAGGGACCATTTCGTAGATGTATCGCAATACAGTGTCTTAATCGAGTTGAATTGTACGGGAAATGCTGCCAACTTCAGGGTTGATGTAGTATTGACCTCAAGCAATTTTGACATTCCAATGGTCTCTGCAATGGCTGATTAATTAACAGCTTCAGGAACAGCTATTTGCCCAATCCTTAATAGAGTCTCTGCCTCTATAACGTTCTCCATACCTGAGATGTGCTGTAAATCAGTTATGAACTGCCACACAGACTCAAGATGACTACACTGCCTTGGGGATGCTTTCTCCCTCATCCACAAATGGTTTATAGTCGGTATAACGTAACGTTTCGACCTCCGAAATGATATCGAAAGTGTTTGATACTCAAATAAGCTGCCAAGAGCTCTCTGTAAGAGTCGTTCCCTGCGCTACGGTAAGTCGTTAAGAAAAAAAAGGTAGTTGCTTCACCAATTGTTGCACTACTGCATCGAATGCAGTGTTTGATGCATTCATTATATAGTTGGTATACGTCCTGAACTACACGGATAAGCCAGTCTTGTTGTCTCGTTCAATCTCTTCTTGTATGTCTTGAAAAAAACGGTAATCTACACAGTGTTGAATGCATCTCCATTTAGAGGGACTGCATTGTATATTGCGAGCCGAATGTCATCCTGCAAAATTCAAAGAGTCCAAATAGCGTCGAAATTATTGTCTTGGAGATGTCATTTGGCTCTATGGAAATTTTGTAGAATGTTCGAATCAAATCTACCATCGCACCCGGTTTTGCAACTAATTTGGGGTCAGCGGGTTTTTAGAAAATGAGTGAAGTTATTTTTTACTATGATGCAGTGGTAAAACTATCTCGTGAGAACTCACATACCTGCTCAGAAGATCAAACATCTCTGGTCCAATAGTATTTCTGTCCAATAAAGACAATGATGGGTCCTGCATTAACTTTAGTGAACCGACGGGAAACATTTAAGTTCAAGGGTCAACGTTCTTTTAAATCAACTATCAGACGAGTTTTTTTTCAAATATGCTCCTAAAATGGGCATGGATACTTCGGCGATAATGAAGCTCCAAACAAAATCTCTTCTGAGACCCAATATTTAAAAGAAGTACGTGATCTCCTGTCTGAAAATGATGTAAATTATATTTTCGTTGTCTTTTGTAAGGCGAGAATCTAGTGCGCTGATGGCAAGTGAATGTTTCATTGTTTCTTTTATACGATGACAGATACATTCACTTTCTGCTGAAGTAACTCAAACGAGCTTGAACCGTTCTTGAACCCGCGAATCAATAACGTCATGCAACTGCGTGATTGACAACGTGATAGTGTCCGCGACAGAACCAACTGAAATATCTGTAACACTCGGATCCCCATGAAATTTGTCAGCAACGCTATGGTTCAAGGACTTTGTTGAAATTTTTATATAACATATTTTTGAAACGCACCCTCAAAACATTGACCGGGCGGCCGTATAGTAATGCTATTGGCAGATATTTTGACCAATTGGACTTTTATTAACACATTATGGCTAATTTAAAGTTTTTGTGCCATCTCTAGATTAACTTATTTTTTGCAGATGATAGCTGGTGGTTTAAAGATGGTCAATATTTAACATCTTTGATAGTTCGTGCATTAATAACGGTTTGAATGGTTATTTCAGGTCAAACGTATTTTTTTGCTACCATTTTGGATTTGCGGCTATCCGCATGTAACAAATTATCCACGTCGTTAAACATTTTCTGACGAGAACATTCTGGATAATGTATAATCTTGATGAACTCGTATAGAGACATTGCAAAATATTTTTATGCCTAATCCAAAAACAGGGTATTTTAGCTACTTGAGGGTCTTATTTGCTTTCATAAATTCATAGCAGTAATTTGGGATCTGTTGATTTCTCTTTTGCTATGTTTCTAAAATCGAACGCGCTAGGCTCAATTATGTCCTCAATTTTGGAGAATGCATCAGTCGCAATACTGTTCCTACCCGCCCTCTAAAACACTAAAAGGCTCCCAAAGGGTGGCCTTCCAGGATATGACTGAAGCGTTTGGTTAAACTGTTCGCTGCTAATAGTTAACGATCGTAAGCGCTTTATTTTCGTTGGGTATGGTTAAACTTTAGTGAATAGGAACTGAGAACGGATAAGAAATGGCAGAATACAGAGCAGTACAACAAAAATGTGATTGTCTTACATTAATAGTAGTTTGAATATTGGCTACCGGGAAATCGGACCAATTATGTCATAACTAACATACTTTTCCTTTCCCTAACCCACAAAAATTTACTAGCTATTGGCCGCCAAGGTGTCTGTAACCGGGTTGATCTCAATAATTTAACTAGTATCCTTCCATATCCTTCCAAGTATATGTAAAAACGGGTGTATTATGGGCCCGGCGCTTTCCGGGATATCCTGCTTAATGCTTGGCAGTACATTTAAAATCAAATCAATCAAATCAAAATTACTGTGCATGGTTAGCTTATTCATGTTTAGTTTCTTGTAAAGATGCATTTTTTTTAGCTTCCGAAGTAGTATGAAACGAAGTATGACGCTTTTTTGACATTTACACATTGTTTTCTCGTTGGTCAGTTCCTCGATCTTTAGCCCGAAAAATGACAGATACAACTAACTCTATTGGTATCTTCAATTTCCGATTCTTGTGATGAACTGAGGTTGTGGTATTGCGAACACTCGAGTTTATGGATATCTTCATATTTAAAACAATGCTTTGTAGTACAGTTAATTGGTGAACAAACATCCATAATTAATAGAACTCCAAGTAATTGGACGAAATTATTAGAATATGCCGTAATAAATTCATCGTAGAATCGCGTAGCAGTCCCTTCAAATACTGGAACTTGTGCAGATTCGTTAGTAATGAGTTGTTAGGCTTTAACATGGATAAAATGTTTATTGGTAGATTTACTATTAATATAACAAACAACCAATTTTTGGCTCGTAACTCGTGACGTGATATTGGCGCTGGGCTGCCTATATCTTAAGCCGTACAAAAATGTAAAGTTAAAAAAATGAGCAAAATAAAAAATGGATACCATCAGAATAAATAATTGAATTTAATAATTACTGTCATAAAGAAATCAAAGAAATTCTAAAGCCTTTGTCTTTAGATGTAGATGTTTAACAATAACCAGAATTTTTAAGCGGACCATATGTGTTCAAAGTTCATAGTCAAAATTATCATCGTACTTAACTTCGCCAGAAGAGGAAGTTAAAATATGTTTTCTACTGCTCTTCTTTCTTAAATGCCGCTACATATAAATTTAAACCTGCATTTGAGCCAACTGAAAGACACAAAACAGCGAATGGTAATTTAACGATGCCAATAATACTAATGACGTTACAAAATTCCCATTTCAAATGAGTAGGTAGCTATGTTTTCAAAACCAGGATGACTATCTCTATGAGATTTAGGATGAAAACCAAACTAACATTGTAAAGGACCAGACTGATAAACCGTAGTCCATTCTGGATTACCAACCAAACTGTCGATTAACAACCAAATTCTCAATCAGCTTAGGCTTTTTTATCTGGAACGTAAATATAATACGAGGAAATAATATTACGTCGGTGCACTGCAAGCTTATGTTGTGGTGCACAAAAGGCTCTTAACAAACGATTATCGATCATATTTATCAACAGGAAACGCGACAAAATTCAAAGGACACATTAGATTATTCTGGTTGTGACAGTAAAGAGAAGTGCAGCAACGCTACTTGATGGAAGATTCCAAGCTGTCATTAAATTTAAATTTAGCGGCTGATCCTCTTTAGAACTTTGGAAAAACATCTGGAATGGCTAGAATCTTTGGAGAAATGTGAAGACAATTACGTATAGTGGACTAATATAAGTGTGTATTTACTTTAAAATGGTGCTGCAGAAATATTTGCCAGGCAACTTTTTGATATCTTGGAAGATATCATTCCCGCTGAACTTCTGTCAATTCCAGACATTAAATAATTATCTTAAAAAACGGATTTCCCGAACATCGCCAGCAATTTTAGGAATCAGGATTGGCTATTTCAGCAAGCTATCTTGGCTCAAACGAATGATGACGTTATTAAAAATTCCTGAAACCTCCAAAATTGTTATGGTTATCTGTACTGTATAAAGTCACGTTTCGCCTTATGGCGCATGTGGTCTCTATGACTAAAGAGTTTCTTCGAGACCAACGAGTTTCAAACGATACATTTCATGGTAATTGTTGCTATATATTGCTATTTTTTTTTTTTTTTATATATTTGTAAAATTTGTGAATTAATGTTATTGACGTAAAATAATTTTTGTGATACATTTTTTAACATCGCCGATCATTTTTTACCGCAATTCTATTCTAATTCTATTTTTTGGATTCATTACCGCATAGCCAACCTTTTCTCTCACTCACGAAAACACATTTTACTGGACCCCTCCAAATTTTAATTTTCTCAGTGAGGTGAATAAAATTTCGAGGGTATTCCGTCCACTTGCCGTTAGCCTTTACGATCAGTTGAGACCAAGGCCACCATACCGTCTCCTGATCAACTACAAGGTAGATTTTCTTGTTAACAGCGGGTTTGATATTACCCTTATCTTTAATTCGACCGGTCGAAACAAAAGATAATAAACAAAATGAGTGATACCAAAGAGCGTCGACAAGATAAAATGGATATAGAGCCAAAAGAAAACAAAATCGATTTATATCATCTACAAAAATGGCAAAACTCCAAACATTATGGTTGGATGACATTCGAGGCTGGTTCGCTCTGGCAGAGATCCAATTCCAACTGCAAAGCGTTACATCCCAGATGTACTGATTGACCCGCCAAAGGTTAATCAATATTCACTCATTAAAGCATTATTATTAGAAGAACTAGTACCTACCAACGAACGGCACCTTGAGGCACTATGGAGTGGAGATGAATTAGGTGATCGAAAACCATCCGAAGCACTGCGTCATATCACAAACCTGGTGGGAACAAACTTCAGTAGTTCCATTATACGTTCGTTATGAACACAAAAAATGCTGGAGATTATACGCATAGCACTCGCCGCTCAGCCAGATACCGTACCCCTAGAAACCTTAGCTGGGATAGCAGACAGGATGCATGAGACGATGAAGGTACAACAGCTGCAAATACATGCAGCACAATACATTAATAGCCCGCACATCAAAACTAGAATGCATCAAGAAAGAAACAACTATAATTAGATTTATACCAGCCATGATGTCTGAAACCGATCGTTGCACTCAACGTCATTAGAGTCACGAATAGCTAACAATGAAAAGATGTAAGAAAGAATAAATATAAATCGTCAAAGAGCACTACGTGGTCGCCAGCTTTCACAATTTAGTTCACGTTCAGGATCACGTTCACGTAATGGTTCGAGGCAGAATGCGAGATGAGACATCGTAATACCAGGTGTGTGGTGGTATCACGCTTTTCGAATATGAATAAAGTCGTTCGCGACCTATACTTTTTTTTTTACATATACTGACGACATTCTCGTCGCATCACAAAATGAGGGACAACACAAAAGCCATTTGGAACAATTTTTCCAACGATTCGAAGATTTTGGCGTCAACATTAAGAGTTCAAAATGCATTTTTGGTTCGAATTCACTCGATTTCCTCAGTCACAAAATCACACCTAATGGTATTCTTCCAACTAAAGAGCGAGTTAATGCCATTACGGACCTCCCAGTCACAACTTCAAAATTACTACCATCGGTTTATACCGAAACTGGCGAAAATTCTTGCTCCAATTCACTCCCACTTGGCCGCTCTGCTAAAGAAGCCCAAAACAGCCATAAATTACTTTTGGTCCAAAGAATGTCAAAATGCATTCACACATCTCAAAAGTAAATTGGAAAACATAACCTTGTTAGTACATCCACTGAACGATGCTAAGTTCAGTATCACAACCGATGCATCAAATACTGATGTCGGATCAGACAATACAAAAACGTAAGCTAAGAACCACTTGGATTCTTTTTCAAGAAACTGACGGAAATTGAGCTGTGCTTCGCACACTATCTACATCTGAATAATTAAAATAACGACACAACATCCGCCATCGTTATACTGGTGACTCCGACGTGATATGCAACACGCAACACTTCTTCTGATTTATTCTTCTCATCTCTTAACTCGACATGGGTTCGTCTTATACCGCAACAAGCCAATTTAGAGTTTTCCCCTAACACTGGGTATCTACGAGATCGCGATGGCTTTCACCAAGAGTAGTTAAGCTTAATTTAAGCACTTCATATTCTTACGGTATCATTTCAATTCAGAGTAAGAAAGACAATCACTCGCAGAGGAGTACTGTAGCGACCATCGTTAAACAAACAAAAATTATTCAGATATTTTGTGCAAATTCATATAATTCGCTAACGCTACATGTACACTGTACATAAATAGCATTTACACTTAGCACCCGATTGCCATGGCCTAATGAGAAGACATTTAATTTTTAACAATTCCTCATCAGATCGAAACTGAGCTTTGCTTCGGACACCATCTACATCTGAATAATTAAGATAACGACACGTGACCGCTAAAACTATTTTAGTAACCTCCTACAATCTTTTACGAATAAGACTTAGTATAACTATCATAAAATACTAGTGTATAACAGTTAACAGTAAGTTTATATCATGCTCGTTATATTTGATTTATTCTGTCAACACATAGCTCGTTAACAACAACAGTATCGTTATTGTTGTTTCTAGTCTTAAAACTATTCTACTAGAAACCAATTCTATATTTTTTTGATTTTATATGTAAGATAAGTCTATATTCGATATTTTATTGTCGAGTGATAAGAAATGAAAAATGATAATGGGATCCATGGTTTTTTGTTGTTACGGTTGTATCTAAGAATATTAAAAATAATTTTTAATGTTTTACTATCCCTTATGGAATTTTAACCGAAAGTTTTAGTATATACAAAGATAAGCATACTTTATGTTATTACATGCGAGAAGAAAACACCATCCTTAATAATAAATATATTTCTATATATATACAACTCTAATATATTAAACATGGGTTGGTCATATATTTTGGGCCGAACACCATGGTTGTTAAAATTTATATATATAGATATAGGGTCATCAAAATTCATTTTATCCTAAAAACAACTTACCTACACCCTCGCTCGTCCACATCCTTATCATTACGAATATGTTACTTTTGTTTAGAAAATTAACCAAAATTTAACAACAAATTAGCGTATAAAATAATTTTCTTAGAATTAAGACACAAAAAAAATTTAAATTTTTTCGAAAAAGGTACAGGAGCAACAATATAATATAGAAATTAAAATAATAATTAGTTTTATGATAAAAAAAAATAAATAAATAAATAAAATAAAATTCTATATTTTAATAGATCCCAAGGGTAAACAGGAAGGAATTTTACTTCAACATAATTATTTTGTGTTGGTTAAAAAATTTTATACGAAAAAAAGTTTGATATCAAAAAAAGAATATTTTTGTGTGTTAACCTTAAAAAAAAATTCCCAACAACAACAAAACAAAAATTTTATATTTTCATTATTATTATATGGAAAATTAATGATTGTTGGGGGGATGCTGTACAAAATATATTGTAAATTGTGTACATATATTCATTAAAAAAAATATATTTAAATTTAATTTGGTTAAATTCCGAAACATTTTTTTTGTATAATGGCTCGTTGTTGTGACTCTATATATATAGCTATAACATAGAGATAGTTCACACCATTAGCACGAGAGAAATTCTAATAATTTTTATTGTTATGATTATTTGAATTTTGAGGACAATATTATTTTTTTATATGCTGCTAATTGTTTAAATTTTAGATTAAATAAAAATTAAGCACAGTATTTTGGTTTAGCCAGTTATGTCAGCTAATTATATTTATTCATAAGTACTTAGAGTGTTTAGTGTATCTCAATAGGGTATAGGGGTTTATTGACAGAAGCCATGACTATCAATATTTAAACTTTTATTTTGTATATTTAATCAACTATAGAAAGCAATCATGCGACCAAGGATGGAATGAACATTACTTAAATACAAAAGACGAGTGCAATTATGAAATACTATTAAAACGCAATGAGTGTAATGAATGCAGAAAAAAATAACTAACGTGAGATTCCTGATACTCAGGGTTATCCACTATCTTGGGAGGTTGGTCTCCTGGGTTCTTGGAAGACCTGATCTTGCTTAGCTATACAAGTACACATTTACTTTAATCAAATGATGTATAGGCGGATATCCCTACCAATTTTCATGGTATAGTCACACTTGCTACATTGTTCGAATAATTGTATTTCCTTATATAGAAGGCTCAAAGAGGCCCTGCACCAATCAAAGTATTTCTTTCCTTTTTATTTGATAATTTGTCAATCAATTTATTATGCCATTTTTTCCACAGATTCATCTGGAAATAACCATATACATTTCTAGCATCCAAAAAATCATATTCAGTTACCTCCTCTTACTGGGGCGCTAGATTAACCGCAACTAAAGGAAAAACAAAGAAAAAGCTGAAGGATTTGCTAATCATTTTGAAAATAAATTTCAACCTCATGAATGTCAATTACGATAAACATTGGATGAAACCATAATACAAATTCTCATCACCTACTGAAGTAGCAAATGAAATTAAAAACAATTTAAACTTAAAGAAAACACCAGAGTTTGACCTGATTACTGGAGAAATAAAAAAGCAGATACCGGAAAAAGCTACGGTAAAGTTAACTAATATCATAAATGCTGCAATCAGGTTCAAATATGTGCCAACACTTTGGAAAGTGTCTGAGGTTATCATGAAAACTGCCACATCTAATAACATCATAGGCCCATACCGTCGCTGCCAATAACGTCTAAACTTTTTTAAAAGTGCCTATTAAAAAGACTCAAACTAATAATTGCTCTCAACTATTGATCAAGTGCACAGAATAACCAATATAATGGAGAAGACTTTAGAAGAGAACAAAGTTTGTCCCGCAGTATTCCTTGATGTAGCGCAGATCTTTGACAAGGTCTGGCAAGAAGGCTTTATCAACAAACTCAAATTTATCCTACCTAAATAGAAGAGCATAATACTGCAATCATATATATAATGGAAAGATATTTCAGTCTTAAGCAAGATGAATATTCTGAGCTTAAGGAAATAAGAGCAGGAGTTCCACAAGGAAGTGTTTTTAGGCCACTTCTGTATTAACTATACACCCGAGATGTTCCAATCCCACAAAACAGCATGATTTCACTTTTGCCGATGACACATCTATCATTACAGAAGAAGTGATAACAACTCAGATACAACAGATAAATTACAAACCAACGTAGAGCGAGTACACAACTAGACAAAAAAATGGAGCATTAAATTAAATGAAAGTGCCAAATATCTTGGTATGACATTAGACAATAAGCTTCCCTGGAAAGTTCATGTAAAAAAGAAAAGAGACGAGTTGGGAGTAAAATACAATAAAATGTATTGGTTACTGGGTAAAAACTCTCATATATCAATCCCTAATAAGCTTCTACTTTATAAACAAATGTTGAATCCGGTTTGGACCTATAGTGTCCAGCTGCGGGGATGTACCAAGAAAAGTAACATAGATATTATTGATCTGGGATCAATAATCCGAAATTATGAAATTTGATAGGATTTTTTTTTAAATCATACTTTTCTAAAGGAGTCAGAAATTAAATTGACTTTTTATGAAAGTTACTAGCCACTCAACGGGAGGCAGAATCAAAAATCCTCGAAAAATATGATATTTAAAAAAATTAACTGTTGCAAGAGAATTCCAATCGTTCTTCCAATCCAATGTGTACCTAAACCAATAAAAAGTCAATTTATCTTGCGATACGAGGATCATCAGCATGTACAATAGTACCACAAGCATCGCTTTAGTCAAATGTCCCACTGCACCAGATAATCAAGGCAAAACAACAACAAAATTTCCATATATAGAACTCCTGGCTGTAAGAAAAGGAACAACTTTTTTACAAGAAATCCAAATTGTTGGTATTTTGTTGGAAGTCACCTACAATTTCATTTGCGAAGGGCATGGTTCTCCCCAATATTAAAATATACCGTAATTTGTATGCTGTGCAAAGGAAAAGTATGCCATTAAATTTATTGCATTTTAAGGATAGGGTACAACGCGGCCACTTTCCATTCATCAGTTAAAACTTCGATTTGCCATACTAATCGAATAAGTTATCAATAATCTAAAATATTTAGTTCCACAAAGTACCCCCGCTGAATATCAAGAGCATGGAGTTAATGTAATCAACCACAACGGGCCGAGCAATTGGCGCAATGGTTAAAGCTGCGGTCTTTGGGACGGGGGGTACCAGGTTCGAATCCCAACGGGGGAGGGTTGTAAATGGGATTTTTCATAACCTGATTACGATCAGTGATGACAATGAACACAACTATGACCCCCTGTTGGAGTGCAGAATTTATGGGCCGAACCATCGTCCATGTCAGTACAGGCTGGCTGGAGCAATGCAATGTGCAGTTGGATTTAAAATCAAACCTGTATTCGTGCATCCTCAATTTGGCTGGTGACGGCGTAAAGTAGAACGTTAAAAATTAACCGCGAAAGAATTGGGAGAGCTTCGGCCCCAGAAAAGATTGCAGGGTTCAGACACAAAAAAAAAAAAAAGATCACAAGAGACCTTTTTTTTAGTCTTGGCATGGCCAGTGTGAACTTCTCGTAGGATGGGTCCTCTATGAACATCCCAATTTTCTAATACAGAATAAATACAGTCCACTTTTTGACAACTTTCAAATACAGAATTTGATACTACTTGTTGAACATTAAGTAAATTAGATAAATTATTGTAAAATGAGTCTTTATCTTGGGGTTAGCTCACATCAATGATTTTATAGCTACAATTGATAGAAAATCATATACCTGAGTTTATGAAGCTAGTATTTAAGCTGTGGAATGATTCTTTACAATTCGAGTTTTCAACCAGATGGGATCGACTCAAAACAGAACTGAAAGCCACTCAGCTTATGCAAATTCCACGAAACATTTAAAATTTCAAAGTCAATTTCACTTTGCGCTTTTTGGGGTTTGCTACACCACCGAGCATGGATATGCCACACTACTGTATAACAGAATCATAACTCACCGAAAACTGTTGGCTCTTGATAGCTAAATTAAAGGTCGTGTCTACTAAAATAAAGCTAACAATCCAGAGGTTAAAACTATTTGAACTTTTACTAAGCCGACTAATCTAACATTATTGTCATTAAGGCATTGGAGGTAAACATAAGTGAAGTCACGATGTGGGTCAGCCGTCACATTTACGTGGATACTAAAACATGCATCAGCCTGGAAAACAGTTGTTACAAATTTAGAAGCTGGGTTCCAAGCCGAAAATAATCCAGCAGGTTGTTCAAGTCCGTCCAGACGACGGAGGAGAAGAAACTTTCAAAAAGCTACCTCCAAATGATAGATGCTTATTCATCGATCCTAATTTTTATCAACAACCTGTCTTTTTTTTCACATCTTACACAAATAAAAATTCGTATCTTAAGATGGCAAACAAATAAGGAGACAGTAAGCCTTACTCCTGGAGATAATTTTCTACTCCGGTATATGAATTAACAGCAAACAAAATGGAAACGGTAAACTAACTTGTATGGTAACCATAATAACCGCAAACCATCCTATAATGTCAAGAGACCCACCACCACAGTACCAAGGCTTCACTACAAAACATTTTCGAAGAAAGATACGATTTAATCCACCATACCACTAACATGAAGGTAACTTCATGGTGGTGGTATAGAAACTTGGATCTCATATTCGGTCAAAACTCTAATTTTATTTGAGACTTACATGCGACTGAACACGCAAATAAAAAATTGAATCATTTGATTGGCTTAAAAATTTTACTACTTGCTAAAAATATTACAAAAGATCTTTGCATTTTATGAAAGATGGGACTGGCTTTTATCCTACACCAACATTCTTGTTAATTATGCTCGTATTGTTAACTTCGAAATATTATGGTAAAATAATTCAATCCGCATTGAGCGTAAACAAAATACAATTAAGCTTTCTCCAGTGTTTTTCTAATTTAATATTCTTGAAAATTGAATATGGTATGAATAAATTTTCCGGGTTTTATTATTATGGAAAATTGTAATTTGCAAAACACAAAGATTGTCAATTTTCAATTTAACTCTAAAATATATGCAGATATATATATATATATATATATATATATATATATATATATATATATATATATATATATATATATAAAATAATTACTTATCAATTGAAATTTTTATGGAACAAAATAAATTAAATAAGATAAATGAAAATTATAAGAAAATGTTATGGAGAAAATAATATATTTTTTGTGAATATAAATAGAATAAATTATTATATTTTAGTCTAATGTTCTATTGTACTTATTTTTCCATACACAAACAAAAATTGTAATTCGTTTATGTATATTTTCTAACATAATAGACAATTTTAAAATTTTATTAGGAAATTTATCTTTATGTGCAATTCCTAATAATTTGGTTCAGTTTTGGGCATAAATCGATAAATGCTGTGCATATATCAGGGTTTGCAAAAACTTTTGTTTTATTGTAACAAAACACAATTTTCCTCCAAATTACTGAGGTTTGTGTAACATCCCATTTGGTTGTAAATGGTAAACTTCATGTCTTTCTTTTCCAAATGAAGCCTTCTATGAATTCGATCTCTGAACTGACCACAATCACTTGATATATTGTGTGTAAAATCGTTCTTTACGTCTGACTACCTACAACGATCACCAATAGTTGTAAATATAATAGTCTGATAGATCTTGTAAAAGATCTCGGTAAAAAGACAACTGCGGCCTAAGTTAATCGAGATTAATCCAACATATGGCTGCTTAAAGTAAAGATGAAAGTGTGACCACCTTTATTTTCGGAAAAATCCGTCCCAGATTTTCGACTTGAATCACCATCATGGACCCCATAAGTTTGTCCTAACTGTTGTAAAATAAGTCTTTATCTTTTGGTGGGTTAACATCAGTGGAAACGTATCTACCACATTTTGTATCGACTTCTTGTAAATAAACTCCAAACAGTATTTTATTTCTGGAACTTAAGAAAAACTTCAGAAACAAGATTGCTGAGATCATCTTTACTGTAAAGGAATGTACAGCTTATATATTGCAATCAAATGTGACAGTGTTTGGATTCCTGTGAGGAAATGATTTTCTATTAAAGTATTGGCTTGTCATCACATTCTTGACCTCCCTGCTGTTCGTATCAATCTAGCTCAGTTTTAGATTACTAAAGCAATTAATTTTTAATTGTAATCGACAATTTTAGTCTATACCCAGAATATGGTGGTGTGACGTTGATGAGGTTTTTTCTGATGCACAATGCCTTCAGCGATGCTTACTTGGATTTTTTTCTAAGATTGGAACAATTTAGTATTAAATTGAGAACCATACTTTTCAGAAGGAGCATCGAAGAAAACGTTCCACTGGTTTATAAAAATATGTGCAAATTCCATGAGCCATGTTTATAAAGCTATGTAAATGCTTTTGAGGAACTATGCAATAAGCTGCAGTTGCTGTTTAGGCTGTATAAGGCATGAACTATTATCCAGAATTTGTAAGAGTCCACTATTAACTTAATAAACTAAACTAGTTTTTCTACAACAATTATGTAGATGAAATCTAGAAAAAGTTAACAATATTGTACCAAGGTGTTCTACAATTTCATTAATAGCCTGGAAAATGCTAATTTGTCGTCAAAATTTGTTAACTGTTTTTTAATTTTTTTAACATTGGTCTACCATTTTTGTCCACATTAGCTCTAAACCTGAAGATAAGCTTCAACCAGAAGACAACCAGGTTCAGATCTGGAAATTTTACTCTTTTCAATGAAATAGGTGGGAGCCAACCATTGCAAAACTCATTCAAACCAAGGGCAGGAATTGTTGTATTGGGTGTGGGAATGAGTTCCTGCTGTTTTTACTTAGATGTCGTTAGTAGCTCTGCCTTCTTCATTTTATTTAATCGGGCAATACATGTTCATTGAAGGTTAGATGTCAAGCTTCAATAATCACTAGTGACATTTGTTCAGAACATAAACAACAATTTTTTGCGTCTCATTGAAACTTTCGAATTTTGTGCCAAAAAAAAACGCATTTGCGGGAAGTTTTTCTTCATTATTTTTTGTTAAAGAAAGGTGCAGTGGAAACGCATCGGTTGCTCGTAGAAGCTTATGGTAAGCATGCTCCATCGAATACAATATGTAGAGACTGGTTCCGACAATTCAAAGATGGTGATTTCGAAGTAGGAGACAAGAAACGTGAAGGCGGACCAAAAAAGTTTGAAGATGCAGAATTGGAAGCATTGCTGGATGGAGACCCATGTCAGACCGAAACATTATTGGCAGAACAGTTGAATGTGGACCTCTCGACTATTGGCAAGCGTTTACATACGTTGGGATTCGTTCGCAAGTTTGGGTATTGGGTCCCACACGAATTGAAAGAACGGGACATCGAGAGCCAGCAAAGAAAGTTTTTTTTTGCATCGGATCATTAGTGGAGATAAAAAGTGGGTTCGATGCGACAATCAGAAGCGCAAACCAGCATGGGTCAAGCCAGGAGAACCGGGACCATCAACGCTAAAAGCAAATAATCATGGAAGTAAGGTTATGTTGTGCATATGGTGGGATCAGAGCGGCGTCGTGTACTACGAGCTGCTAAAATAGGATGAAACCATCACTGGGGATCGTTACCGACGACAACAGATCTGTTTGAAGCAAGCTCTGGGTCGAGGTCGGCCGGGATGAGCCAATCGGCACGACAAGCTGATTTTGCAGCATGAATGCATTTTGCATTTTTTCCAGCACAACACTAAAAAGTTCAACATTTACCATGTAGATTATATTCGGAACCTTTTAGATCATGGTTTACAAATATGAATGCAGACTCAAAATTTTACGACAGAACATATGGAAATACCAAGTGCATTTTTGATTTGAACTGATTTTAGTGCTAATCAGAACGCTTTCATGGTGGTCTCCAGACAGCAGTGCCAAAAATAAAAATAATTCCAACAGCGAATGAAGTTCGAAGAAGGAGGTATGTATTTTCCCTAAAAATGCTGAAAATACTCAAAATATGAATTTCATCTGCCCTAATCTTGATTCAATGTTTTATCCAATATGATTTCTGAACAGTAGCTTGCGATGACAATAATCTGAGGTAAATCGACAATATGAACAGAAAATCATTTTTCGGGTTCGAATCCCAACGGGGGAGGGTTGCAAAAGGGGTTTTTCATCACCTGATTTCGATCGGTGATGACGATGAACACAACTATGATCCCCTGTTGGAGTGCAGAATCCATGGACTGAACCATCTTCCATGTCAGTGCAGGCTGGCTGGAGCAATGTAATGTGCAGATGGATTTAAAATCGAACCTGTATTTGTGCGTCCTCAATTTGGCTGGTGACGGCGTAAGGTAGGACGTTAAAGATTAACTGCGAAAGAGTTGGGAGAGCTTCGGCCCCAGAACAGATTGCAGAGTTCAGAAACAAAAAAAAAAAATCATTTTTCGTATACCTACGCGTTCTGTCTTCAAGAACGCATTACAGTAGAAGTAAATCGGTTAAACTTCATACGTCGAAATCAAAAAAAAATTTATGGTGGGCATGGTTCTAGGTCGAATGGATTTTGTGCATAATCAAACAGAACACCAACAACTTAAAACTGACAGAGTAAACGACATTTTGTCTTTATTTGGCAAAACTGAACTTCAGCAAAAATATCAATACGCTAAGGTACTGGGTGCTCTCTATAGAAAATCTATTTATAAGGTTCACTTGTAAAGTGGTAAACCAAAGTGGAATGAAACTACTAATCAAATAAAGACTGGAAAACCATCCGCGGATCGTCCATACATCGTTGCTACTGATTTTCATTTGAAGTTAAAAGAAGTTATGGGCGATATGTTATAGACGAACGTGTTAGGAAAAGAAAATATTGTTAGGAAAAGTGAATGCATTCTTGTCTGTGATTGAATTTCCATTTCAGTGTTGAATTTTACTCTAGCGTGAAAAGTTTATATAAAAAACATGATGCAGTTATGATTAACATGTACGAAATAGGCCAAGGAGACTTATAATATGAACAAAATCAAAACTTTTATCGATATAAATTACAAAATACGAAAACAGATTCATTAAATTATTTCCAACGAACATGTGCTGAATTAACTTATTTCACTCATCAATTAAAAGCAAAAAAAAGGTTTTGAAACTATTTTAGAATCTGGAGTGCCTTTGTCTTGCTAGAATTGGTTTTTGAAAACCGGTTAAATAATACATGTCAGTTTTCAAATTCTACTATTGATTGACAAATAACTGTTGCTGTTGAAAGTAGTTTTAGACAAATGTATCCAGTCAAATCTTCAGTTAAGACCACCAAGCAATGGCAACATTTTCAAGAATTGAAATTGAAATTAAAATTTGCTTCGTAAATTGGTTCTACTATAAATAAGTGTCGTTGCTTCAGTGTTTGGTAATAGTATAAACAGCATCTAAAAAATTTTTCCAAGTATCACGAGCTATCTTTTATTCTAAGAATAAATATGCATCTTCGAAAAACTTTATGGTCAAGAGCAATCCTACTATAGCTTGGATTAAATTTTTCATTGTAAAATTGTAGAAAAAAGAACGGCAGTCTTACCTTGTTTAGTCTTAAACCTCATTTACACCTCTGAAAATTCCAACCTATAAATTAAGTCGGAAAATTGGATGCTTTGTTATGTTGTTCAGAAATAATAATCCAAAACGGGACAATGCCACGGTACTAGATTAATTGTGGATAAACAACGAAGTAACATGATCTTTTGCAGCATGGGTACTGGTGAAAATAATGGCTTGAAATTTTTTATTCCTAACATTTTTTGGACTCTGGATTAACTTGGAAGAAAGCCATTTCTTCGTATTTCACTATTTTGCATTTTTAGGGATGTTGGAATTTAAAAAGTATTAAATTCGGTACCCATACGTCGTTTTGGCAATTATTGCTGTATTTTGTTGAAAGAAAAGCAAACAGAAATAATAAATAAACATCAAGAAAAAAAGTTTAAATTTATTCAAATACTTGTAAAACTTAGTTACTTGCTATATAGTGTACGAGTGTGTGTGTGTGCGCATAACTCGATTAGATCACGACCGAAAAAAAACTAATATTAACTACATTATATACCAATTTTATTTTAAATAAAAATAAAATATATAAATGGGCCTTCGATCCATTAGCAGTTTCATTCCTATATACCACTTTATGGTTTACACACACATTTCTGTATATATGGCACGCCAAAACTTTATATTCTATAAACAAGTTTAACTTTTGAAAAAATGTACAGGGTTACTCGAAAGAAAGGAATTGAAAATTGGTCCTTTATAAAATACTTCCTTCAGAAATATCCTAATTGTCAGTTAAATTTGTTTACCATTTAAAAAAACTTCTTCCCAATTATTGCAAACTCTTCCAAATTGCATGGGATTTGTCATGTGCTGTTTGTAAATTTCTTTCGTTTTTGCTTAATTTCCGCATTTAAAGTTTTTTTTTATTAGTTTCCTTATTTTTAAAAAGAGTCCATGGTCCGAATCATCTTTAATGTCAGTACAAGCCAAGTAAGATTTTATAGACAAATAGTAACGACATAAGGAGAAAAAGTCGACGAAGAGTAAGTTTTAGCAATAATGAACATACTAAGTCCAAATGATATATAAAACATACAAACATACCGAATCAATCCAATTTAACGGAAACGCTACAAGTGCTGGTCAATTCAAGACTTTCATGTATGATGAACTAGAGAGATATTCGTTTGAGAACAATAAGAAAATCCTAGCTGAAATATCAGGTCTAGAATGTACATTTTTACATTTTTAAATTTTTAAAGTTTTACATTTTTACATTTTTACATTTTTACATTTTTACATTTTTACATTTTTACATTTTTACATTTTTACATTTTTACATTTTTACATTTTTAA
This sequence comes from Tipula confusa, assembly GCA_963556175.1. Taxonomy (NCBI): domain Eukaryota; kingdom Metazoa; phylum Arthropoda; class Insecta; order Diptera; family Tipulidae; genus Tipula; species Tipula confusa. The sequence continues at coordinate 189,705,208 of OY744476.1, read as the reverse complement.
ATTTTTAAATTTTTACATTTTTATATTTTTACATTTCTACATTTTTACATTTTTACATTTTTACATTTTTACATTTTTACATTTTTACATTTTTACATTTTTACATTTTTACATTTTTACATTTTTACATTTTTACATTTTTACATTTTTAAATTTTTAAAGTTTTACATTTTTACATTTTTACATTTTTACATTTTTACATTTTTACATTTTTACATTTTTACATTTTTACATTTTTACATTTTTACATTTTTACATTTTTACATTTTTACATTTTTACATTTTTACATTTTTACATTTTTACATTTTTACATTTTTACATTTTTACATTTTTACATTTTTACATTTTTACATTTTTACATTTTTACATTTTTACATTTTTACATTTTTACATTTTTACATTTTTACATTTTTACATTTTTACATTTTTACATTTTTACATTTTTACATTTTTACATTTTTACATTTTTACATTTTTACATTTTTACATTTTTACATTTTTACATTTTTACATTTTTACATTTTTACATTTTTACATTTTTACATTTTTACATTTTTACATTTTTACATTTTTACATTTTTACATTTTTACATTTTTACATTTTTACATTTTTACATTTTTACATTTTTACATTTTTACATTTTTACATTTTTACATTTTTACATTTTTACATTTTTACATTTTTACATTTTTACATTTTTACATTTTTACATTTTTACATTTTTACATTTTTACATTTTTACATTTTTACATTTTTACATTTTTACATTTTTACATTTTTACATTTTTACATTTTTACATTTTTACATTTTTACATTTTTATATTTTTACATTTTTACATTTTTACATTTTTACATTTTTACATTTATACATTTTTACATTTTTACATTTTTACATTTTTACATTTTTACATTTTTACATTTTTACATTTTTACATTTTTACATTTTTACATTTTTACATTTTTACATTTTTACATTTTTACATTTTTAAATTTTTAAATTTTTACATTTTTACATTTTTACATTTTTATATTTTTACATTGTTACATTTTTACATTTTTACATTTTTACATTTTTACATTTTTACATTTTTACATTTTTACATTTTTACATTTTTACATTTTTACATTTTTACATTTTTACATTTTTACATTTTTACATTTTTACATTTTTACATTTTTACATTTTTACATTTTTACATTTTTACATTTTTACATTTTTACATTTTTACATTTTTACATTTTTACATTTTTACATTTTTACATTTTTACATTTTTACATTTTTACATTTTTACATTTTTACATTTTTACATTTTTACATTTTTACATTTTTACATTTTTACATTTTTACATTTTTACATTTTTACATTTTTACATTTTTACATTTTTACATTTTTACATTTTTACATTTTTACATTTTTACATTTTTACATTTTTACATTTTTACATTTTTACATTTTTACATTTTTACATTTTTACATTTTTACATTTTTACATTTTTACATTTTTACATTTTTACATTTTTACATTTTTACATTTTTACATTTTTACATTTTTACATTTTTACATTTTTACATTTTTACATTTTTACATTTTTACATTTTTACATTTATACATTTTTACATTTTTACATTTTTACATTTTTACATTTTTACATTTTTACATTTTTACATTTTTACATTTTTACATTTTTACATTTTTACATTTTTACATTTTTACATTTTTACATTTTTAAATTTTTAAATTTTTACATTTTTACATTTTTACATTTTTATATTTTTACATTGTTACATTTTTACATTTTTACATTTTTACATTTTTACATTTTTACATTTTTACATTTTTACATTTTTACATTTTTACATTTTTACATTTTTACATTTTTACATTTTTACATTTTTACATTTTTACATTTTTACATTTTTACATTTTTACATTTTTACATTTTTACATTTTTACATTTTTACATTTTTACATTTTTACATTTTTACATTTTTACATTTTTACATTTTTACATTTTTACATTTTTACATTTTTACATTTTTACATTTTTACATTTTTACATTTTTACATTTTTACATTTTTACATTTTTACATTTTTACATTTTTACATTTTTACATTTTTACATTTTTACATTTTTACATTTTTACATTTTTACATTTTTACATTTTTACATTTTTACATTTTTACATTTTTACATTTTTACATTTTTACATTTTTACATTTTTACATTTTTACATTTTTACATTTTTACATTTTTACATTTTTACATTTTTACATTTTTACATTTTTACATTTTTACATTTTTACATTTTTACATTTTTACATTTTTACATTTTTACATTTTTACATTTTTACATTTTTACATTTTTACATTTTTACATTTTTACATTTTTACATTTTTACATTTTTACATTTTTACATTTTTACATTTTTACATTTCTTCATTTTTAATATAAATCTTGGATACATTTTGAATGAAAGTGGCACATTTTGAATGAAAGTGGTCCGTCTGACTTTCGTCTTATAGCAATTAAAGATATGCCAAGACCGAAGGACCTGAAAGATTTATGTGCATTTTTGGGTAAAGTAATTTTTGGGTAAAGTAAATTACTATACTCGAATCATTAAAATTTTTTCTCAAATTGCAGCTCTACTAAATGAGATGAGGAGAGCTTCGGCCCCAGAACAGATTGCAGAGTTCAGAAACAAAAAAAAAAAATCATTTTTCGTATACCTACGCGTTCTGTCTTCAAGAACGCATTACAGTAGAAGTAAATCGGTTAAACTTCATACGTCGAAATCAAAAAAAAATTTATGGTGGGCATGGTTCTAGGTCGAATGGATTTTGTGCATAATCAAACAGAACACCAACAACTTAAAACTGACAGAGTAAACGACATTTTGTCTTTATTTGGCAAAACTGAACTTCAGCAAAAATATCAATACGCTAAGGTACTGGGTGCTCTCTATAGAAAATCTATTTATAAGGTTCACTTGTAAAGTGGTAAACCAAAGTGGAATGAAACTACTAATCAAATAAAGACTGGAAAACCATCCGCGGATCGTCCATACATCGTTGCTACTGATTTTCATTTGAAGTTAAAAGAAGTTATGGGCGATATGTTATAGACGAACGTGTTAGGAAAAGAAAATATTGTTAGGAAAAGTGAATGCATTCTTGTCTGTGATTGAATTTCCATTTCAGTGTTGAATTTTACTCTAGCGTGAAAAGTTTATATAAAAAACATGATGCAGTTATGATTAACATGTACGAAATAGGCCAAGGAGACTTATAATATGAACAAAATCAAAACTTTTATCGATATAAATTACAAAATACGAAAACAGATTCATTAAATTATTTCCAACGAACATGTGCTGAATTAACTTATTTCACTCATCAATTAAAAGCAAAAAAAAGGTTTTGAAACTATTTTAGAATCTGGAGTGCCTTTGTCTTGCTAGAATTGGTTTTTGAAAACCGGTTAAATAATACATGTCAGTTTTCAAATTCTACTATTGATTGACAAATAACTGTTGCTGTTGAAAGTAGTTTTAGACAAATGTATCCAGTCAAATCTTCAGTTAAGACCACCAAGCAATGGCAACATTTTCAAGAATTGAAATTGAAATTAAAATTTGCTTCGTAAATTGGTTCTACTATAAATAAGTGTCGTTGCTTCAGTGTTTGGTAATAGTATAAACAGCATCTAAAAAATTTTTCCAAGTATCACGAGCTATCTTTTATTCTAAGAATAAATATGCATCTTCGAAAAACTTTATGGTCAAGAGCAATCCTACTATAGCTTGGATTAAATTTTTCATTGTAAAATTGTAGAAAAAAGAACGGCAGTCTTACCTTGTTTAGTCTTAAACCTCATTTACACCTCTGAAAATTCCAACCTATAAATTAAGTCGGAAAATTGGATGCTTTGTTATGTTGTTCAGAAATAATAATCCAAAACGGGACAATGCCACGGTACTAGATTAATTGTGGATAAACAACGAAGTAACATGATCTTTTGCAGCATGGGTACTGGTGAAAATAATGGCTTGAAATTTTTTATTCCTAACATTTTTTGGACTCTGGATTAACTTGGAAGAAAGCCATTTCTTCGTATTTCACTATTTTGCATTTTTAGGGATGTTGGAATTTAAAAAGTATTAAATTCGGTACCCATACGTCGTTTTGGCAATTATTGCTGTATTTTGTTGAAAGAAAAGCAAACAGAAATAATAAATAAACATCAAGAAAAAAAGTTTAAATTTATTCAAATACTTGTAAAACTTAGTTACTTGCTATATAGTGTACGAGTGTGTGTGTGTGCGCATAACTCGATTAGATCACGACCGAAAAAAAACTAATATTAACTACATTATATACCAATTTTATTTTAAATAAAAATAAAATATATAAATGGGCCTTCGATCCATTAGCAGTTTCATTCCTATATACCACTTTATGGTTTACACACACATTTCTGTATATATGGCACGCCAAAACTTTATATTCTATAAACAAGTTTAACTTTTGAAAAAATGTACAGGGTTACTCGAAAGAAAGGAATTGAAAATTGGTCCTTTATAAAATACTTCCTTCAGAAATATCCTAATTGTCAGTTAAATTTGTTTACCATTTAAAAAAACTTCTTCCCAATTATTGCAAACTCTTCCAAATTGCATGGGATTTGTCATGTGCTGTTTGTAAATTTCTTTCGTTTTTGCTTAATTTCCGCATTTAAAGTTTTTTTTTATTAGTTTCCTTATTTTTAAAAAGAGTCCATGGTCCGAATCATCTTTAATGTCAGTACAAGCCAAGTAAGATTTTATAGACAAATAGTAACGACATAAGGAGAAAAAGTCGACGAAGAGTAAGTTTTAGCAATAATGAACATACTAAGTCCAAATGATATATAAAACATACAAACATACCGAATCAATCCAATTTAACGGAAACGCTACAAGTGCTGGTCAATTCAAGACTTTCATGTATGATGAACTAGAGAGATATTCGTTTGAGAACAATAAGAAAATCCTAGCTGAAATATCAGGTCTAGAATGTACATTTTTACATTTTTAAATTTTTAAAGTTTTACATTTTTACATTTTTACATTTTTACATTTTTACATTTTTACATTTTTACATTTTTACATTTTTACATTTTTACATTTTTACATTTTTAAATTTTTAAATTTTTACATTTTTATATTTTTACATTTCTACATTTTTACATTTTTACATTTTTACATTTTTACATTTTTACATTTTTACATTTTTACATTTTTACATTTTTACATTTTTACATTTTTACATTTTTACATTTTTACATTTTTAAATTTTTAAAGTTTTACATTTTTACATTTTTACATTTTTACATTTTTACATTTTTACATTTTTACATTTTTACATTTTTACATTTTTACATTTTTACATTTTTACATTTTTACATTTTTACATTTTTACATTTTTACATTTTTACATTTTTACATTTTTACATTTTTACATTTTTACATTTTTACATTTTTACATTTTTACATTTTTACATTTTTACATTTTTACATTTTTACATTTTTACATTTTTACATTTTTACATTTTTACATTTTTACATTTTTACATTTTTACATTTTTACATTTTTACATTTTTACATTTTTACATTTTTACATTTTTACATTTTTACATTTTTACATTTTTACATTTTTACATTTTTACATTTTTACATTTTTACATTTTTACATTTTTACATTTTTACATTTTTACATTTTTACATTTTTACATTTTTACATTTTTACATTTTTACATTTTTACATTTTTACATTTTTACATTTTTACATTTTTACATTTTTACATTTTTACATTTTTACATTTTTACATTTTTACATTTTTACATTTTTACATTTTTACATTTTTACATTTTTACATTTTTACATTTTTACATTTTTACATTTTTACATTTTTATATTTTTACATTTTTACATTTTTACATTTTTACATTTTTACATTTATACATTTTTACATTTTTACATTTTTACATTTTTACATTTTTACATTTTTACATTTTTACATTTTTACATTTTTACATTTTTACATTTTTACATTTTTACATTTTTACATTTTTAAATTTTTAAATTTTTACATTTTTACATTTTTACATTTTTATATTTTTACATTGTTACATTTTTACATTTTTACATTTTTACATTTTTACATTTTTACATTTTTACATTTTTACATTTTTACATTTTTACATTTTTACATTTTTACATTTTTACATTTTTACATTTTTACATTTTTACATTTTTACATTTTTACATTTTTACATTTTTACATTTTTACATTTTTACATTTTTACATTTTTACATTTTTACATTTTTACATTTTTACATTTTTACATTTTTACATTTTTACATTTTTACATTTTTACATTTTTACATTTTTACATTTTTACATTTTTACATTTTTACATTTTTACATTTTTACATTTTTACATTTTTACATTTTTACATTTTTACATTTTTACATTTTTACATTTTTACATTTTTACATTTTTACATTTTTACATTTTTACATTTTTACATTTTTACATTTTTACATTTTTACATTTTTACATTTTTACATTTTTACATTTTTACATTTTTACATTTTTACATTTTTACATTTTTACATTTTTACATTTTTACATTTTTACATTTTTACATTTTTACATTTTTACATTTTTACATTTTTACATTTATACATTTTTACATTTTTACATTTTTACATTTTTACATTTTTACATTTTTACATTTTTACATTTTTACATTTTTACATTTTTACATTTTTACATTTTTACATTTTTACATTTTTACATTTTTAAATTTTTAAATTTTTACATTTTTACATTTTTACATTTTTATATTTTTACATTGTTACATTTTTACATTTTTACATTTTTACATTTTTACATTTTTACATTTTTACATTTTTACATTTTTACATTTTTACATTTTTACATTTTTACATTTTTACATTTTTACATTTTTACATTTTTACATTTTTACATTTTTACATTTTTACATTTTTACATTTTTACATTTTTACATTTTTACATTTTTACATTTTTACATTTTTACATTTTTACATTTTTACATTTTTACATTTTTACATTTTTACATTTTTACATTTTTACATTTTTACATTTTTACATTTTTACATTTTTACATTTTTACATTTTTACATTTTTACATTTTTACATTTTTACATTTTTACATTTTTACATTTTTACATTTTTACATTTTTACATTTTTACATTTTTACATTTTTACATTTTTACATTTTTACATTTTTACATTTTTACATTTTTACATTTTTACATTTTTACATTTTTACATTTTTACATTTTTACATTTTTACATTTTTACATTTTTACATTTTTACATTTTTACATTTTTACATTTTTACATTTTTACATTTTTACATTTTTACATTTTTACATTTTTACATTTTTACATTTTTACATTTTTACATTTTTACATTATTACATTTTTACATTTTTACATTTTTACATTTTTACATTTTTACATTTCTTCATTTTTAATATAAATCTTGGATACATTTTGAATGAAAGTGGCACATTTTGAATGAAAGTGGTCCGTCTGACTTTCGTCTTATAGCAATTAAAGATATGCCAAGACCGAAGGACCTGAAAGATTTATGTGCATTTTTGGGTAAAGTAAATTACTATACTCGAATCATTAAAATTTTTTCTCAAATTGCAGCTCTACTAAATGAGATGAGGAGAAATGAAGGACAAAAATACAAGAGAATGCATTTCAAACAATTAAGAAATTTCTATTGGACTCTGCTATGTTGGTTCATTATCGCCCAGATTATACATTAGTTCTGGTGACTGATGCGTCTAGTTACGAAGTAGGGGACGTATTATTACACGTTTATCCAGATGGTTCCGAGCACAAATTACATTTGGGTCAAAGACACTGAATGAACAACAACGCAGATACAGAAAATCGATATGAAGTCCTATCATTAGTATTTGGTTGTCGTAAATACCACCAGTACTTGTATGGTCGTCAATTTATTTTAGTGACAGACCATAAGCCTCTGGTTTCACTTTTCAACCCAGAGAAAAACTTCCCAGTCATGACTGTTAATCCACTCCAGAGATGAGCAATTTTTCTAATGGGTTACACTTATACAATTCGATATAAACCAACCAAAAAGCAGTGTAATGCTGATGCACTCTCACGTTTGCCAGTAGAACCTGACGATGAATTTGATAATGAGAAGAATGTGCGTTTAAAGTCGATGAGATTTATGAAGAGAATTTGTCCAATTTTCCAATTGATAGCCAGAAGACCAGAGGATAAGCTAGGAAGGTTCAAAAAATTATCAAAAGTTTTAAAATTTACAAGATATGGTTGGTCAAACACGGTGGACAGGGATATCTAGTAAACGTAAAAATGCTGTAATGTTGCTTGTATTATTTCGGTTTGATCATCAGCAGGTAAAGTTTGTTGTAAGTAAGGTTTCGGGCAAACTAAATACTGCATTTGAACTGAGCAGCTGGCTGTGCTGGTGTGACCAAATCATTAAGCTACCATTCATTGAATTTAAACAGGATCTTAGATCCCAGAATTTACATTTCTTGAATTTTAAAATAGGTAATTGCAACTGTGTTTATGTTAAACTTTGCAAGAGTAGATATTGGTGCTCACAATTAATATTTTATCTGGTGTCAGAAATCTATTTCTTTCTTTTCCCCAATTTGATCCCCCAATGTTTGAAAGTGTTAAGTCATATATTCGTATTTGTTCAACATGTTTTACCAAAAATTTAACCGTATTCAAATATTTAACAGTTCCGAAAATTCTGAATATCCCTGTTGCAAAAAAAAATAAAAACATGAATGTCTTCACAAAAATAACATTTTCCAAACCGTTAAACTTGAAAAAAGTTTTTTGTGAATTTCCATTTTTTTTCTTTTTATTTTTTTGAAAATTGTCGATTTTTCAGAATTTCATTTTGATGAAGAAAAATGAGAATATTTTCCAAAACAGAAAAACACACATCTAATTCTATTAAAAAAATTTTTTTTTTTCGGCCAAAAGTCTTAGAAACAGAACAAGTATAACAATAAAAAATATTGTAACTTATTGGTAAAATTGGAAAGTTAACAACAACAATAATGCCAAATGGAATACAAAAACAATTTTACAATTTTTATGTTTACAAAAGGAACAAAGTTAAAAGACATATGGACAAGTTTGTGTTTTTGTTTTGAACACGAGAAGAAGCTTTCAACGAGCTTAATTTTTTTATTGTTTGTCTAATTTATGTTCAAAAGGTTTCTGTTTTGTACATGGGGATAAAAAAGTTTCGTAATTCACACTTAAAAGTTAATGTGATTTGTAATGAGAAGGAATGCTTGTTTCGTAAAAGCTTTCAATAAAAGCTTTAAGTATGATTAGATGTTATATTGTCCAAAACTTGTTTTGTAATTTAACTGCTACGGTGCTAACCACCTACCATGAGTTTACATAACTCGTTAAAAGTGGTTCATGTGGTTTGGCATAGAGTCACCACAAGTGTATCTAGTTCAACGTTAATTTCAGTATTGCGATGACCAAGACAGGATAATTTAAGCAAGCGAGGCTGGACTCAAAAAAGTAACTAAGACACGCTCGTACGGAACGCAAAAGTCACGTTGCAAACTTCACTCAATTTTAAGTAATGTCCCTTCAAAATCGGTGACAAAATCGAGCATACAGCTCTTTAGAATTGAGATTCCATTGTTCTGTGGCGATTACGGGAAATGGCCATTATTTCAAATTTTTTTACAAAAATCATCCATATGATGATTTTTGCCATTTTTGGCAGTAGTATATACTGCCAAAAACAGATGAAATTTGGTACATATTTGAAATCTCATGTAAAACTAGAGGCGGAACAATTTATCTGCCATTTGTCTTCCGTAGATAAAAACTACGAAAACGAATGGAGCATTACGGTTATTGGCTTCAACATTTTGCAACAAAATAACCTCGATAAGTTTAATCCATCAACCTACAGTACAAAATTTGAGGAGCTTCCACGGTACTGGTGCGAAAACTAACCACAATATCCTAAACTTACAGTTGAAAAGTCCATTCAAAGCAATTATGGCGCATTTTATCATGAAGGCTGACACTGTTAGTCTGAAAAGGTACGAACCACTAATTATTGCGTGTGATGCGAGCCCCTTTGGTGTTGGTGGTGTTTTGGCCCTTTCAATTGATGGTGAGGAAAGGCCAATTATGTTTGTGTCTTGCACACTCATTCCTGCTGAAAAAAATTATAGTCAAATCCAGAAGCGTTAGCGGTTGTTTTCACTGTTAAAAGGTTTGAAAGGTTCGTTAAAAGGCTGAAATCATGATGTCGTCAGAACTTACTATGGAAATACGCGATTTGCAACACGCGATTTGCCTTATAGTATCATAAGTTATTTGATAAATATATATATATATATATATATATATATATATATATATATATATATATATATATAAATACTGAAATAGACGGTAAGATAGACGGATAGTTTTTCTAAAGATTTAAGAATATCTGAAGTATATAATACTAAACATTTCTATGTTATAAATTGTAAAAATAGAATTAGAACTAAAGTTGTGATAAAATTGTTCACAATTTAAAACTATATATATATAGGAAGATAGAATAGAACAGACGTAGAGAAAGATTGATGTAAATAATCTAATTCTAATGTTAAAGGTTATTTATTACATGTGTGTCGTGTTCGTATATGAATAGAGTACGTATATTCCTATATATAGTTTTAATGCCGATTTGTCTTAAATCTATTTTATTTTATGCCATATGTCATTGTGATGAGACGTTTCAATTGGATATGGGATACTAATCCTCTCATTTTATTTATTTATTTATTTATTTATTACGATATACTACTGTAGAAAATTTGTATATGGTATGGAATGATATTTGTTCGGTCAAAATTACTTGTTTGACATATTCCCATCTGGTTACACTTTATTATGAACATTTTAAATCGTTTCGATTCATTTTGTATTACATCTACGTAGAACTAGAAATCGATGCTGTGTTGTGGACAAAAATAAATAATTTTAAAAGTTAAAATAAATAGCTTTCTTCATATAGGATTCATAAAAATATATTACAATATTGATCATTAAATCAGGTTATATTTTAATAAATCGTGCCACGGAATGTTTTATTTTGTATCAAGCCTTTAAGATCCATTTTATATACCTTGTAATTTGATCAACTAAAAAAAGACAAGTCGTTCATGATCTTGAGGAACTATATAATGAACGAATCCGAGGCAGTGACCTCTACGTCTGCCAAATGCTGGTTTTTCTCTCAGAGATCACTTGCACCATCCTTTCATAATTTGCTTGCTAGAATTTGTGAGGGAGCCAGCATACTTGACGTCCATTTATTCCATGAACTTGTAGCGATCATCGCTACACACACAGTTAAAATTATTCAGATATTTTGTGCAAATCCATATAATTCGCTAACGCTACATGTACACTGTACATAAATATATATAGAGCGTAAAGTAGCTATTACACATAGCACTCGGTCGCCATGACCTGATGAGATGACAAATAATTTTTAACAAAAATTATTATGATTCCACATCAGATCGAAACTGAGCTTTGCTTCGCACAACATCTACATCTGAATAATTAAAATAATGACGTCAACCGCCGTCGTTATAAACTACATTAGGAATTTTCAATAAATCCTTAATCTCTTGATTGAATGGAACTCGAAAGGTGCCGCCATCATCGAGTTTTGGACTACCTATCATGCACAAAATTATTCTCCTGCTCTTGTGTCCGGGTCCAACTCTCATATCCATACATGATAACAGGTCTGACAAAAACCTTAAACCACTTCAGCTTGACAGCATTTGCAAGGTATTTAAACTTTATAGGAGTAAACATAAGGCATACAAAGCATGGTTTTTGGTGACAAGACACCCTTTTATATTCCCTCCCACACAATTATCACAAGTCACCGGAATATCGAAAATTGGCCACTATTTCGAATGTGTGGTCATCACTAAATCGTAACGAAAATCGTACTAGTGGATTCAGTAGTTCTTATACTTTGCCATTCAACCCAATTACAAAGACATCATCTGTATATGTCACAACCTGCTTGAATTGATGGTACAAGATGTTGTAATGAGATGTTTCATTTTAATGAAAGATAAACTACCATGAGATTAAAGAATATCGGGAAAAGAGAATCTCCTTGCCATACACCAGAGCTAATTGAAAAATTTCACATAAACGTACGTATTTTGCCAATGAGGAAAAATCTCCTTGGTAGTCACCTAAAATTATCTCTGCCAGGGAAATGCTGCAATTGTATGCTGTGCTAAGGAGAGCTTAGTCGTGTCAGTTTTCGTATTTTTTTTTGTTTTTTTTTTGGAGAGCAACGAGTTCCAAATTAAATGCGCCTGTTTTTTTAGTGACTACACGATCCATGTACCAATCTTAAACCGAATGGTTATTTTTGTAAGCGTGGGTCATATTTAAATTTAAGTGCGGTGTCCATATTTGTTTCTTTTTAACAGATAAGGTTTTTAAGAAATCAGACCCAGTAAATATGCTCGTTTAGAAGTCTTCGAGGCAAGTGAGTCCCCGTATACACAAGGACTATTTTGTTTATAATAACTAGTATATATTTGGTAAAAATTAAGAATAATAATATTACTTTCCTCAACTAAAACACTCAATAGAGCTCCAACCACTCAAACTAATGTCGATGTAAATAATTCCATTATTCCCACTAAAGGGACATTTTTTCAACTACTCTAAAATATACGACGGCTGCATCGTTTATTTTAGAGTAGTCGAAATGTCATTTTCTGGGGTGTCAGTTAATTCATGCATCTCTGTTTTGGCAGGTGATTGCGGGGTATTAAAAAAACGTGGAATTTTAATATTTTGAAAAAACCGTAGCGGTTTTAACCACTTATCTATAAACTAGTTGTCAAACTAGCCTTAAAAAACGTTTCGTCATTTTTAAGTTGCAAAGTGTCTCGCGCTCTAGTTTTTTTGTACATAACTAAAAAAATCTTTTTGGTTAGACTCATTTTCATTATTTAGACCCTCCGTTACTTAATCCATCACCTTTTCTTCGCTGGAAAAATAGCCTCGAAAATGCTTGCACATAACTCTATATCAAATCACCGACACAGAAATCATCCTTTATAACGCGTTTAACCTCAAAGAAGTTTGAAGACATGTCTTCTGCATTCTGAAAGAAGGTTCGAGAAGCTAAAAATTTAGAACAGGCTTTAGATTATTTCATGTAGGTGTCCACATGGCAGTTAAAGACTTAACCGTGTCATACAAAGCAGAGGTATGTTCGTTTTTGAAGGATGTTTAGATTACGTAACCAAAATATATATTATGTGCATCATAATCAACTTGAATTTTTTTGGGACGCAGAAATTTCTATAAAAAGTTACCTGCAAGTATTACACCTACGGGGATATAGATTGCTTGAAATTTTGATCGGAAAATTTTAAACATTGAATTTATTTATGGTTTCTTAACTTTATTAAGATGGAAGAAAGATTATCAGTTAACTTTATCATTATACGTGCTCAAACGGATAAATAGTTCTCAATCAAGTAGCATATCAAATCCGCTTTCTAATTTAATTCACTGTGTGAAAATTCGGTATACATTAAAAATCTTTCTAATATTGCTAATGACTCTTGTGACTATGCTTATCAAACTTAAGTATTAAATAAATCAGCCAATGGTCACGTCCTTCATTTTAAGTGACCAGACTGCTTAGCTCCCGTACTACTCCAAAGATACATTTGTGATTTTATGCAGCTAAAATACATGAACTTTCAGTATTAGAGAGCCGTCAAACCTCTCTTAGGTATATTACGAAATCTAATGTAGCATAAAATTTTCGAATGTCGATAAATCTATCTAGAACATCAAACAAAGGGCGGCTCCATAAGTGGAGAATCATTTATGACTACCTCCGTAGTGGGTGCATACAAATAATCCATCATGCCGTGATTATTCGTTACAGATAGGGAACTAAAATTGTTCATTCTGCCTAATTGGAAATCATTTGGGAGAATTATTGGCAACGTATAGTTTAAAAGAGTTTAGGCCACCATTCACAAAAATATTGAATAAATCGTAATACTAGGATTACACTAGGTCCCAGTAGAAAAACTATAGTTTTCTTTGACGGTAAAGAGAAAAATTAGAACCTATAGCACTCGAGATGGTCGACCATACTCTGATCCTATATGTCTTAAAGATGGAGTCGATAAACAAATCCAACAGGTATTGAAAAACTGACGAGTTAGATCTTCCAAATCACCTAATATAACTCCCCAGTTTAAGTCGAGCTCAAAATGGAAGACACATCAAGACTAACAAACATGGTAGAATTATTGTATACTGAAAGCAGAACGCGGTTAACCGTAGGTATCTTGTTCCAAATATTAATGATATTTTGGTGATTTTGGTGATAATATGCGGTTTACCACCATCTGAAGAGCTGCTTTCAGCAAATTCCACTTGTAGAAACTAATATCGAGAAAACTGTTTTCTTGGTAAATTATGAAAGATATGGGTTCACCCACAATTCGGCATGGAAAACGAACCGTTTATTTTTCAACGTGCGATAATCTTCGCATTTTGGAAAATCTTGCTATGGATAATAATGAAGATCATTTTTATAAACAGTTTCAGAAGAGCTTAGATCCTATTTAGGAAGGGCTGGATCGCCTTTTTATCAAGGATTACATTTGATTACCTAAACCTTTGACTGATAAGAGGAGAAGATGAACATGTGTCCAAAACAATTTCAATAACTATAAGCAAGTGAATCTCACTATAACGAACACTAAGTTCGTATTATTGTTCCCCGATTTCCAAGGCGAATGCCAATTGACAATGGACACCTGCAACTTTTTGCAATGTTGAAGACTTTCCTGTACTAGGAATCATGTTTCGGTCTAGGATTTTACACAACGCGGGGAAAAATTACGCACCCAACGAAAAACAAATGCAGGCAATTATTTGGACTCTAACGTTACCATGGAATTCTCTAAACGAAAGTAGCAAAGCACAAATATTTACAAATCACTTATTAAAGTTCATTTTCAACTTATTTAAATTATATCCACAATCCGGCTTAAATTAGACTACTACCCAACTATCCCATAATCAAATCAGAAACATTGGCGACAGTATATGGTCGAAATTAAAAATTAAAATGTTCCGTTTCAATTTATCTTATGTCAAAAGCTTTAGTTGAAACAATTTGTGTTGCTAGAGCGATATCCACGTTAACAATGTAAAAAATGTCCACACTCATTCCACACGGCTAGCGGATTTTTTAATGGAAAAGTTTTTAAATTTTAAATTTGACGGAATAAAGCGACCAGCAACAAAACTAAAGTAATAATCTGGATTGTATACAGACTAGCAATTCAACTATGTATATACAGAAAGTGTTAGAATATTTTTTTTTTGCATACCGTGACCTATGTGCAATGGATACATACCTAGAAAAATTTGCAACAAAAAAAACCGAAACAAAATATTTAACATTCGAATAAAAAATCTGGATTTCAAAACAGGTAACATTTTAGGTGAGAATTTTTTGTTTTTCAATGAATAGATAAAGTTTTCATTTATTTCGAGCGATATGTATACAGATATACTTGTGCAAATGTATATGTGAACATAGCATAAATGTACGTCGCATAAATATAGAAAATTAAAATTTCACCACCAAAGGCCCGGCAGGTGTCAGTATATAAAATTTGAATATGGGGTGGAATGATATTTCATTCTGTTTTGCATTTTTATGAGTTTTGTTCACTCGTACCAAAAAACTTAGTTCATCCCAAAATGTCACACAAAACAGATATGTGCACACACGAATAACTAAAATCATTTACAAATATAGTGAAATAGGAAACTAAACAAAAGAAATTTTTCCAGTTATTTTCCAAAGTTTTTTTTTTTTTTTTTTTTAAATGAAAATGGAAAATATTTTCTATTGCTATTGTTTTATAATTATTGATTCAAGTTATATGGTTCTAGCCTATGTATAGATTCGTTCTAAACGAGAAACGTGAACAAATAGAGATCGGGTATTGTTCTATTGTTTGCGCTACTTTTCATACAAACTAATTTCGATTTAATGATAATGAGAGTGTGCATCCAGTAGAAACTTCAATGTGCATATTAAATAAGTGGTAGAAATGACACACTCGTTTCACACAAACACAAGAAAATGATAACGTTTTTGTACGGCAAGTTTTATTTATTCTAGAATTGGGATTCAAATACTTCATCGTTCATATTAATTTCCAGTGCCTTCTTTATTCCCAAATATCTTTATATATCAAGTGTTAGGGCATGTGCCCACAGCCCTCTTGAGTTTTCATCTTACCTGGATGAATTTACCCCCTCATAGTCATCAGTAATAATGATAGTCGTTGAAACCGTGATATCACAACTTTAAATTCCCACACTTGTCATATTAGGCCGTTCTTGATAACCAATCATACTTTTTTTTTTTTTACCTTAATGGAGTTCTTCTTGACCTCTAATATACGTGCATTTTTTTTAAATTATATCTTCTCTCACAAAACAAATCTGCATCTTCATTCTCAATTAGTTGGTGGATTATCGGCCTCTCCAGCCACCTCATATTTACAATCGTCTTATAATTGTATATGTCTTTGTTAAAAAGTTTCTTTTTATGTCCAGTAAGGTGTCGTTATTTCAAACCCACCACTTCTAGGTGTCCTAGGTCCTCAAAGTATATACCCACTGAGTAGTTGGATAGACGGACTTTAATGTTGGCTTGTGAGATACCCAGTACAGCACAGATAGATAGCATAGCTAATGCTAAATTTCTTTGATTTTTTATGAGGTTGCAGTCCAATGAACGGATTCTTATTTTGAAACAGAATAATTTTCGATGTCATTGGTTTGGGCTGCTTAACTTGTTTCTATTAGATTTTTCGGATCATCTTTAATTGGAAGTTTGCACAATTTAATAATAATCATCTTGTATGTTGCTTCTTGACACTAAACGTATATGCGTCATTGAACCATCATTATTTTTATCGACCACCATCAACTTGCTTTTGGAAAAATCTTGTAACTTTTAAATCTTGTTTTTGGATATACATCCTCAAAATTTGGTAGTGCCGTGCAAGCTTTCTCTATAAACTACTGTCTTGGTGTTAAGGCTATTAAAAGTAACAATTGGTATTAAAAGTTAATTATTTTCTAATAAGGGTTATGAGATTTGCTATTTCAAACATTATGGCTCCTGCCGGGATGTCCTTTTAAAGGCCTCCGTATTTAAACTGCTTACTATTTTTATATATTTTAGGAATTTGTCACCAATGAAACCAATAATGCTATGTTCTCTCTTTAAAACTTGTGGCCATACCTTTGGTTGTTTTTAACTGAATGGGTTTAGCATAATTATTAACCAAAAGGCATCTGTGGTATCACTATTGACATTTATAAATTTCCTATGACCTTTTCTGTTACATTGATTGCTGGTGGCGAAAGCAAGTCATACGTGTCTGTATAACAAAACTAACACAGTACTCTAATTACTCCTTAATTGCTCAAATGTGAATTGTGCTCACTATAAAGCATATCCCTTTTCAATAAGATTATTGGATTTGATTTTAGATTCTCGTTGGAAGATCCGAATTCAACATTTCCATCAAGCACAGGGTTTAGCAATAAGAGTTCACTAGACTTGGGCAGTTTTTTTACTTCTTCATAATATATTCCATTCCCTTGTTAAAATCTTTTTATTCACATATTTTAAAAATTATAATCTCCGGTTGAACTCCTTTAATATTAAAATATTTCTGGTGGCATTATCAACAAATCTCGTTTAATTTGTCCCAAAATGGAAGTTTTTTGGAATAATTCTCTCAACTGTTCTTCTTTTTTCTCTTAACTTGTTTTCAAGAAATGTTTCCCTTTTATTTCTTTACTTTAAGCTTAAATATTCCTTCCTTGATAAGTTTTTATTGAAGATGCAGCAACCTGGCGGAAGACCATATGCAAAAGGCCTAACTTTTGTGACATCTAAAGCAAAAACGTTTACCTTGTTCGCAACCATTTTAACATCATTTTTAGTTTCGAATCCACAAGGTCACTAGGAAACATATCGTGTAAGTTTTGGCGAAGACATTCTTCAATGAGCGTTCGTGCAACGAAGCCAGTGCGATTGATCGTGTGAATCGTGCGTCCTCGATTTGGTTAGCGACGGCGTAAAGTACGACGTTAAATTACCTGCAAAACCAGCAACGACATTTCGAGGATATACAAAAAAAAATTTAGTTGTTGATCGCAAAAGTTACAAGGTCCAATTCTTGGACCTTGTAACTACTTTTCTACGTTCAATGGAGCCATCAAAAATGCTAGTTGTGTGATTGAACCACACACATATTGACATTAAAAGTTAAATCGCCGGTGATGCTAATTCCAAATTTGAACGCGTTGGTGTTGTGCAACGGACCATATTGACCATACAATTGATCGAGGCACCAATCATAAGTGGGAAATTAAAACGAAAGGAAGAAGTGCTGATTTCACACATTACCAAATTTTTTTAACAATTTACCCTTTGAATTCAAGCGGCTATAATTATTTTTGCATCTGTGGTCACTAGACTGAAACTCCTCAAAAAGTTTGGTGGTAGGATATCTTAGCGGGGCATTGATAATATACTTGAGAACCCTTATTTGCAAAATCTCTAATTTTTTGACTTTATATCTTGCACTCCCACTCCATATCGGATTAAGGTAAATCAATCGCGAATGAATGAAAGCGTGGTATATAGGTAAAAGACTTTTTTTTTGTAGAATGTACCTTAATCGATTTATCAAAAAAATATAAAGTAGTATATTGTTTTTTATTTTATCTATGTGGTCAAACCAATCGAAATTACTATTAATAATCAACCCAAGATAACTATAATAATCCACTCTTTCAATCACGGAAGAGTTACAAGTAATTGGGTGTCCTTTTAACAAATTCATCTAGATAATTTTTAAATAAATTTATGTGTTCTGGAGTAAATCTTAAATTAGTCAGTTTCAGCAGTAGTATGTCAGCGTTAACTGTATCAAATGTGTGGGCTCCTTTAGCCCCTTTATTATTTTTTAAAATAACATGTATTATTTAATTTTATTTTTATTTTTATAAAAAATATTTTTTATGTTTAATTAATAAACTAGTTACAAACATTAATTTATTTTTAATTTAATTATTTTTATTAATTTTATTATTATTATTATTATTATTATTTTCTTCACTACCGTGCGTCTTTGAGAGAAAAAACAATTCAAGTGATAGATGCTTTTTTTTATCAAAAAGAAAGAAGCAAGCTGTCATGGCGATGAATTGAATTGAAAATGAATTGAATTGAATTGAATACCTAATATAACCCGAATTGAGTTATCGAAATTTACGCCGCCATATGAAAATAAATAATTATTATTTTCAGACTCGAACCCATAATATTTTCGATCTTCCTATTTGTCTAATGATCGGTTTGTGTCTCTACTAATGTTATAATTTGTAGTTCAAATTATATTGTGCAGAGACCAGGGTGAGTTACTAAAATGAAATATAAATCTATCTACCATGGTATATACCTGTATAATCTGGTGTAGAATAAATTTAAATTTTATCAGTTGATAAAATAAATTTATTCTGATTTGTTTAATTGTGGCTAGCGAATATTTCGCGCCGCCACAGGACTCTCCTGCAAGTGAATTCCCCCTCCATAATAATGAAAATTTATCCAACCTACTCAGTTATACGAACAGATCTAGTTGATCCAACATCCATGGATGCATCTTGTAAACCGTAAGCTGGCTTCAATCTATCGATTGATATAGTTTGTTGTTTGTCGTTTTTTAGTATGACAAACGATTTTCGGAGGCGGCGCACAACTTTGTATGGCCCCTCGTATGGAGGTGATAATCCAATTCGTACCTTATCATCTCGCACAAAAACGTAATCACACGCATCCAATAGTTTTGGAACAAATATATCAGTTTGCTTCGACATACGTGTAGGTGATGGTATCAAATTTTGCATGGTGTTGCGAAGTTGGTCGACTACTGTGTTATGATCGGGTAAATTGTTTGTGGGATTTTCTATGAAAAATTCTCCGGGTAGTTTAATCGTTTGTCCGTACACCATTTCCGCTGGTGTACACTTCAAATCCTCTTTTACGGTAGCTCGAATTCCTAATAAAATAATTGGAATCTCAGAGCTCCAGTGGATTGTGTTTTCTCTTGCCATGAGTGCAGCTTTTAGCTGTCTATGGAACCGTTCGACCATGCCATTTGCTTTCGGATTGTAAGCAGTGGTGCGTATTCGGTGTGATCCCAGAATTTCAGTTAACTTTGTAAATAATTTTGATTCAAATTGGGACCCCTGATCAGTGGTAATTTGAAGAGGTACACCAAACCGAGATACGTAATTTGTCACCAACGTCATTGCAATGGTCGCTGCGGACATATTTGTCATGCAGTATGCTTCTGGCCACCGAGTAAAACGATCAACACAAGTTAATAAATATGTATATCCATTCGATGGTGGTAGTGGTCCTACAATATCGATATGGATATGTTCGAATCGACCTGGTGGAATTTCGAATAGACCATGCGGTGATTTTGTGTGGCGCTGAACCTTAGCTTTTTGACAAGCTAAACAAGCCTGAGTCCAATGGGCTACATCCTTGTTCAAATTCGGCCAAAAATATCGTTGTGAAATCAATTTACGCGTACCACGTATGCCAGGATGGGATAAGTTGTGCAACATTTTAAAAATTTTGAGCCTAATTGACTCTGCGATATATGGGCGATTTATTCCCGTTGTTGTTTCGCACACTACCTCTAGTCCGGGTAGTTTCAAAAGTTCCAGTCTCATAACGGACTGGTGACGTCTAGAACCAGATAATAAAATCTGAAGTTCACTGTCTTTCTTTTGTTCTTCGATTATCGTGTTGTAATCCAGAAGTGTTATTTCGGAAGTTTCCGAAATTGTTGCTCGTGATAGCGTATCTGCTACCACATTATCTTGGCCGTGAATATGCTGTATGTCAGTTGTAAATTGACTTATATAATCCAAATGGCGAGTTTGCCTTGGATTGCGTTCAGTTTTTGAATTGATAGCTCTCGTTAGAGGTTTGTGGTCGGTAAAGATTGTGAATTCCCGACCTTCGACAAAATATCGAAATTGTTTAATGGCTTGATATATTGCCAATAATTCCCTATCGAATGCGGAATATTTCATTTCCGCTTCGGTTAGTTTTTTCGAAAAGAATCCCAAAGGCTCCCATCGATTATTTCGACATTGTTGTAAAACCGCCCCGACTGCGATGCTGGACGCATCGGTCGTGATGCTTAGTTTCGCTTCACTCAGTGGGTGGCGCAATAATGTTATTCTCGCTAATTCAGTTTTTAGTGACGTGAATGCTAGTTGACATTCGTTTGTCCAAGAGTAATTCTCTTGTGTCTTGGGCTTACGCAATAACACTGCCAAATGACCATGAATTGGTGCGAGAATATGCGCAATTTTCGGTATAAATCTATGGTAATAATTTACCATTCCCAGAAATCTCTGGATAGATTTAATGTTTGTCGGAGCTGGGAAATCCACGATGGCACTGATTCGTTCTGTAGACGGTAGTATTCCATCGGGTGTTATTTTGTGACTGAGGAAATCTAATGTGCTAGCTCCAAAAACACATTTGGAGGGTTTAATATGAACATCAAACTGAACTAACCGTTGAAACACTTGTTCAAGGTGTAGTTTGTGTTCTACCTCATTTTTCGAAGCGACGAGTATGTCGTCGATGTAAACAAAGACAAAGTCTAAGCCTCGAACGACCTCGTTCATGAATCGCTGGAAGGTCTGAGCGGCATTACGAAGTCCAAATGGCATTCGTGTGAATTCGAATAGGCCAAATGGAGTCGTGATCGCTGTTTTATAAACATCTTCCGGTGCGATTGGAATTATGTGATATGCCCTTACGAGATCTAATTTTGTGAATATCTCACAACCATTCAATTGCATGTTAAAATTTTGTATGTGGGGGATCGGGTAACGATCTGGTATCGTAATGGTATTTAACCTACGATAATCCCCACATGGTCGCCAATCGTTGTCTTTCTTCTTCACCAAGTGAAGAGGACTCGAGACGGGGGATGCCGATGTTCGACAAATTCCCAATTCCACCATATGTTGAAACTCTGTGTGCGCGGCTTTATGCCGTAATTGGTCTAATCTACGTGGTCTTGATACTGGTAAGTGTCCCTCAGTAACAATATGATGAACCACGTTATGTTTAATTGGTAGATTATAATTAGGCTCTGCTATAAGTGAAGGAAATTTCTTCAATAATTGGCCATAGCCATTGTCGATGACAAAGTGTATAGGTAGCGGTGTAGTGACCGAAATTGTTGTGGCGTCGACTGACAGTGTAGTAACTGAATCGACTAACCTTTTTTGTTTTAAATCTACTAGCAGCCCAAATTTGCTAAGAAAATCGGCACCGATAATTGGACGGTTCACTGCAGCCAAAATAAAAGCATGCGTAAATGAACGTCTTAGTCCAATATCGAGTTTAAGCAACTTTGTGCCATAAGTGCGAATGGTAGTTCCATTTGCTGCCGATAATACTAGGTCATGCGTTTTACGCGTGATATCTAGTGATATTTGTTTATATTTCATGTACGGGATGACTGACAAGTCAGCGCCCGTGTCTATTAAAAAATTCATGTGGTTGTTTGTATCCAATACAAATAGTCTGTGCGAACCATACTTCATGTTGGTCGCAGACTCCACGTTTGGCGTAATAGGTAAATTTCGATTTATTGTTTGGGAGTGCAGGTGATTATAGTCGGTTGTTTGAAATGATACGGTGCCGACAATTTGGCGGTCACCGAATCCACCTGCGACTTTAGTCGTTTTTTTTCTCTTTTATTTCAGACGTATTGGGTGTCGATTGACTAACCCAAGTGCATGGTTTCACGCATTTTGTCGCGTTTGTTCCAAACTTGCCATGGAAATAACACAGGCCTTTATTTCTGTTTGTTTGATTCCTTGATCGCGAATCGTTGCGGTTCCGAGAATATGACGGATTACGGTAGTTGCCCGAATACGAGCGACTCCGTTGATTTAGCCGATTTAGAATCGCAGACATCTTCGATTCTAAGTTTCGTACCCTGTCTTCGATCGTTTTCGATTGACTGAATGTTTCAGTTTGACCTGATTGTATAAATGCTGACGGGGACGGCTTGGGGGTCCTGTCGCGAGATCGCGACAATATTGCCAACTGCCCCGATGGTTTGATTGCGTCGTATAATTTGTCGGCCAATTTGGCCATCGCCTCCAACACGGCATCGTCTGCCTGTGTGAGCATAGTCATTTTAATTATTTCCGGTAATTGACGTGTCCATATTGACCGAATTACCGGCTCTGATATCGCCGTCCCGGCTAATCCCCGGATATATCTTAATGCCTCTGATGGGCGTCTGTCACCTAATTCCTGTCCAGCCAGCAGTTGCTCAATTCGTCTCTCGTCAGACGGAGACAGTCTGTCAATCAACGCCTGCTTAATGAATTCATACCGATTTTCCTTAGGCGGATTTTGTAGGATGTCAGAGATTTCTGACATCACTGCAGATGGGAGGCACGTAATTACGTGTCCGAACTTTATTTTGTCGGTTTTAATTTGTTTAATGTCGAAAACGATTTCCGCGGCATTAAACCAGTCTCGCGGGTTCTGCGGCCAAAATGGCTGCAATGTGATCCCAATCGACTCTTGGTTTACTTTCTTTTGCTCACCGGTATCCATTTTATTTTCTTCGTCTGACATCTTTAAATCGTGACTATGTCACCAAAACAATATATTATGTCGATAAAATAAACAAATTATGTTTCTTATGTCTAAACCAAAAATTAAAATACCAAACAGAATCACTGAATTGGGGAAAGTCTCTCAAAGAAACATGTGGGTTTAAATCACCAACATGTTTTTGTTAGCAATAATGAGGTGGTGAAAAAAATAATTTACAAAATTTTCCTGCTCGGAAGGAGAGGCGTAAAAAAATACTAAATAAATTTGAAATATAAAAAAAATACTTAATAATTGGATTGTTCTATTTAAGGTGGTCCCTCTCGTTCTCCTTGGTGTTCCCGCGATGCCACGCCCGGCCTTGCCCCCGTGGCGTAAGGTGGCACGTGGTTGTTGCTTTGTTTTTTTCTTTTTTTTTTTTTTTTGTTCTCCTTGGTGTTCCCGCGATGCCACGCCCGGCCTTGCCCCCGTGGCGTAAGGTGGCACGTGGTTGTTGCTTTGTTTTTTTCTTTTTTTTTTTTTTTGTTCTCCTTGGTGTTCCCGCGATGCCACGCCCGGCCTTGCCCCCGTGGCGTAAGGTGGCACGTGGTTGTTGCTTTTTTTTCCTTCTGACTCCGATTTAATGTGTTTTTTTTTTATTTTTATATTTGTATATTGTATATATTTTTGTATATATATTGTATATATACTTTATTTGTATATTTTTATTATATTACTTGTGTAAAAAAAATAAATAATTCCTCGCCCGGTAAAAACCGGCGTCGGGGTTACCACTGTGGGCTCCTTTAGCCCCTTTATTATTTTTTAAAATAACATGTATTATTTAATTTTATTTTTATTTTTATAAAAAATATTTTTTATGTTTAATTAATAAACTAGTTACAAACATTAATTTATTTTTAATTTAATTATTTTTATTAATTTTATTATTATTATTATTATTATTATTTTCTTCACTACCGTGCGTCTTTGAGAGAAAAAACAATTCAAGTGATAGATGCTTTTTTTTATCAAAAAGAAAGAAGCAAGCTGTCATGGCGATGAATTGAATTGAAAATGAATTGAATTGAATTGAATACCTAATATAACCCGAATTGAGTTATCGAAATTTACGCCGCCATATGAAAATAAATAATTATTATTTTCAGACTCGAACCCATAATATTTTCGATCTTCCTATTTGTCTAATGATCGGTTTGTGTCTCTACTAATGTTATAATTTGTAGTTCAAATTATATTGTGCAGAGACCAGGGTGAGTTACTAAAATGAAATATAAATCTATCTACCATGGTATATACCTGTATAATCTGGTGTAGAATAAATTTAAATTTTATCAGTTGATAAAATAAATTTATTCTGATTTGTTTAATTGTGGCTAGCGAATATTTCGCGCCGCCACAAATGCTTTACGTAAATCTAAAAATAGAAAAGCACAACAGTTTTTTATCAATGTTTCTGCTTATAATCCGTGGTTTATACACGCTGCGATAGTACTTTAATTCAAAGTGAAACCAAACTGACTCTTACCAATGACATTGTTTGAAGATACAAATAGTTGTAACCGGATAAGTATTATTTTTTAATTAATCTTAGACAATGTTCTTAGAATAGAAATTGGTTTATAGTTGGCTACGTCTGTTTCATCACCCGATTTATGAATTAGTATTACTTGGGCTGTCTTTATGCAATCTGGAAAAAGCCCTTTATTAATTGAACTATTTATGTGATCTACAAGTAGAGGGGTAATATAGTTAACAGTGAACTGGAGAACTGTTGCCGAAATTTTATCGATACCAATTGGTGCTTTGGAGTTTATACTTAATATAGCTTCTTTTACTTTGTCTTCATTTGTTAAATAAAGCTGAAATGAGTGAGAAATATTATAGGTTAGGTAGGCAAAATCATTTAAGTTTAGTTGATCGAAATGACGTGCAATTGTTGTAGTGCTACTCATAAAGTAATCATTAAAACAACCTGCATCAGCTTTTTCTTCGGTTAGAAATGTCTTCCCAGATTTAATAGAGGTAAAAATTTTTTTGGTTTCATTAATTCTATTGAATATAAGTTGATTAAAATGTTTCCAAAGTTCTTTTGGTTTATTAATGTTTTCGCTTACATATCTTAAATTTCTCTCACGTTTAGCTTTTTTAATTTTTGAAGCCACCAAAGCACTTAGAGTTTTATATCTATCAGCTAAAAAAATGTTATCTTTAAATTTATGTTTCAACTTAAAGAATTTTTCCCGCTCTTTAACCAGATTTTGTATTTCAAAAGTAATCCAAGGGACATCTGATAATTTAGACTTCTTGGTGATATAACACGAGTGTTTTTTATTACTAGTTTATTCTAATTCTTGCAGAACATCTCTATATTAACGGAAGTATTGATTTGGGCCCATAACGAATCACTCTACCAATTATCATAGTCCAGGACCTATAATTTAATTCCATCGGATTAACGCAGAACGGTGGTTTTACTCATTTGTAAAAGTATTTGCTTATGGTCTGATAATGAGGTGTCAGAGATATTCATTTTATATATGTGCCGTAACAGATCAGTTATGATGTGGTCAATAATTGTACTAACCCCATTTTTACGGCGCGTGTCAAATTCCTTTGTTCAATTATTTAGAAATAGATGGCCATATGAGTTTACTATTTGAATGTAATTTGTTACATCTATGTCTTCAAGATCTAATAAATTAATATTAAAGTCATCATGAATTAGATTCTGGCGACATTCATTTAGATACTTCTCTAGCATACCCAAACAGTTACTAATAGATTTTTTCTGTGACCGATAAAGTCCAATAATATTCATATTACAATCAATTAGTTTAATATCCACTGCCTGACAAAAGTCAAAACCTTCAACAAACATTTTTACTACTCTTATGTTTGTTTTTACAAAAATTGCCACACCACCATAACTACCTATTCTATTTGAAAAAAACCATTATATTTCTTAGGATTGAAAAATTTATTCTCGTCTTCCACCAGCCAAATCTCCGTAAAGATAATAATATCGAGGGTAAACTGTATACTATCAAGTAATATTTCTATGTTATTCAGTTTAGTTCTCATACTTCGTATATTTATGTATAGAATTCGGAGATCTGCGTTATCGACAATAATATTGTGTTGATCAAGTTTTTAGTGTGTTTGACAGATTGTAAACAAATTTCAACATCACTTACCACTAAAATTAAATACAATTTTGACTGTAAGTATTAACCAAAATATCATATAAAATAAGAATATATAACTAATATTTAAAACTTTGTTATAAACGATTAACTGTCTCCTTTTAGGAACTATACATTGTAATAAAAAAGACACCAATCGAATACCGTAGTATTGTGCTTTGTAGTAATTAAAATATATAAATGTGAAAATAATTAAACTTTTTTGAATATTAACAAAAATAAAATTAAAATTAATTGAATGTTTCTGGATTAATGTTGTTTGCCAAAAACAGCTTATTGATGTCATTACAGGACAAAATACGGATTGGAGGGGCCTTTTCCTCTTTTCGAAAGTAAATTACAGACTTGCTTATCCAAATATGTGTGTAATTTATAGTTTTGTTGACTATCCGGGCCTCTATATAGATTTAGCCTATGCGGTGTCAAGTGATCTCTGAAATATATTTGTCTGTCTACTGGTAAATTATAACCCACCTGACTTAAGAAAATCATCTCCTTTTTATTTTTTTCCTGTAGGTTAATTTTAGCTTGTTTATCTTTTAATATTACTAAAAGCTTATATCAATTCGGTCATCTCCAGACGCTCTATTCGGACGAAATTTTTGTTTCAAATACTATGCACATGCGCAACATCTTCAATGCATTCGCCACTTTTATTGAGCATTTTTTTAGTTATTTCCCACGGTTGTACCTCTTCACTAGGTAAACCAGCTATGATAAGATAACATGCTAGTTTTTCTTGACGGAATTCATCTATAGCTGATTCCAGATTACTTATCTGATCTTGCTGATTTTTATTTGTCACATTAAATGCTTTTAGGAGCTGAAGAAGCTTTTTATTTTCATCTACAACCCTTTTGTTTTCTATGGATAATCTTTCAAATGCAGCAGAAATAAACTTTTGCGACTTTCCATTTTCGGCTATCATTGCCTTCAGTTAAATTCTTCATCGTGTTTTTGTAGCTTACCCATTATATTAGCGCTGTCCAAATTGTTTCTATGAAATACGTCGGAGCAAAACCAATAGGGCTCAGTAGCCTTTCTGGTGATATGCTGTCCTATAATTTCTTTGCAATGAGGATGAAAGCTCAAGGTTCACTGACGCATACAAAAATGGGTTGCTTACTTGAAATGTTTTTGCCACAATTGCCGAACATGTTAAATTTGCTTTATATTTTAGAAACTGATCCGCAAGTTCAAAATTAAACATTTTCCTAAATTTTTTCTATTAAAAACTTTTGTTTTATCTTAGAAAACACTTTTATCATTAATATATTCAATTCGACAGTTTATCATTCATATTATTAAGTATATTAAGTATATAAGGTATTATATAAGTATATAAGGACGCATGTGTCTTAGAACGGTTAATTCAATTGTTTTGTAAAAGTATAATCAATTATTTTAAAATCGAATTTATATTAATTTAAAAGTTTTGTGTTAAAGAACGTGTATATAAATTAGATTTCCGGCGATTATATGACCTATTTGGTCATATAACAGTTAATTCAATTGATTTGTTCTGTTTAATTAATTTTTTTAAATCTAATTTATATTTGTTTTATTTTACTTTTATTATATTTTATTATTATTTATAAATTAATTAATTATTATATTTTTACATTTGTTAGTTTTATATTTTTAAATTGTTCTATTTTCATATTATTGTTTTATTATATTTTTTATTACTGTATTATTTAGTATTACATAAAATAGTTTTTAGCTACAATGGGACAAATCAATAAATTTGTATTTTTAGGAGAAAAGTAATCTAATTCATAACCGCCTATGGCTTAGAAGGAACATATTATTTTATACTTATGTTAATATATTAAGAGTTAATTGATTTGTAATTTCAGATTAATATTAATTCTATCTATTATAGTTTACGGCTAAGAACAATTAGTTCATTAATATTTTTTTTTTCAGGAAACCTTTATAGATTACAGATGAATGGCGGCTAGACTAAACTGAGCCTAATAAAATGATTTT
Organism: Tipula confusa; assembly: GCA_963556175.1. NCBI lineage: Eukaryota > Metazoa > Arthropoda > Insecta > Diptera > Tipulidae > Tipula > Tipula confusa. The sequence continues at coordinate 189,676,044 of OY744476.1, read as the reverse complement.
GCAAAGGGTATATAACTTTTGCGATTAAGGTTGCATAGTTGTCTCTATTTCTCACAAAAAAATCAAGAATTTTTTTATGCTGAAGATTTCCCCTATAGAGCTTTTGTGGTTTCATCTAAAGTTCTTATCACCGAATCTAAAATGCAATTTAATTTTCATGCTAAACCGGTCAAATAACTGATTCACAGTGAATTGTCGTTTAATACTTCAGGTTAAAATAATACAATAACAGTTAATATTTTGTTACACTCTATCAAATTTATGTCCTGTGGCTATAAAAATAAAACCATGTTTAAAAATATGCTAAAATATATTTTGTTGAATTTTCGAAAAATGTATGCTCTATGTACCTTTATATCAGTCGACTATTGCATCAATTTTTTTTTTATGAATACTTTAGAAATTATATTTTTGTATCTCAACTATGTATTTACATACGATTGACTGCCTGAAGGTAAAACACAAAATAAAAAATATCCTTGTTACATAATTCTCATGTTTCTCTTGTAATAATTTTTATGGTATTAACAAAACAATAAAAAAAATAAAAATCGTAACGTAAATTTATCAAAATGTATAGGAAGCAAAATTCAACCTCTAAGTGATTTTTTTTTTCAATATTTTCTATTTCGAAGCATTTCGTATGGAAACAAATCAGACATTTTGATGCAGGAAATTCCTGATATATACACAGAAATTTTATTGGGGATATAATTTTTCTTTTTGAATCAATGTATCATATTTATGTACATCGTTGCTATTGATTCACTCCTACACTAGAGGATTCGAAATAACAAGGGAAACTGGAAATCTTGTATTTGTATCTTTATATAGTTTTTGAATATTATAAACTAATATTTATGTATAAAACAATATCCTTAAGGCGTTATACGTATTTGTGTATCAACAGTGTATAATATGCGATATTGAATTAGACAGGATGTTTGAACTCTTTTAAATACAACTCTCGGCTATATTATTGCTGGTACAATTTTGTTTGTCGGTTCAAAGTGATTTTATTACACTTTATTATGCAGCAGTTAAAAGTTATTGTGACTCGGTTGTACTGCGGTTTGAGTCGGTCGATTGAAATACTGTGATATTTATTTTAATTGATACGATGAAGAATTTGTTGAGTTGATATATTGACTTTGATTGGCATACAGTAACGCATATTAATGCATATATTTATATGTATATGCTCACAAATTACAGATCCAAATAAATCATTTAACACGAAAATTAAATAAAATAACCGTTAAACCGACAAAACACCTCCTAAACAACTTACAGTATTTTAAATGATAATGATTTTATTCGATGGCTATTATATTTCTATATTATACTGATATTAGCCACGCTCCACTCTTGGTTGTTGATTTTACAAATTTTTATTTTTAACAATAAATTTCAGAAAGGTGAAATTACCTCATCAAGCAAAAGATAAGCCTACAATGTGGTTATGGTGGATGACAAATACCTTATCCATGCAAACGAAAACATTGTTGCAGTTCGAACATTCTTTGGGAATAAACACGTGGTTTTTAAAATTGATCCAGATATATCCTTAGTTACAACGCGACGCATCGACTGTTGACGTGTTTACGAGCCATTGAAACCGCATTTGACACTTTCGTATTTTTTAGAGTAACATAAGTTCTTCAGGGATCTGTAACATATGTGCTTCATGGGAAGTGAAATTAACATGCAGATGCAGCTTTTCATCTTTTTGGCTACCGTTGGTTCCAGAAAGACAGATATAGCTTTGATCCGATCTGCATATGGTTTGAGGTCATCTTTAGCAGTTTTGAGAAAAAAGTAATTGAAAGATGCTACACCGAATTCACATTTAGATGACATTATCAGTAATTCGTAGCTCAAAAGCAGGGCAACAATTGATTTGAGGTAGTTTAAATGCTATATTTAATTTCTGCTAGCCAGGGATTAGGTAATAGCGGTTTTATAAATGTTTTCTACAGCGACTGATAGTGGTACGCTCAGACTAAGTTTGTTTTTAAAAAGATGGTGCACCCTTGGAGATACATAGAATAGCTATAAATGTGGGGCAGAGAAAACCTATCGATCTGCATTCATTTTATCGTTAAATCTACGATTCGGACTACGCACAGACTTTAATTGCTTTCACGTTAAGGCACTAAATAAATTGGTCTACATAAATTTAGTTGCATCATTTATGTTCGATTTAGTTTTTTGTTATGCTGTGTTTTTCAATCATCTGGCAATTTAGATGGCAAAATGGTAATATATCTTGTGTGTCACGACTTGTAGTAAGACGATTTCTTTATTTGGATGGTCATATTGAGGTTCCTCTATTAAATTAAAGTCCTGACTAAGAATTTCACCAAAGTACTTATTGAAAATGGCCAATCTGGGCAACACAATTTCCGAATTAGATACTCCTATATCCATAGAAGTTTCCTCTACTGATTAGAATCCATTGTTTGATAAAAATCAATCAAATGACTATCCCGATTACTATGATAATCAGGGAAATATTTAAATGGTACAACTTTTTAATAGTAAACCAGGCTTCGAGTTCTTTGAACCAAAGTTTGGGTATTTTTGGCCAAAAACTTGGCAAAAAAATTGAAGCCAGTATGATAACATGTGGTTTGATTCCGACTGTAAAATTTAATGTCCAGAAAGAGGTGAAATTCCTGTGTCAACCTTGCCTGGTGCCACGGAAACAGTATCGATATACGACTGAGATATACGACTGAAACTTCTAAGCTCCAGTTGATTTGGTTACCTCAGGTTGCTTGAACTGATTCTTAGCTATCGATGAAGGTACTTGACCAATTTCTTGGCTTTTCGGTGATTGGTCCTTGCGTTCGTAACCGATTTGAGCCGATGAGTTGAATTTATTTTTATACTTCGGTTGTGATTGTGACCAGAACGCCTTATACATTAAAAAAATCTTAATCTGCGTGGCGTTTACATTAACAAATGATCTGTAGTAACAATATGGTCGATCACGTTAAGCTAAACCAATAAATTTTAGTCTGGCTGAGCTCAAAAAACCCTTGTGGCATTACTTAAGAGCTAAGTATAGTTGGTAAAACTATGAGTGCTGGTTCTCATTACAGAATCTGATCAAAATAGAACGAGATAAAGGTTTTCCCTAGTAAGAATGCTAGTAGTTTGTCCCATATGAAATTGCTTGTGTTTTTCGTTTGTGAGTTGGCTGATGTATAGAAAAAATATGACATCATTGTCAGTCATCTATAGTTTTTTCTACTTTGCAATTTGTATGCCATTGAAGTTGGAGATGTTTCCTTTATTAAGTAGAGATAAGTCGTCTCAGGATTGTTGTACTATTAAGACTTCATTATTTCGCACTATTCATGTTATAAAGATATTCAGTCTTCCTTATAAAACTAATTATTTTTAAGTTTAATTTACACACTAAGTAGAGTCGCTTGGGTCTATCCCAGAAGCGTTCACTGATTAGGATAACACATTATTAGGATAACAATTAGTTTTCTCAATGCAAAACTGCTTAGAAGATTTTGTGTTTTCTTTTTCTCATCTTCGTTTACCAGACTTTTACTCTTGAAACTAATCTGGTTTGTAATCAAAGATATGTATGTGCCAACTGATGATCACTCTCCTCAAAATTGACTCTTAAAAATTGGTAAATAGTCACTTTGACTTCAAGACGACTAATGCGAATGCATTCTTTTATATTTGCAAGTAAATATTTTAAATCGCAATAGCCCTTCATTTTGTTTCACTTATGGTTTATGATTTTTGCCAAATGTAGCATTTAAGAAAAACTACTGTGAGGCTTTGATGGATTCCTTGTACTACATTGTTTGACTATGGATGGTAAGTCGTACTCCATATTTTGTGTGATCCTTAAAAGTTTGATAAGTTCCTGAGAAAGGAATGGTTACTGGCCATTACATGAACTGATCTGTTGTTGTTAATATGTATGTGTACTTATATTTGACGGAGGGAGTGGTCCATCAACTCCATGTGTGTTTCCATAAATGTCCGACATGGTATATCGAAGCGTTCTTGTAATTCGAAATGTGCATGGCGATTTTGATTCTCTTTCTTAAAATCGAAACATGTTTTTATCAGTATTCTGGGCCAAAGTTTATACGAGAATTCCTTGTCGGATTCTTGAAGAGTTACGAATTTTTCCGTATCTAATGCTGTGTATCATATTGGACTTATGCTTCCTTGACTTTCCTCGTGTACATCGTTTCTTGGTGACGTATCTGATGTTTCTTGTACCTTTTATGTAACGGATATTTAAGGTAAACCACAAAATGTGGTCTTATTAGAAGGCCTGGTGGGAACTACGTTATGACTTTGACAATAAAGTAGCAGTTAGCGGTTTATGATTGGTATAACGAGAATACATTGTCAAAGGCATTTGGGTGAAAAAAGCATTTTTGAGAAAAATTCCAATGGTTCCCCTTATCTTTGATTGTACTACTCTAACTCCAAGTCAGCTCTGAGCGTAGTGCTGGATGTATTCGTGGTAAAGTAATTTAAGTCAGGGAGGAAAAGAAAGCTAAGTGACCTAAGTGTGATCTGCTAAGTGACCATTCCAATAACGCGCTGCACTTGCCATTGGTTGGAGTAAACCCATTTACAGCCCTGATTCTCTCTGATCTTCCACAAATTCCATTGAGGCGTTGAGTGAGACCAAAAGTACAAAAGAAGTGGTGAGAGCTATTTTATATTTATCTTTAACAGTTACTGGTTTTTGGTAAAGAATCTTCTAAATGGATATTATAAAAAAGTGGTTACCTGTCTGTTTCTCTCATATTATTAAGCCATATAGACTTCACAAGGTCACCAATAGATTTTGTCGAGTTTTGGAAGTAGATGTAATGGTGAAGAAACGAATGATGTTGATTGTCTGCACAAACCTAGCAAAATTATTAACTTAAACTCGATCTTTGCTATTTGGAGCTTTCCTACATCTAACCAAAGTGGTATGAGAACTGGGATATCGGCAACTGTAACAAAAAAAAAGATAATTTAGTTTTAGAGCATTGTCGAAAACCAGTAAACATTGGTCCGGTAATCATTTTAATCATAGTGTCTTCAAAAGTTCTATTGTAATAGCTTTTAAAGCTCCTGCTGGTTTTGTTAAGCAGTGCTAAAAGCAAGTAAGGCCTACTTGGTTGTAGCAATCAGTTTCTTTAGTCTTTGGGTCTCCGATAAACTAAGTCTTTTACCACTTCCGATTTTATTGTGAATTTTTGAGTATCAAGAGGTTTTGATACTACGTTTGATACAGTTTGCATTACCTGAACCGGTAGTGCGGTAATCGTTTGCAAATATTATTGCATATCAGGTATTATGCGTGAATTAACCGTTTTATGACAAATACCAAAATTAAAAAAAAAAAATTTATTTACATAAGTTACAATTAAAGGGAGAACGTTTACGGGCTAAGAAGTTTCTGCTAGGGAATATCCTAGTAATTTGCTAATCGATTTTAAAATGGTTTGTTACACAGCAAACAGAGTTTAAGGCGATCTAAAATCAATTATATTATTGTTTTGTAGTAAACGTTTCAGGCAATTTGATAACTAAGCCAATGATAGTATACTGTACTCTGAGGCTCCGTGCTCAAAAACTGTCAACTAAATATTTAATCAATAGAAACCTTCCCTGAAAAGCTTGGAAAACGTATCTTCAGCGAGAAGGAGGCACCAATAGCTAATTCAAAACACTCAACATCATCGTTAATTAAAACGGAGGATAGTAATGGAATAATGTTACAGGTTTGGAGCAGTGATTAGGGTGCCGAAAAGAGAAGTTTAAATTCAGTTGCTTGCAGAATACCCCACAATCGACCATGACGTCAATTCACGATACTTCCGTACAGAAGTTAATCTTATCGGAATTCAGAACTGCTTCGTTCACCCAGTCCTCTCTGGAGGGAATTTAACAGTCAGAAATTTAACTACGAGGATATATGTGGGGGTGGTTTAGTCAATGGCTTTAGGAATAGAAGGAAAATCTCTAATGCCTGAGTTGAAGTGGTTCAGTTGAACCTTCATCAGCAGTTTTTGGTTTGGTAAGCAACCACTTTAAAGCCAGATCCCTCTAGGTTCAGTAACAGGTCATTTATAACCAAGTTCCAAAGAAAACGAGATGATACACCACCCTGCGGGGTTTCTCTACTCGCAAATTTCCGGACGGATGCCTCACCAAGATTAGCCAAAATGACCTTGCCCTTGAGCATTTCATCAATCGAGCATTCAAATTCTACATCCAGCTCCAAATCCGAAAGTGCCTGCGTGATCGCCTTTGGTTTGATATTATAAAAGGCTCCTTTTTAAATCACAGAGGTCACCATAGAGAATTCATTATATTCGACAAATTTTTCAATAGGGCCTAAGAGGGAATGTATTGCAATTTCCCCTGATTTCCCCATGCATTTTGCATGTTGAGAGGTTGCTTACTTTACCGGCTCAATTGAGCTTTTAATAATAGCATCTATATGTCTCTCTTTAAGTTTTCAAGAAGTACGAAGATAAGCTAATGGGCCTAGGGTCTTATTTAATTTGTTTGGAGTATGACATAGTTCCAGGCCTCTTTTAAAAATCACTTCAAGCCCGGGCACCATTAAGTCATTGGTTTGTTGGTAGCCGGCAGGAATAACACCTATTCCGGACCAGCTGACTAAAAAGTTTTACAACTGTTTACTGACATCAAGATTTTCCTTATGATTTTTTCACCTTCCTCCAATAAGCGGGAGTAATGCTACCATTCTCCAGTGCTCTATCAAAAACTGTTACAACCAGTGTATCCTTGAGAACCTCGTTAAAAAACCTAGTTGCAGTTCTCAGAAGCTTTGACTTGTTAGCAGCCTTTGGAAACTGATTCAAAAATCTCTGTCTTGTTGACATGGAGCTCCCGGATGAACTTCCTGAGTTCTTCCATTTTAGTAGCTCACTTCAGTGTGGCTCTGTCCTTATCCGTCCTATCCACCAACGGAATTGTTTTTAGCCTTTTAGGGCTTCCCATGCTTTTCTTTTAGCATTATAGGTTGTTTTGAAGGGACCTTCATTAACGTTGCATGTGTCTCTTTTCCTAACCTTGGTGAGAGAAGGCTTTCAGACCTAGTTCTCTACTTTTGGAGTTTTCGGCATTTTCAGAGTGCCGGTTTCTATATTATTAAATTTAACTTTAATAAAAAACGTTACTCGTGGTTAGTGGAACTAACCACGAGTAGTGGAGAAAAAAAAGTCCATACTTGCAGAAATCTGCAAAGCAAAAATAAATCTAAATAAATCTGGAGGTTACCTGGTATCTGGATGCTCCGTTCAAGACTGGGCTATTTGAAAGGGTCCCCAGCCAGTTTGATCATCAGCACGGGTCACATGACACCTTAATCCGGCTGGCTCTTAATTTATAGTGCTCATACTAGCTTTTAATATTTAGCCGACCTTAGTCATTGACCTTAGTCGTTGCCCGGGTGGTATCACTTGGAGGTATTTTAGATGCGGATTCAACATTGTTGCAACAATGGAGAATGAGTTACAACTAGTTGCTATCAACATCTTTAAGAGTCGTGTCAAAGTTATACTTTCCATACACGATGTATTTGGATGGGAAGTACTCTTCAGAGTTCATTTTTAATGTCATGGCCAGGTCTCAGTAATAAGTTTAGAATCGTTGTTATTATCGTTATTTGGTAGATTATGGGTTGGTCATATAGTTGGTAATGGTGAAACAGGAGGAGATGGTTAAACTACAGTGTTCATTGAAAAAATACTTATACAGATGAGTGAAGTACTCCGTTTACATTGGTAAAATTTTCCTTAGCGTAAGTGGTAGTTTTCACATCACCTGACAATCCTTGTCACAATTTCATAGTACACTCGTTATTATGAGGAAAGTTGTTAACAATATGGAGTTTTTACAAAACCAATTACTGTACCATCAGTAATTGCTCAACATAACAAAATAAATAAAGATGCCATCGGATAAGAAACGAATTTTTTCAGTTATATGTGGTTCAGTGTATGTGGTAAAATATTTCTATCTGGAATATAATAAAAAAAAGTCCCCAAAAAAAATTAATTTTATCCGCAAAACTAAATCTGTAAAAAAAACTACTATACAGCGAAATCGTTTTGAAACTGGCAAGGATGACACATACAAAAAAGCAAATTTAGTGTAAAATAGTCATAGTGATACTAAACTAGGATTTGGTTTTGTTACCGCCATTGTGTGTGATTAAATGCGATTATATTATACATATTATATATACATTGTATTATATTACAATAACTATTACAATATTTTTATTATTATAATAGACGAAGAATAATGAGATTTTGATGGTTTGAAACAATACAGCAATTTTCTAATGTGCATATTAAGGGAATTCAAGAATAATTTTTCATCCATGGCATCATCATTTGATTTTACCATCGAACAAAAAAAAAAAGCTTATATTAAAACATCTGTCGATTATGTGGATTTGGAATTGGTATGATTGCAAATCATTATAGCTATACAATTATTCGATTTAATCGCTTCAGGTGCCATGCTGTGCGTGATTTTTTCCAAAGGTGAATGAATGATGAATCGTACAATTTGTTGTAAGAAATGCGAAAAAAATTTTTTTGGTTAAATTTAACTTTAATTTACCGATTTGTTTTCTTCGAAAGATTGAATTTAAACGCAAAAAGAACGATTGTGGTTACAAGTGTTGGCTTATTCCGAAAGATTTTGTTTATGATGGATACTGCTCTTAAACGAGCTAAAAAAATATTGCAAATTTTATGGAGTCTCTTCAGCATTACACCACGTGGACAGATACTTCTCTTATGGTAACCCTGACTCAAAAAAGGGTCTGATTAAGAGATACCGAGAATAACTATGAATGCTTCCTAAAAGGCCAACTGACCTTAACTTGATCTTGGATACGATGATTTCACAAAACGAATGTGTATAACGCTTCATAGTGCTTTGAATTTTTAAAACTGTTTAAAACAAAAATGGGACGGGTATTATTGAATTTCAGTTTCCAACCCAACTGTGTGAGTTAAACCATTTGCACCAAAACTTTAAATTCCACTACCAAAAATGGTTACATAGATTAGTGGAATAGGCTCATCAACGGTATAATCCTCAGCAACTGGATGGATAAATGATTACAAATCAAAAGTTGGAAATAAAGTTGAAATTTCTCGTATTGCCATCCATTACGAACATTGCTTAATCGATTCCGATAAAAATAAAGGTTGAACAATTCCAGCAAGTCTACGTTTGGCCGATTTAACATTGGTAACTGCTCAAAAAATTGATATGTTGCTTGGAGCTGAATTTTATTGTGATCTACCCAAAACTGTTCAGGTAATGTTAGGCAATAACTTTCCGTGCCTACTAAACACAGCTTTGGGGTGAATTACATCTGAGCATTTACGACACTAAACATTTCTTTAACTTCCGTATGCCACTGTGTTGGTTTCATAACCTTGCATTATCAGTAATGAAATCGAAAGATTTTCGAAACTCAAAACAATTGAAGAAAGATCCAAAATATTTGCTGGGCAATATCATCCATGTGACAAAAATTGTATCGAGAGATTCACGCAAAATGATTTGTCGATTTATCGTACTCGCTGCAGCCTGATGAGATGAAGGAAGCAAACTAAATGCTTTATTGATGCATTCAATATTTTCAATATCCAATGTACTCGGTCTATGGACATGAAAACAATTCACAATGGCACTTAAAGAGGTAATGTATATTCCTCTGGTTGCTGTGCAATCATTCTGGAGTTGGTGATTTTGGCGTTAAAGCCTTCAAATTGTATACTTCCTCTTTAATATTATTTTTAGGTAATATTAAACTCGATAAACGTCAAATAGAGGTATATTTGCGATTATACTTTGCCGGTATATTTGCCGTTTCAGGCGAAGTCTAGCAGACTTCATCGCTAATTTTTATAAATCACCAAAATGTGATGACACAAACATGGGGCGAAGTGCAGAGTTACCATCCACTTGGCACATGCAGATGTTGTCATCGTTCTTTAGTACATCGATGAATGCAACGGTTCTAAGGTTTGTTACCAGCTCAAGATACACTGGGACATAATATGGGGGACATAATATGGGGGTCACAATACGGGGGGACATAGCTTGGGACATAATAAGGTAGAGGTAGAACAAGACGAAGCAAATCTAAAACCGGAACCAGGGAACCAGTCCAACAAAAGAAGCAATCCTGGCTAAGCGCGAAATTTCTTATATGCTGAATAAAGGTGGACCCAAATTGTGCAAATGAAAGTCTAATTCAACTAAGCAAAATTTCCAATGGAATTCAAAACGACAAAACCTTGAACATCAATGACAACTGCGGAACAATAAAAATATTGGGACTGCAATGGAACCCCAAGAGATACACATTTTCATCAAATAGCACAAAAATTGAAACATTGGGTTGGATAAATAGGTCTTTAGAAATTATGGCTCAAGAAATTAAACTGGAACGATCCATTTCATGAAGACATACACCAGCAATGGACTACAAATTGATCATCGTTACTGGAATTAAAAAAGGTTGAGGTCCCTCGATTTTTAAAGATAACATTTTCTGGGTCAGATGATTGTACAAATTCATGGATTTTGTGATGTGCAAGAGCACTCATACGTAGCACTCGTATATATTTGCACAAGTGACCACAGCGAGAATTCAAAAACAAGAATTGTAATTTACCAAACTAAGATGGCTCTTAAATACACCAAAAGGGTATAGAGGAACCAAATCAAGAACCGAGTTTCCCCTTGGGAATGTTGGTTCGTTAGGAGCATTTAATTAGATATTGGAACTATTGCAAGAATTAAGAAGTGAACGACCATTCTGGTTATTATTTGGGCAACTCCATATGGTGTGGTGTGAATTAAAGTCACCTGCCAAGATAACTTTGTTACTGGAGTTAAAAAGATGTTCTAAATCATGACTCTTGATTTGTCTCACGTAAATAGAGCAAAACGTGAGATATTTGTTGTGGGTACCAACATTTAAAAGTATTGCCTCAGTTTCGGTTGCTAAAAAAGTTTTGGCTAGAAAATGAGAAATCCCATTCTGGATTAAGATAGCAGTACCTCCAGATTTGATAGTTATTGCATCTAGCTTGAAAGTGGTATACCCAGTGACTTGAAATTTATATCGTTGGGTTAGGTAAGTTTCAGATAGGAGAACTATGTGAGACCTGTGACGGAAGAGTATTCTAGTGAAACTAGACTTTTGACATTCAAAAAAATGCATCAAAGTTGTTCTAGCATGAAAGGCCTTGGAGTAAGGAATCGAATTTTATGAAGGCAAACCGTTCTTCAACGATATTAGTTAATGGAACCCGATCGTATTCAACGAAGAAGTGGTCGCTTCTTTCTTTAAGGTCAGTGAGGTTAATACCAAATAACTGTTTGCAGTCTTGAAGTATGCGAGAAAAGTGGTTTTTATTCGAAGAAGTGGGTAGTCTAGACCCGTGAAGGTTACTAGCCGTTGCATTAGCGTATGAAACCCCTAACTTTCGAGTGCCAAAACCAGGAGGAAATTGGGTCGGGCCTGGTTTAGGCGGTGAAATATTGGATACAATTCTTTTTCTCACCTGACACTGGCTTTAATTTACTGGATGTTGTTCACCGAAGTTAACACATTCTGCGGGTTGCCGGTTCTCTGTTCCTGCAGTATCCTTTTTCATGGGTTTCCTTGCATAACCTTTAGCGCAATTTAACGCCAAATCTCTGGCAATTTCGGCATTGAGTCACCTGGGCTCGAAGACGCTTCTTCTACCAGGTGACTTTTCAATGGCTCATGTGCTGAATAACTAGCAATTTTTGCTACTTGGAACAGCGGCATCGGGAAATAAGTGATTCTTTCCCCTTGTTTTTTCTTGAAGGACATCTGCGAGACCTTGGGGTCGATGTAGTGAATCTCTTGAAAATTTAATTCTATCTCTTCTAGATCCAGACAAGAATGTGCTCCTCGCAAGACATAGACCAATTTCCTATCATCAACGTGTGTGTACGTGTGCTATTCAATTTGGTCTACTGTTATTTTATTTTTTATTTGGGTCCAGTAACGCTTCTCAGTGGTGATAACGGAGACTGATTTCTTCGTGCATCTGAATGTGGCTCTTTCCTCTGCTGTGGTAATTATTTGTTGTGTTGTTTTCGCCATTTTCTCCACTGGGACGTTGTGCAGAATGATTGTCTCGTACTCGCAGAGCTTATGCTAGAAAACGAGTCGTCTAGTATAGCTTTTATCTCCACTGCAATTTTCTTCGGCTTTTTGGCAGCCGTCTTCTAATAAATTGTTTCGGGAACGGCTGTAATCGAGGTTTCCTCTTCGTCAGATTCATGGTCTCGTTTGTATAGCACTGGTAAAGTTGTTGAATCTGGCTCGTTTTGGATAGCTGATGTTTGCGGTTCCTGCTGGTACGGAAAGCTACTCTGAATCATGCTGGTCAGTATTTTTACTTGCTCCGAAAGCATACCTATTTGAGTTTTCATTGCGGTAATTCGCTCAGCTTGTTAGCTATTTCATTTTTTGCCGTTCACAAATTAATTTACAATAGTTTGTATTTTTATACAAAGCATGGACTTATTGATCTAGTGAATTATACAATGTTCTAATTATTGAAAACAAGTAATTCCCGGATCTTGTAGTACGCTACAAGCGATTTTAAATTTGATAATTTAAGATATTCTGGACATAAGAGCCAGATGTTTTTATTTAAGAAAATGGGGTATTCAAATTGGGTGACTGTCTCTACAAATCAGGTCAAACTGAAACTATGCCAAACACATAAGTTTCCTCAACTTACTACACAAACATAATATAGGTTGTCAAAATTAGTCACTCGATGACCAAAAAAAAAAAAGAGACAATCACTTTATGATAAGTATCATAACACTTAAGTACATCAATTCTATCTACGACACCACAACATTCGGATACTAAATTAATTTATTGGCACTCGAATATGGTCGACTACTATCAGGAGCATATCGAAATGGAAAACTAAAATAAAATTAAATCAATTTGAATCGAACGAATAAATTGAACCAGTCATAAGGAGTGTGTGACATAAATTTATTTACAACAACATCTAAAAATACGAGCATGTTGATAAAACTCAATTTTGTTTGATTTTCAAGTCCATCCTAAGAGATAAATTGTCCTTTCGGAAATGGAACGAGGCAAAAAAACATTAACACCAACAAAAAATGTAAAAAAAAAAGAGTTCAATGTTGTGAAATTCTTTAAATACGATACAGGATTTACTCTTAAATTGTTGTCAATCAATTTAAAATAAAATGTCCTTTTTTTTGTTCACGTTTCAATGTACCATTTAATTGAGACGACGGAGATGAAAATGGGGTAAATAAATAAAATGGGCACATATCTTTATATATTTATAGAGTAAAACAAGAAGAGCAACCCAGCATGATCTCACACTTATGTATAGATACGGGATTATAGATTATTCATAAAAGTGTTTTCATTTTATATTTTATATGGATATATAGCGAGGATGGAACGATTCCTCTTATGCTACCGTATATATGGTTCTTTCATACCGTAAATGGTATTTTACAAAACTTAAAAATGTATTTATAGTTTTATTTTATGTTGCTATGTTGTTGTTGTTGTTGTATCCAATCTTTAATGTGTAATCCATATAAACATTTAAAAAGACTTAGAACATTATCGTTATATATTAGTTAGGACAGTACATCCGTATGTGTGCTCATATATATATATAAATGGAAGAGGGTTAGTGGGCGCTTTTGATCATAAAATTTGTATTTGAATCCCATTAAATTGGTAAGAGTGTGATTTTTTTTTTGTATAGTATAATGGGATAATGCTACAAATCGTTGTAAGTGTTTCGTTTTATGATAATTTTATTTTAATATTTAATGGCCTTTTGTTTTGGTTCGAATCACATAATGTGCCTAACAGGATTGTTAGGGAAATTCACGAGGAGTTTAACATTATGTAAATTATGTATAAGGTCAATATTTACTTCCTTTATGTTTAACACTCTGCTTTTATTGATAGATGTATCGAAAAATCATCCGGGCATAACTCCATACCCGCCTCGCAAAAAGTAGAAATCCTCTAAAAGCATTGGTTTAGCTGTTTGATTTACAGTTCGGTGACAGGAAGCCACTGCAATCCTTTCGTGAAATGCAGGTACTGTCATTGTAAACAAAATTATACTGAGTCGGATCTACAAAAAATATGATAAAAGCATTTGCCCTCTACCATTCAAACAATCATACAATGAAAAGTGTGACTGCTACATCAACCGACCAAATTCTGAAAATGTATTCTGAAAATGTCGATGTGCCACAAAGATTTCTCATAGGCATTTACTGAACTTCATTTCATGCCAAGCTTATATGGAATAGATACGTGTTTGTCAAAAATCGTCGGTGTGGTTCAATATACTTAAACGGCAATTTCAAATAACGAACATCAGGTTACAATTACATTTTCAGCTTTAGCAAAACGTGGAGACGGTATGGCTATGATACAGTGCAAAATTTGCTAGATTTGCTCGTTAATTTTTGATCAAAAATGATAATGGAAAATTTCAAATTAATAAAAAATAATCTGGACCAAGAACAAAAGCGATTCTAAGAACATCCAGAACAAATCTAAAAATGCAAGTTTGGTGAATTTGAATAAAAGATTCTTCTTAACTGTTTGCAGGTGTGCCATGACGGTGGTTTTCCCTTCCGCCGATGTTTCGAATATCGGTTCGTCATGTCTTTGCTCCATATTCAGTAAGAAATTTGATCCATTCCACTTGCCACCATGACCACTAATTATTTCGCAACCATTCCGTGAGATACGCAGTCGGCAGCATTATCCCCTGAGTGGTTGTGCTTCCAAGAATTCAGGCTATTATTGTTTTGGATCTAGATCACTCGATGTGCCACAAAGATTTTTCAGATTGATGCAAGATTTCGCATCTAAGCGAATGAAACACACCATAAAGTTATTCCGGTGTTTTTGACTTAAAATTCTTCTTGATCGTTGGCGAAAAATCTACTGAATACTACAGCTTCATAAGCGTGCGCCGAAGCATCGCAAGATTCATGAAGTTCAAAGACGCAGTTTTTCTTGGAATAATTGGCGTGAAACTATAGGTGGAGTCAGCCACATTGGGGGGGTCGATTCTCGACTTTTCCGATAAAAATAGCCATTTTGTAATCCCATTATTGTTAAGGGGTAAGTTTATTTCAAAAAGAATAACATTTTCGACTGAGGTGTATCGCCAATCTATGGTTTTAATCGACTGCTCTTCTAAGAATGTCCGTTTGCCAATTAGAACCGTTTACTGATGTTTTTATTTTAAAATGAATGGATGATTACTGATTCATTTCTTTATCCCATTTGTAGCTTGTAAAGCAGCTGGATTAATTTTGATTGCTAGGCAGCTAGGCTACGTAAGATATTATCCACTTATCCTGTCATTCCAAGTTATCTCAAACGATCGGATGGACAATGGACTACAACAAGTAGGGAATGTTTGGGGCTTCTTCTGTAAACTCACTTTCCGGGTTGTTCCAATTCTCCTCAATAAGGCTACTGGCCAATAAGGCCAGTAGCCTTATTTAGCCAAAAGCTAATAAGGCTACTGGCATCACGGTAAAAATTGACAATGTCTTGGCAGTAAACAGTTTCAAGCCTTTCAAGTCTGCAGGCCTGGATGGCATTTTTCTGTCAATATTCAGAAAACCACTGACTTTACTGTTCCCTGGCTTGAAGTGATTTTCAAAAGTAGCCTCGAACTATGTCACATACCAAAGAAATGGACTGAAGTAAATGTAATTTGTATACCAAAGGCGGGAAAACACTCTCATTGCCATCCCAGAGGCCTTAGACCTATAAGAATGTTTTTTTATATCTTGAAAATTTTAGAAAGACAGAAAGACGCTTTTTTCAAAGGAACATCGGTGGAAACTGCTCTCCATTCCCTCTTTTGTCCTAAAGAAAAGTCTCTCGTATATAAGGAATTATCTTATTGGTGACCTTTTGTGATATTGAGGGTGCCTTTAATAATGTCACACCAGAGGCGATCACTCAAGCATTTTCAAATTTGAGGGTGGAAATTTAATTTAGAAGCTGGATTGATCAAATGCTCAAAGGCAGGGTCATAACGGCCAATCTAGGTGAATCATCCATCCGTAGACTCGTAAGTAGGGGTACACGGCAAGGTGGTGTAGTATCCCCCTTCTTTGGAATTTGGTCATTTTAACTGGCTTTAAAGAGGTGGCTTATGCAGATGACTTGCTATTGGCGCTTTCAAATTTCCTTGTATCTTCGGAGATGTTATACATAATGCTCTTGGCATTCTAACTCAATGGACCAATAGCTGTGGTCTTAGTGTTAACTCACTAAAGACTGAGTTGGTTCTTTTTTCCAGGAAATAAAGACTTCCTCGCTTTGACATTCCAACTTTCAATGGAGTTGTTTTGAACACCGCAGACAAAGTGAAATTCTTGGGTCTCATTTTGGATAGTAAATTAAACTGGAACCCAAATGTTCTGGAAAGACTAAAGAAGGCTACAATATCACTCTACTCTTATAAAAATGCCATTGGCAAAGTATGGGGGCTGAAGTCTCACATTGTGTATTGGCTTTATACCTCTGTAGTTAGACCAGTTCTATTGTATCGAGTTACACTTTAGTGGTCCACTTTAAATACAGTGAAAACCCAAAAGTTGCTGATGAAAGTGAAAAGAACTGCTATCTTGTGTATTAGTGGTGCACTTAGAAGCACTCCTACTCAAACACTGGAGATTCTCTTTCATCTCATCCCTTGGATATCCTGACTAAGCAAATGACTGCTAGTACAGACATAAGGCTTAAATTCTATGTGGTCCTTAACATAATGGGATACTCATCTATTCTAACGAACCAAGGAATCCCCATTTCTATCGACTATACCATCTTGACATCATACCTTGAAATTAAATGTATAACTGATATTTCTTTCAGAGAGGTCTGGGTGAATGGAACAGTTTTAAAGTCAGTCTTTATTAACTTTTTTACAGATGGCTCGAAAATTGATAGAAAGGTCAGCGGAGGGGTTTTCTACAAAGAAATAAATGTAAATCTCTCTTTCCGCCTACCTGATCATTGCAGTGTTTTTCAGGCAGAGCTTATAGCAATCAAAGAAGCCATAGACTGGATGAAGTATCATGTAATATCTGTAAGAGATATTGGAATTTTTATGGACAGTCAGGCTGCTATTAAAGTTTTACAATAAGGCTTTATCACGTCAAAAGTAGCCCGAAGTTGTCTTTCATCTCTGAACAGTTCAATATCCATCTTATATGGGTGCCAGGGTATTTCAATATTACAGGAAATATAAAATATAAAAGCCGTATCACCTGCCTCATCTTACCGTGCAAGGTGGAGATTGAAGTACCACTTGCTACATGCAAATTGCTCTAACGAAGAAGCTCGTAATATTACAAACAATAGATGGGCAAATTACACCTCGTGTATGATTACTAGGCAGATTTGGCCTAATCTGAACTTAAAAAGGTCTAATCAGCTAATATCTATGCAATGGCACATTATTAGCATCCTTGTGGCTATCTTTACTGGACACTGTTTTATTGGAAAGCATGCCAGCAGACTTGGTGTTTTCTTTCGTGATTACTGTCGAAGTTGTAACGACGAAGAAGAGGAGGATACAGTACTTCATTTGTTATTCACCTGTCTGTCTCAAAACTGACTCAAGTTTCTGGGAGCTCACCTCCTGTGCGATCTAATGGGTCTCAGTAAATTGATCGTTAGAGATATCTACTGCTTCGTGAGAAGCTCAAATTAGTTACAGTAGGGTAGTGCGGAAAAGCAATTTCTGTGGTAAGGCTACGGACCATATGTGTCTATGCGTCATCCTTTTGTTGGGCGGCCACCTAAAACTAACTAACTAACTGTCTATCAATGGTTTTTTTTAAACGACAGATTCACGATGCACTACATTCACATGAAACTTTGATGTTTTCAGAGATTTGTTTTTCACAAAATTATTCTTTGGTGGGAATTTTTGTTGCTAGAGTTGGGATCGATTCTAATATTCAAAATTTACGTTGTGAGCAATCCAAGTTCATACCGAAGCGTTCATTAGTTGCAACATTGAATGCTATTGTGTCATCATACGGCGGTTAATTTTTTCAGAGATCGCCCAACCTAATTTTGTTCTTTTTTATAGATTGGGGCGCTCTCAGGTTATTTTAAGGTGCTAGCACCCAAGTTGATTGAAAAAATAATCTGCTAAAATAAATACATTTGTTTGTGTACAGATTTGTACAATATGGCTAAATGAAGTTTTAGATAACTTATTTTCAGTTTAATGTTTTTGATGAATTGTTGAGGCATGTTTGATATTAATTTAAAAAACACTAGAGCATCTTTCGCAATTGTGGGTTCTTATGCCGAGTGGAAATCGTAACCAAAGCTGTTGTCAGTTACCAATAAACACTTTCAAACCAGCTACTGATAAACTGGAATCTTTGTTTGTTTAAAGTTGTGGTTGATGGATTTTTGGAAGAATTGGTGCTTTAAGTGGTTTTTGCCTCATTTTTACCCGGTCAAAGTTATGTCAGAAGAGGTAAAATAAATAATCAAAAAGAAAAATTTTTAATTACTCTATCTATGAGAGATCTGAGTGGCTTTCATTTGCAAGACATAAAAATTACTAATTTACATAATATTGGAGAGAAACACTCCTCTCGCGGATATTAGGTAGTAATATAAAAAATGATAGCAATGACACAGTGATTCGAGAATTTTAATTGAATTATTTAGTTATTACTTAATTTAAGTAAATTTATTTTATGTTTCTACATGCTATTTATAAACAGACTTATAATATTTTATTTAAGATAAAATTAAACGAATTAAGAATTTCCATTTGAGCCGCACAAAAAACAATAAATAAGAAAAATACATTAATAATTTTGAAATATTTTGTTTTATTAAAAAATATATATATATATATATATATATATATATATATATATATATATATATATATATATATATATATATATATATATCCTTGTATTTGATTCTCTTTTTTATTCATTTTGCAGTAATGTATTGTAAAAGCAAAATTATTTTAATCAACAAAAAAAAAACAAAAAAAGAAAAAAGTGGAAAAAATAGAAAAGTTCAGTTTCAAATTTTATTTTTATACAGTTGTAAAAGCTCAGATGTTTCAGTTCCCGTTAAATTGAATATGAAAATTATAAATTAACTGGATAAAACAATGAGAAAACTTTGTTTTGTGCTTTTTTTTGTGCTTTTATTCCAACTCAATGGTGTTGTGTTGTGTAGCGCACAAAATCATAATACAAGATGTACAGCAAAAATAGGAGATGATGAGAAGAAGAGTATCCAGAATAAGAATAAAAATGGCAACTTAATGTGTACATGGAACGTGTAGTGGCGAGAGTGGAAAATGAATAAAAGTTTGTCTATTCATGTATATAATATTCCAGGAATGGTTTTTGATGTAGGACTCCGTATGTCGGATGTACCAGTTTATCGTATATATTGAAATAATTGTTGTCATATTTTATTATGATAAAGTATGCTAAATATATTTTGAACAAAATGTGCTACTGCTGCTGGACAATAGAAATGAAATAATATATACATTTATTTTTCATCATTTTCATCCAGAAAATTTGTTTGGGAATTTTTCCAAATGTTTCCAATAAAGTTTTACTTCAATTTATAACAAAATTGTATTTGATGGTGTAGCAGATATATTTATATAAACTGGACATTATTTAAATTTTTTGTTTAAAAAGTACAAGTACACATTACATCAAAACCAAATTTAAATTTTATTAGCAGCTTGTTTGAAACTAACTTCTGTGCTAATAAACTAAGCGTCACTATTATGGTATTTAAATGGGAATGGTTCAATGACTATCTATGTAATTTTATCTAGAAACCTTTCAACCATTACAGAAGTAGTTGTGATCCCGAACCAGGCATACCAGGAGAGCTGATTTCACTTCTTGCTTCCATTTCAAAATAATTTCATAAATGATTGTTTAATAGAAAATGCAGACATACCACAAAATAACTTATTTCTTTAGGATTACGAGTCGTGGGATTGCACCACCAAAGATGATCAGAAACCAGAAAGTACAAAACGGATCTCAACAAAAATTACTGATAAATTATGTACATGGGCAAAATGCCAAGTCATTTAAAGAAGCCAGACATTAAGTTTTTTAGTAAATAAGATTAGCCGTGGTTTATATAACAGTCCAGATAAAGCACACTAGAGTGCGGTAAGGCGGATTATTAGGTACCATATGCAGGTATTAGATATTATATACACTTTATTTGACGCAAAACTTTAAAATGATTACAAATTTGATTTTTAAAAAATTAATTCAAATTTACAAATCAAATGAATTAACCATTTTATGAACAATACTTCATGTATTCGACGAAAATCTAATTTATTTACATCTTATTTGTCACAAAACTTTAAAATGAATATAAATTAGATTTTAAAAATTGATCAAACATTACAAATCAAATGAATTAACCGTTTTACCACATCAGTTATGTCTTTAAGTTATGATAAAAATATTGAGCAAGTATTTCTCAATTTCTGAGATAGTGTTGAGCTGACTCAGACAGAAACTATACAAGTTTTAAGGTAACAATGAATACCAGATGCCAATTTATTTACTTAAGTGTTAAACCATCGTACATAACAAAATAAGTTGGCTGAATTTAGTAGATATAATCCATTAGGACTACTTTTTCCGTTTATCATAAAAATTATGTTAGATTTGCAATAGCTGTAGTGATTGAAACTAACGTGGTATAAACCTTTACCGCCAAATGTTTAAATTTTAAATGTTAGAAATACTACTCCTAAAACATCTAAAGCCAATGGTAAAAGTTCCTGATTTTCAATTTGGATTCAGGAATAACCACTCCACAATAGATCAATTTCATCGAATGCTATGGTAATTGAGCAAGCGTTAGAAGATAAGAAATAATACCCCACCGTATTTCTGAATGTATCCTCGGCCTTTGATATTTCGTTGAATGTGGTGTTAATATGCCATAGTTTGATGGTGCAAAGACTTAGCGGGCCATTTAAAAAATTTAGAAAATTTATGAGTTCTTATCAAAAATGTACCACCATAGGCATCGGTAAATTAAAATTTTAGATTTTTTGTTAGTTTTTATAGTTTGTACGTTTGATAATATCTCTAAATTGATCTTAATGAAAATTTAATGACGAAAATTTTTCCAAAAAAAAAAAAAAAAAAATGAATTAAATTAGAAATAGGTGCACAATAAAAAAGCTCCATGAAAGAGTAAAATTCGTCTTTTATTTGTGATAAAGGAGATAATAAAATGGAGTTGGTTCTACCCTCCTTCATTCAGTATAATTGATAAAGTTTTATAATTAATTTTAGTTTTTACAATAACTTATAGATAGATAAAACCTCCAATCATAATAATTGTATCTATACATCGATTTACATAAAATGTAGACATGCACAAATATTATCTAACTTAATTTTGGGAATAATATAGGAAAGCGCAGGTCCGTCTTATTACCATGCATTTTTAAACTATTAATGACATTTACATACGATATTTGATTACCGAGGTCAAATATTAGTCAACATTTTGGCGATTAGTTTATGAAAATATAATAGAAAAATCTTGAAAGTAAACTTATTGGGACCAAAGGATACTTCTAAGAATAAAGGTTTTGTTGACTACATGATCGGTAGTAAATTTCATTTAAATCGCTCAATTATTCTAAGGTAGATCAGTTGCATGTTTTTTAATCCCATTGAAAAAATTAGTATTATTTGCTTGAAAAAGTAGATCAATCTGACTTATTATCGTTATTGATGGCTTTTCCTTATTGCCACAATGTTCTTTTTATTATCACAATACAACATCCACGCAAACTATAGACTTTTTAATATGAACAATATCACAAAACGACACAGACAACACGAAGCAATAAATAACGTAAATTAATTTTAGAGCCGGGGTGGAAACAATTTGTATTAAATTAACTATAATTGATTGAATCGATTTAAATATTAAACAGCACAAATCGAACGTGCTATGAATTGGAAATCTAAATAACAGACACTAATAGATCGCGCTTAAAATTAACACCCAACATTATAGAAAATTTTCTTAGAAAAAAATCAATAAACGCTTTGATTTAGCTGAAAACTAAAATAAAATTCTTTGATTTTCAATTATGAAATTTTCCAATTTTCATTTCTAAATAAATTTAATAACAACAAAACAAATGAATAGAGCAATTATTTTTTGTTTCGTGATTTATGGGAAAATACGAGTAGTTGAGTTTTTTTTTTGTAATTCGTTTTGCCGAATTTCATTTGTCATCAATCGATAATTTATTTGTTTGTTTCATTACTCTGCTGAATATTTTAAGGTTAATTTTTAACTTTACACAGTTTTAACCTACCCAAATTATCTTCAGATGTCTTCCATTTACGTTTTGTGGCAGGCTGTTCAAATAATATTCAAGGAACTGCGTCCTAACACTTTGAACTCGTTGGTTGACTTGCTGCCCTTAATAAAGTTGGAATATAGAGGCTCAGGTATCGATACTACCGATGATCCCATTAGAAAGTGGGCTGGAGTTAAAGCTTCAAAAAAATCAACATTTTCCGAGATATGACATAATGGTATGGAGTTCAGAACTTCTTTTTTTTGGCATAGTAACGAAGACATTTCTTCAAATATTAGATAATAGTGTTACCAGTTACTCGGTTGAGATGGGTCTTAACGGACTTAACAGCGGCTTCCCAAAATCCACTAAATTGTCAATTTATTTGATTTTAAGTGCGCAGAACTCTGTAATAACCAAATTATTACTTTTCGTATGTCTACTTAATACTGCGCTTCATATATGTTTTCACAGTTTGAAAAACTTACATGCATGGTACAATGGAACGGATGACGATTTGTTTCTCATCTCACAAATTTTATCATCATAATAAGCTTCTAGAGTTAAAATTGGCAAAAATGATTTTTTAGGCTGATCTAACAACCATGCTAAAACGTTCGTTGAGTTGGTCCAGCAATACACAAGCATACCTTTTCGGAGTGACTTATTAGTTTAGCCAAAAGGTAAGCTCCGCATAACTCTAATATCGGTAGGGAAACTTGTTTCATTGGAGCAACCTTTGTTTTTGACGTGACCGAGCTTGATTCGAATTTCACCATTTTCATCTCTGAATCGGCTGTACAGTGCCCCTGCGTAGACTCGCTCCCAAGCGGATCAAAAAATTCGGCTGCGTCGATACCTTTTCTTCATGCAGGTTTACGGTAAAATATAATTGATTGTCTTGGGAATTCCATTGAAGGCCCAATATTTTTGTGTTGGAATTTGCTTCGTTGATGGAGCCCAATGATTTACCCTTCTCACATATGAGTAGATCACGCAATTATAAGTCAGCTTGCCTTTTAAAAATTCAGCTTCTTTTGTGTTATAGCCCCGGATAGATAGGTAATTGTCTATGTAAAACTTAATGTTGATTTCATCAGCAATTAGTGAATACTCTATTATTGAAATCTGTTTGCTGTAGAGGTTGGATTGGCAAAAACACGAATTATTCGGAATTTTTGATCTTCTTTGGCTACCATGACCGGCCTAAATATGTTTTCGATGGCAACTGTGCTCGCAAATTGGTTTTTTCGAAAATTAAGCAACGTCATCCATAGAGTGGGTTGAATAATCGGCCCGACCATAAGTACATCATTTAGTGAGCTGGGTTTAGTTTTCATACTAGAACCGTCGAACACCACTAACAGTTTTGTTGATGTGCTTTCATTTTTCACGACAGCGTGATGTGACAGATAGTAACTCATTGTAACCATACATTTTATACTTGAGTTTGGAATTTTCGTTAAGTACACCAACGTGATATACTCTCGTATAATTTTGGTATATTCTAATTTTAATTTAGGCTCACACTTGAATTTTTGCTCTAAATTGAAAAATTGGGTTTTACCTATAACTATCGAATTCCACAAGGATAAATATTCCACAATTCGATGGTAATTATACCCAGTGGCCATCATTTAAGGGATTGTTCGAAGATACCATTCATAATAAAGAAACGATTCCACGAGTGCAAAAATTTCAACTTATGAAAGGCCTTCTTAAAGGTGATGCAGCTAGAATGATAAACCTTTGTATGTACATCACCATAAAACAATTTGTGGACCAACCACCAACTCACAACTCTTCCTCAAAATCTTTGCGAACGTTAACTGAAACTTTGGATGAGCTCCTACGGGACTTAAAGACGTTAGGTCCAGAATGTGAATCGTGGGATCCGTGGATAATATACATCATGCTAACCAAAATGGATGACGAAACTAGAAAACAATGGGCGTTGCAGTCTGTATAGATGTCTATATGCCAACCATAAAAACTTTCAAAGATTTTTTACAACCAAGATGTGATGAAATGGAGAGTTATCAAATTTACATTAAACCCACTAGAACTACACCAAAATAAACACATGTTGCCATCAACCGAATTGAATGCTTATATTGCAATAGGACACATCCACTACACCGATATTTCTAATTTCAAAGATGCAGCATTCAAAACCGACAAAATTTTGTCGATCAAAATAAATTATGCATCATTTGTTCATCGATCAATGTTTCTTATCAGTGCAAATCTAAGCATCACACCATTCTGCACGATTTAAACGAAAATGTTTACTTTAGGGAGATCAACATTAATGTAGCCAATAGTTGTGCAACAAAAACTGAAGAGCCTCAGCCATGAAGTTCCTCTTCAAATGCCTTCACAACAAGGAAGACGCGAATAAAACTAAGCAAGCCATACTACTCACAGTTATAATTACAACTCTAGACTCGCATGGTAGAACTCATTATATTCGTGCACTGCTAGATTTGGGTTCCGAATCAACTTTTATAACCAAGAATTACTATAAGGATTGAAGCACTTGTGTGTAAGAGTTAAAGGCTTGTCGGCAATTTCAGCCGGCCAAACACGAGGAATGGTTAGTTTAAAATTATCATCAAGATTCGAGAGTAACAACCTCTTGGTTGAGACTCTAGTATTTAATAAATTAACCACTTGTTTGCCATCTCAATCAGTCAATTTAAACGATTACTTCAACAGCAAATTACCAGAGTATCAACTCACTGATCCCAAGTTTAACGAAACGATAGCAATTGAAATGATTCTAGGCATTGACGTGTTCTACGACATTGTTAAGGAAAGAAGGATAACAATAGGAGCAAATCTCAATATAGCATTCGTTTCCTACATATAAAAGTTGTATCGTCATTTTCAAGTTCATCAGAAGTGCCAAAATTTCGAAAGAATATTGTGGCGCAAGCATCCAAAGGAGCAAATGCAGCATTTCAAACTAAAAACTGTAACTTACGGTTTGACATATTCGTCGTATCATACTATTCGCTCATTGCATCAAATAGCTTTTGAAAATCGTCATACATCCCTCAAAGTTGCGAAGATGATTAAATCAGACTTCTTCGTTGGTCACCTACTTTTGGGCTGCGACACAGTAGGAGGGAGCCGTTGAATTATACAGCGAGATATCTAACGTTTTATCTAATGCCGGATTCTTATTACGACAGTGGAGCTCAAACAGCCAAAAATTTCTCAACAACATACATTGGAAAAACTAAGAAACAATTTATTCTCAATTGAGGATCCCAATACATTCGTAAAAATTCTAGGAATTTACTGGCTTAAAGATACCATATAGCAAATTTACGAAATGAGGTGAACTATCTGAATGTGGTAAATGATACGACTCGTTAGGCTGGATTTCGCCAGAATCCATTAACTTCAAAATATTTATACAATCACTGTGGACGACCAAAGTAGATTGGGATGATCCACTCCCAGATGATGTAAATCGAGCGTGGTGTTCCATTCAAGACGACCTATCTAGTCTTGCAACGGTACAAATTCTTCGTAATTTACATATGCAACCATCAAAAAACAGATGCTTCGAAAAGGGCTAATTCTGCAGTGGTACATGCCAAAGCCACAACCACGAATGGATAATGTTTTGTAACTTTAATAGCCGCCAAAACTAAAGTGGCTCCGCTTAAGCAATTATCCATTCCGCGTTTGGAACTCTGTGGTGCTATACTTTTGTCTAAACTGCTTAGTAAAATTAGACACATTTTCCAAGCTCCAAAGGACTCATTATACGCTTGGACAGACTCGAGAATTGTAATATCTGGGCCATCAGAAGTTGCAAGAAAATGGAGCTGCTTTAAAGCAAACCACAAAAATTGTATAACGGATAAGGTGCGAAGCAATCAATGGCGATATACCCAGCAGTCTTTATCCAGTGGATTGCGCGAGCCGATGTATTTCACCAATTTGGCGGAGTGGTCCGAAGTTTTTTCAAATGCCCTATTTTAATTTGCCCAATTATGAAGATCGTTCAACTGAGACAATCGCAACGGAAAGAAAAAAAATATTCCAAA
Organism: Tipula confusa; assembly: GCA_963556175.1. Lineage (NCBI taxonomy): Eukaryota > Metazoa > Arthropoda > Insecta > Diptera > Tipulidae > Tipula > Tipula confusa. Next base: position 189,649,442 of record OY744476.1, on the reverse strand, counting down.
ACGCCAAAATTGAGCCTGCCACTGACACCACACCGTCGCCCGCCGAATATTTAATCCTAAAATTTGTTTCCTACTGGTTAATCATCAGAGTACTGGTTAACTGTATCCGATTTGAAGAAGCTTGTCGCAAGTAGATGTCAGCCTACATCTCATGTGAGCAGCAAAAAAAAGGTGAAGAAATTTTAATCAAAGTTGCAAAACTTGACTGTTTTCGAGACGATATACAGCAGCTGCAAAAACATTCATCGATCAAAAGGGGTAATCTTTAAGCAGATTAAAGGCGTTGAATCCACGACAATGATGTGTTAAATGACTGCTTTTGTGCTGAGACAGATAAATAAACAAACATATGTCTTGCATGATTTTTGTCCCCTACCCTTCGTCAGATGAATTGAAATAGGCCCAGCGTAGTCCAGTCCGGTTTTCAAAAATGAGCGTCGCAACTCAACTCTTGCAAGAGGCAGGCTACCCATTAACTGTTGATTTAACACATTGTGATTTAATATATGAACAAATAACATATTTTAGGATAACTCCCTTTGATTTGAAGTTTTCATTCGGTATCCAATTATATTCTTGCCAATTTCAATCATTCTTGAGTGATCGATATGAGCAAAAATAGACTTGCGTGTTTGTTTGTTTTCAATATGGATGTCACGAAGAATGAGTTGAGTGACCGTTAATTTGAGGTGCAATTTAAATATTGGTGTTTAGTGGAATACGGAGCCAAACTGTTGTGAACTCGGCCACAAACTCGCAGAGTCCCAAAGCCATCGAGAAATGGGTTTAGGGATTTGAGGCTGCTGCATTTACTGACTTCTCCATTTGATTGTAATGCTGAAATGTCGGCTTTGTAAAACGATTTTGTTCATGCTTACAAATTATACATGTAACAAGAGAAAGCTCTTCCCGCTGTAAATAATTATTGTTGATCCGAGTCCCCTTAGATTTTCAATCTACATTTATCAATGAATCGGTAACTGTAGCCCAATACTCTTTGAACCTTACTGAATGAGGAATATTTATTGACGATTTCTTCAAACCAATTATTGTGCGCTGTGCAAGTATTGCTAACAGTGGCTTTTTCTTTTGATTTTTCATCGTCCGTTCGCCAAACGATCCTTTGATACCTTGCGTCTTTTTGCGATTCGAGGATAATTCGCTACATTTTCTCGAAGTCTGCGCAACCGACTATCTTGTGCTCTCTGAATCTTAAAATAATTGAGTACAAACTAGATTGTACTGTAGGACCTACTAAAGGGATGTTGGTGCTTGATTTGGACGAGCCATCAAATACAACCCTTATTTTGGCTTTGTTGGTCGAAAATTTTAATACGCCGTGGTGAGGCAGATAAAATTGAATTTCAGTTGCCTTAGGTGGAGTAACTTCTACCATATTATTAAGCTTATAATAGTCGTCCATGAACTTACGACGTTTTATCTCTTTTAGTCTCTGGATTGATGATGTTAGTGAATCTCCTAACTGCGCTAAAGCGATTCCTTGAATGGAAGTTTGACAACTAATCGGCCTTGATGGTTCCTTTTCGTGTTTTGTGTGAAATGCCATTCACAAAGGTTGTCACTTCTGGCGACAGTTAATTTTTATAATCGCATAAAGTTTCAATCTCCCTAAATCTCCGTAAATCTCTCTGATTTATGTTTTCCAATTACATCTCTTGATTTGACACAGCTTACAATAATGAAAAGGCGTCGTCTTTCTCATGCTCGGATTGACCTGAGATAACCCAACGAAACACAGTATTTCGGAGAACCGGTCTGTTGGTACTGGTCCATTCTGAAGCAAATTAAAAAAATGATCCGCGCCAATGAGCATGTCAATACTGTTGCCTTGTTGAATCCTGGATCGGCTAGGTTGATGCCTGCATATGGTTTCATGTCGATATTCGAACCATGGGAGGAATATTGGTTGTAATTTTAGACATCACACGAGTTTCGAAGGAAAAAGCGGGAGGTTTGTTTGACAAATTGGTGACGTTCATTTAGGTTAAGTACCTGAAATTTTTTGCACTGGAATATGGAATGATTGTCGCTACATTGTTAGGTGGTTAGCTAGACCAGAGTGTTTCCTTTGTTCTCTTTATTGAGGTTATCAGAAACAAAGTGGCTGCTTACCTTGGGTTTTAAAAATAAATTAACCAGGGACCTCTGGCTTTGCTACCATGACTGCGTGCTTTTAGGCTTCGAATAGCTGCATTGGAAGTGTCCAATAAATGCTTTAGGTTGGACCCTGTTGAATTTTGTATGACTGGCTGTTCGATAAATATTCGAATAAATGAATTTATTATGTGATTTTTCCTATCATAGCGCTCATTCAGCTTGTTAAGAGCCCCAATGTAGTTAGACTCAGTCACGGTAATTTGACGTAGTAAAACAGCTGCTTCTCCATGTAGACATATCTTTAGGTATTGGAATTATTGCACTGTATTCAAACAGGGTGACTCGTGTATAGTGCTAACACCATGGTTGAGACTTTTGGCACGAATACAGATGTTCAGCGTTGAAACCGCGGAATAATAGCCCTCTTCGTAGTTAATAATATTTTCCTCAGTGGGATATTCCGTTAAAATATGCGCTTCGATTTCGGTAAGCTCGTCCATCAGTTTTTCAACTCGCCGTAAGCGCGTTCTCAAATCATGTATATTGATCTGCACAGGCGGTTTCCGAATTGATGTCGCGTCCAACGGTGGCTGACGCTAGATTAGTTCGTAGAATGTAACTTGGATGAAAATTGGGGATCGTTATCATGAAAAATCTCTTCATCAAAGAAAAATCCGTCTCATGTTTGACGTTTGCCAAATATAATGTCAAACGGTGGTAAACAACGTATCTGAATACTCAAATTAACAACGATCCAGACGATTTGCAGATATTGACGCCAGGACATTTTTTTGTTGGTACTTTGCTGTTAGCAGTTCCGGATGACAGCACACTACATAACAAATTAAAAGAATGATAGCTTATACAAAATATGTCTAGCGGTTTTTGGCAACGATGGCATGCGATGGCATCCTTACAATGTTGCAAAAAATATCTAAATGGTAATATCAAGTGCGCAATTTTATTGGAGGAGAACTCGTATTGATTAAAGAAGAAAACCGGTCTCCTTTGAATTTGGCTAGAGGTCAAATAACTAAGATGTATCCTGGTAATGACGGTAGTGTAAGGGTTATTATCTTTAAAACTGCAACTGGAGCTGCCAATAGAAGAGTTAAACATTTAAATATTTAACCTGGGGAGTATGTTGTAATGCAACTTGCAGCATACACAAAATTTACCCAACCACTTATCAATTTTTATTTTTTTAAATTTGTATTCCGATGAACAAAAAAATTTGCAATTGGCCAAGATTGCTCAAGTTCAATTAATCATGAAGGTTCATGCCACTATTGATGGAGTGCGATTAATTTAGAATGTAGAAACCCCACTATAGATGCATAATTAGCTAGATTATTCTCGGACCTGACATGATTCTAATGATTTCGTGTACATCCGATACCCAGTTGGCCATACCGCACAATTTTACTTAACTAAAATCGGTCATTGCGTATAAACTTAATTGCAGATATAAAAGACGTTTAACCAAATTTTATTAGCAAATCCATAGCCTGTCAACTATGTTTTAATTTGTTAAGTATTATTTATGGGAAATTTGTAACGTCCACTAATCATAATGTAACTAGTGCATAAAGAGAACCATTATTTTGAAAATTTATTTCATCCTAGAAATATTTGTATGCTTTTTATTTTAAAATACATAGATAACAATTCATTATTATAAAAAAAAAGTTTAACATAAATATACCAAATGCATAAATACATTAATTTATTTGATGATAAAAGCTAAATAATTTTGCTAACCAAAAACTGAACAAAAAAAAATATTATTTTATGCTTATCACATAAATTATATACTCAACAATATGATATTATGGTTACGCAATTTGAATTTTCCAAAATATAATGTATACACACACTCACAAACATGGTATGTGCATATACATGTATATACAATTTACGAACACAAAAAAAAAAATTTGTGAAAAATGAATAATTTTTAGAAAAATTGATAACATTTTTTTTTCTGTTGATGATAATGTGCAATGAACCATCACAATTTTAATATTTATATTCAAAAATCATGCAACCACACAATACTAGCATTTACTAGCATTGAATATTTATATATAGCTATAGACAGACAAAATATAGTGTACAAAAAAAAATAAATAGATTTTCCATCCAGAATCCAAATGAAAATTTTAAATTTTTATTTCATTTGCACAAGCACTATGTGACGGTTGTCTTTACTCTAATCCAATAAAGTAAATGGAATATTATCGGTTTGACAAATGAGCAAAATGGTGTTTTCGAATGTCAATTTAAATTTTTAAAATTTTATTAGCGAATATCTTAATAAACAAGTTCTAGTGTACCACTGAGAAATGATAGAAACCGTATTACCATTTTTCAATTTCCAATATATAGAAAATAAAATTTCGAACGTTAACTTTTTTTATCGATAACATCGTTATTAAGCAATTGACAGGAATCACACAACAATGTACAATGTTAAATTGTCAAATATCCAATAAACGTTTAAGTCAAATTTGAACTGTCTTCCAATGTTGAGTTATATAGTAGAATGGAGACTAAAGTTGACTTCAAACTAACGATTAAAATTAATCAAATTTCGACAAAATGTTTACGGTTTCATTTCAATGTGTCTCGAATTTGTGAATTAAATGTCTACAGTATTGAAAACGTCATTGGTAGCAAGCATTAGTTAGCCTCATTGGTATATTAGACACTCAATGTTTATAAAATTTCACATTCTGTAAATGATGATAAATCGCTGTGAACGCTGGTTTGGATTTATTTCACTGCACTATATTTCCTACTTCTGAAATTGCGAACGGAATAACACAATTCGTTTAACAAAATGAATGATAAATATTGAAAAATGACAAATATTGGTGTTGTAGTCCAATTGTTGACGGTGTTATGTCCTCCAAGATAATGAACGAAGGATGGGAAGTTTATTATTATGTATTGCTACGTTTTTGCCTTGTCACTTAAGGTACGTATCTCTGGATTGTGAATAACTACCCGAATACCACTGTCCACTAACAAATTTCACAAAACTACACAAGTCCCACTTTAAACATTGTTCACTTTCACAGACAATAATTTCCTCAATAAAACACAATTATTCACCACTGAGTACTTTTACCAATTCTTTATTTCACAAAAATCACTTAGTGCTGTTAACTTTATTTAAACACAAAAATCACTTTCTATCGCTTCCTATTTTAACCACTTACTTGTTATCGCTTCCGTATTTCAAGTACCACTATTCATCGCATACAACATCGATTCGCTCATAAACACAAATTAAAAATATCTCGAACTTCCTACTTCTATCGAGAAGTCACTACTACATTTCATTTGCTCAATTTTTAGTACGACCAGTACTATCGATACCTAATAGATGTCTCTAGGGTTAAGTCTAGAGAAATCCTCATATATTTCAAATTGTGCTATCGCACGCTAGGTGGTACTGTAAGAGTATCAATTTGTCGACAACGATCACCTCTTACAATGTCGACAATGGCATGTCGCGTCGTTCATACACAAGTCGATAATTATATTTTTCAGACATTTATTAGATTTATCTATAGATATTAATTATTGACATTTGCAATTATGATGACATTAGTAATGTCACAAACCAAAACGATTATGACTTGAAATATAAAGATAAGTATATTTTAACTAATAATAATTTCAAGAAATAATTTGATATTATTCTTCTAGTTTATACGTCTTATAGACATACCGCCAACGTTGAACAGCAAGTTCAAGATACTGGTAATAATACCAGTTTGGTGACTGGTCTTTTGAAGATTCCAGATTGGGTTTTTAGTGACAACACTTGTAAGAGACCATCTCGGCCAGGGTGTGCTTGGCAAATTTTGCCTAATGGCCATTGTGCTGGAGGTGTATTATCATCTCGTACTAACACGATGTCATCAATTTTAATGTTGGTATTTCTGTGTTGCCACTTTGACCAATTATGGAATGTAGTTAAGTACTCATTATTGAAGCGACGCCAGAATTGTTGCATTAAGTGTTGAATAAGGTTCCATCGTTTGAGTGTGTTTTGTTTGTGTTTTATTAGATCTAGATCAGGAGGTAATGTAAGTGGTTGCCCAGTAACAAAATGAGCCGGTGTCAGCATATCTATTTTATCTGGGCTGGGTGACAGCGATCACAATGGACGCGAATTCATAATCGCCTCAATTTGTGATAGTAAGGTCGTCATATCTCCAAAATTTAGGACAGTGCTCCCCAAGACTCTCCTGAAATGAAATTTCGTAGACTTAACTGCGGATTCAAATAGACCACCGAAGTAAGGTTTGGATGGAGGAGAAAAATGCCACCTTGTTTCAAAATTTAATCAAAAATTTGCAACTAACAACTATGTTGTTTTGTTTTATTTAATTTGTAGATTTCTTGTAGTTGATTTTTTGCCCCCACAAAATTTGTGCCATTGTCACTAAATATGTCGGAACATACTCCTCTTCTAGACATAATCATTTGAGCGCGGCTAAAAACGCATTGATTGAAAGGTCACTGACTAATTCGATATGAACTGCTTTGCTGTCCATAGAGACAAAGATCGCGATATAAGCATTGTGTGGTTGTACTCGTTTCCCAAACATGGATTGTAGCCGAATGGGGCCAGCTTCTATTCCCGTTTGGTTGAAAACATATTTAAAATACTCGCGCCTCAGAATAATCAGAAAATCCATGTAACTGAAGGGGTTCATTAATGGTACATAACCATAGTGTACCTCCATACCTCCTTTCTAAACTTGTACCATTTCTTTGATATATTTACCGGTAGTGGATCATCACTGCAAATTTAACAGCCACAGTGACTGGAACAAAATTTTCACCATAATAGTACATGGTACTAGCCACCCAAGTGGATCGAAGATCTTCGAAGCCTCAGACAACATCTCGTGCCTAGTATTGGCAACCTTTGGACTACCACAAACTTTAAATGAAAGTCATCAGTTTTCGGGCATCATTTCAAACCAAGTAACTTTATTGTCCTTACTCCCTCAGAAATGTTAGAATCGGCTGATTCTAACATTTTCGTAATTTGTGATTGTAACACAAACACATCTTCTTCGTTGTTAGCTCCAGATGACAGATCATCTATATAAATATCATGTTTGACGATAAGTATCATTTAATGATATCTTGGTTGTATATTTCGCCGATGCATAAAACACCACTCTAAGTTTCGTAGTGAAGCTTGATTCTTTGAAAACCGCGTGATGTGGCATATAAAACGACAAACTCGGATCCTAAATTGAACTTGTAGTAGAGATGCGCTCCCTATGCCCCATTTTGATGTATTCATGAATAAATGCCGTATATTGGTCTTGGAACTCAGGAATTACTTACTTCATGAATTTGTCTTCCTTCGCAAATAGGCACCGTACTGCCATATCTCTTGAATTCCTTAATGGTTCTCTGAGTTTTTACTGCGTTGGCTGGTGGCCTCGCACTTTGTTTCTTCTTTCGTCAAATGGTTGATTGATGGTATTTCATCGATCTCCCAGAATTTACGGAGAGATCGATCCACATCGGGTTCTGTGCACAAACCTACTTGTACTAGGCAATTTGTAGCTCTGGTTTCGGTATTTCCCGCAACAATCCATCCGAATATGGTGTTATGGGCAATGGGGTTTCCTAGATCGCTGGTGATTGCCGTTGGTTAAAATAGCGAAGAAACACTTGGCTCAGATCAAAATGTCAATTGTACTTGGTTTAAAAAATGTGGGATCTGCTAATTGTAATGAATTAAGATATTCCCAACATTCTGGGTTGATATTTGATATGGCATTGGATCGGTTACTCTTGGTAACATAAAAGCGTTAATATTTAATATTGGTTTGGTTCCAAATCTGAATGATATTTCAAGAGTTGTTGCACCTCTTGTTGTTCCTGCTATTGATGTGCCAACACCCTTAATTGCAATCTTTGCTCAAGTTCTCGGTAGACTCAAACGTTGTACACATTCTTCGGTGACAAATGTGGCCTGTGACCCAGAATCTTATATTACACGACATGATTGTGGTTGTCCCTCAGCATCAGTAACATAAACACGTGCTGAAGGTAATAACGCCTGTAAGGTAATGGTATTCAGTTGATTTTCTGGTAACGTTATTGGTTTATTGGTTGTTGGTATTATCTGTAGGTTGCTCTTGGACTGATGTATGTTGGTATAGACGCATTCGTGGTATGAATTGTTGTTGATTGTGGGATCGTTGACAAAATTGATATAGATGGAATATTGATTTGAGTAGATGTGGGTGATGATATGGTTGGTATGTTGGGTGAAGATTATATTATATTGGCTGATTGTATTGTGGATGGTCGAAAACATATTGTGAGTTTTTTGTATTAGTGAAATGTAAAAGAGTATTATGCCGTTTTCGACAAATTTGACTCGATGGTTTGGGTTTACAAGCGGTAACTGCATGAGAGTCATTCAGACATAATTATAACACCTTGATTGTTCGTTTATAAATACTCTTCTATCACTGATGGTCATATTCCTAAACTTTGGACACTGATAAAATATATGCTCATTATCACATAACGGACAGTTTAAATTAGATTCGGAGGCTACAATCTAAACTATGCAGTTTTATCATTCAATACGCTGCTCAAAACAGCAATCGAAAGATGTGTTGCGTTAGCTAAATTCAAACAGGGCTTTCGTAAACCATGGTACAAGAGTAATTTAAACAATCTATGAGAAAAGTTGTAATAAAACATATACATTATACAGGATTCATGGTGTCAAATACTAGTGCTAGCAAAGAATTTAGAAAGCTGAATTAATTTTTCTTTATAATAATTATCTTTGCTCATTGAGAAGAGCTTAACATCGAGCCTGAAAATGTTCTGGGGATATTTAAATGAAAAAAAAAGTTTCTGCGTTTCCTTCTTCCAAGTGTTATCAGAATTTTGTTTTCAATTTTGTTGCACCTTTCTATCCAATAGTTTGCTTTTCAACCACTTTAGTTTGAGTAAAGCGGATTTTACTCCTATTAAATTTCCTGAAGAGGAATTACTTGACTACTAATGTCAACTGATAATTACTAAGAGTGCCCGGATTCTTACCCGTTTTGTTAAGGAACTGTGTGGTGAGTTTGGCTTTTTCAACTCCTTTCACATTTAATTAAAATCTTCATAGAGACATTTTTCGAACCGCTGGACGATTTCCATTATTCATCCGGTTTTTCAGTAAGGCAAGTAGTACAAGTTATCTAACTACCGTTGTAAAGCCGTTTTAACCGTTTTCCCTTTTTTAAATATATGGTACATAAGAACATGTTCTTACATTTTCCCTGAGAAAGACGGTTTTATAAGCGATAGGTCAACAGATACGAATTTAGTCTCATTCTACGGTGATATATTTAACAGCACTAACTCCAAACTGTAGTTCGATGTTATTTATAACAATTTTCGGTAAATTATATAATTTAAATAAATAATGAGCTTATCCCGATCAGGTGGCTACTATCTTATCTTACCAAGAGACTGCAGTTTGTTAAAATATTTCATTCCTTTTCTTATTGCTTTTGTGCAACATCTGGTATTCCTCAGGGTGGTCACATCGGTCTCCTTTTATTTATCATATTTTTGAATGATATGATTAAAAGTTTTGAGAGTGTTAGCAAGAAATGGGTGTGCATTGAAATTACTGAAGGTAATTTCGGGCTCAATTTATTGTGTAAAAGTGTTTTTTGTGATCAAGGTATAAATGTTGATTTTGTTAAGTGTTTCAGCTACAGTTTTAGTTTGAATACAACTAAGTGTTAAAAATTATTTAAAAGCAAATTGAGGTCGATGTGAGAGCATAAACTTAAATAAGGAACAGGAGTGTGTTTAAATCTTAAAAAAACATTTGATGTAATTAATGCCTTAATTTTAGAGATTTAGTTATCATTTGAATCCATGCAAAACTACTGTAACAGTGTCCTATCGATGAAACATGATATTGAATTTAGAAAATAAATGTTTTAAAATAATTTACATGTCCTGCATGTTTTTATTTCAGCTAAAAATGTGTTAAAAATAAAATCACATATTGAAATTGAAAAATTGGATCCAAGAACGAAAATAAAAAAATTCTACAATTCAATTGGAATTTTAAGTACTCAGCATAAAGCATTATAATTTTTTTTTGGCTTTTTTAAATAAACAAAACTACAAAAATTATGTTATATATTATAAGCTCGAGTACATAGCAAAATTTATATAATTTAATTTTTTTTTCATGTTATGATGTTCAATACATGTGTTTCCAATATATTTTCCCAGAGAGTTTTTAATATTTTTTTTTTCGGTTTCGTTACCAAAACAAAATTTTATTTTTATTTTTTTTGGTTCTGCACAAAAATTTCAATAACACTATATTGTTATGGCTGTATCCATTTTCGAAAAACTAAATAAAATAAAAAAGATATGGGTTGTGTATATTTTATAATTTCGTTTGTGGTAACTGGTATCATTATATCAGTGTGTATAATATTTTTCTATGCTAGTTTATTGTAAAAACCAATCAAAACCGAACAATAATATAATTCATATCATATACATAGCAGATTTTTATTTTTATATTACACCATATGTTCTTGCGTTATCAGGTTGTGGTTTTGTAAATAAACCACGAATTGTCAAAAACCACATTACTAAATTACACATATATAGAATTTAGGTAGAACAGTTTTATGAATTTATTTTTTAAGCATCCTTTCTAACAATATTGGAAATAATTCAATTAACGTTATTTAAAATATTTTTGTAACAGTTATCTGCGCTAAAATCTGTCACTCTACTGGAATATTTTATAGAAAATTATTATAAAATTTTGAGGTTATATAAATAGGTTTTGGTAAATGTTAGATGTTAAGCAATTCACATTTGTTTCGGTATTTCAAACAAAAATTTTTCGGATAATTTCGAAATACTAGGAAATTATAATTTTTTTTTTGCAAAGTTTGGTTTGCGACCTTGCACAAATTGCAGATTCAACCAAAAAAAAACAAGCCGAACTATACTAAATTCTATAAATTCTATAAATTCTATAAATTCTATAAATTCTATAAATTCTATAAATTCTATAAATTCTATAAATTCTATAAATTCTATAAATTCTATAAATTCTATAAATTCTAAAAATTCTATAAATTCTGTAAATTCTATAAATTCTATAAATTCTATAAATTCTATAAATTCTATAAATTCTATAAATTCTATAAATTCTATAAATTCTATAAATTCTATAAATTCTATAAATTCTATATATTCTATAAATTCTATAAATTCTATAAATTCTATAAATTCTATAAATTCTATAAATTCTATAAATTCTATAAATTCTATAAATTCTATAAATTCTATAAATTCTATAAATTCTATAAATTCTATAAATTCTATAAATTCTATAAATTCTATAAATTCTATAAATTCTATAAATTCTATAAATTCTATTAATTCTATAAATTCTATAAATTCTATAAATTCTATAAGTTCTATAAATTCTACAAATTCTATAAATTCTATAAATTCTATACATTCTATAAATTCTATAAATTCTATAAATAATATAAATTCTATAAATTCTATAAATTCTATAAATTCTATAAATTCTATAAATTCTATAAATTCTATAAATTCTATAAATTCTATAAATTCTATAAATTCTATAAATTCTATAAATTCTATAAATTCTATAAGTTCTATAAATTCTACAAATTCTATAAATTCTATAAATTCTATACATTCTATAAATTCTATAAATTCTATAAATTTTATAAATTCTATAAATTCTATAAATTCTATATATTCTAAAAATTCTTTAAATTCTATAAATTCTGCATATTTTACAAATTCTATAAATTTTATAAATTCTATAAATACTATAAATTTTAAAAATTCTATAAATTCTATAAATTCTATAAATTCTATAAATTCTATAAATTCTATAAATTCTATAAATTCTATAAATTCTATAAATTCTATAAATTCTATAAATTCTATAAATTCTATAAATTCTATAAATTCTATAAATTCTATAAATTCTATAAATTCTATAAATTCTATAAATTCTATAAATTCTATAAATTCTATAAATTCTATAAATTCTATAAATTCTATAAACTCTATAAATTCTATAAATTCTATAAATTCTATAAATTCTATAAATTCTATAAATTCTATAAATTCTATAAATTCTATAAATTCTATAAATTCTATAAATTCTATAAATTCTATAAATTCTATAAATTCTATAAATTCTATAAATTCTATAAATTCTATAAATTCTATAAATTCTATAAATTCTATAAATTCTATAAATTCTATAAATTCTATAAATTCTATAAATTCTATAAATTCTATAAATTCTATAAATTCTATAAATTCTATAAATTCTATAAATTCTATAAATTCTATAAATTCTATAAATTCTATAAATTCTATAAATTCTATAAATTCTATAAATTCTATAAATTCTATAAATTCTATAAATTCTATAAATTCTATAAATTCTATAAATTCTATAAATTCTATAAATTCTATAAATTCTATAAATTCTATAAATTCTATAAATTCTATAAATTCTATAAATTCTATAAATTCTATAAATTCTATAAATTCTATAAATTCTATAAATTCTATAAATTCTATAAATTCTATAAATTCTATAAATTCTATAAATTCTATAAATTCTATAAATTCTATAAATTCTATAAATTCTATAAATTCTATAAATTCTATAAATTCTATAAATTCTATAAATTCTATAAATTCTATAAACTCTATAAATTCTATAAATTCTATAAATTCTATAAATTCTATAAATTCCATAAATTCTATAAATTCTATAAATTCTATAAATTCTATAAATTCTATAAATTCTATAAATTCTATAAATTCTATAAATTCTATAAATTCTATAAATTCTATAAATTCTATAAATTCTATAAATTCTAGAAATTCTATAAATTCTATAAATTCTATAAATTCTTTAAATTCTATAAATTCTATAAATTCTATAAATTCTATAAAATCTATAAATTCTATAAATTCTATAAATTCTATAAATTCTATAAATTCTATAAATTCTATAAATTCTATAAATTCTATAAATTCTATAAATTCTATAAATTCTATAAATTCTATAAATTCTATAAATTCTATAAATTCTATAAATTCTATAAATTCTATAAATTCTATAAATTCTATAAATTCTATAAATTCTATAAATTCTATAAATTCTATAAATTCTATAAATTCTATAAATTCTATAAATACTATAAATTCTATAAATTCTATAAACTCTATAAATTCTATAAATTCTATAAATTCTATAAATTCTATAAACTCTATAAATTCTATAAATTCTATAAATTCTATAAGTTCTTTAAGTTCTATAAATTCTATAAATTCTATAAATTCTATAAATTCTATAAATTCTATAAATTCTATAAATTCTATAAATTCTATAAATTCTATAAATTCTATAAATTCTATAAATTCTATAAATTCTATAAATTCTATAAATTCTATAAATTCTATAAATTCTATAAATTCTATAAATTCTATAAATTCTATAAATACTATAAATTCTATAAATTCTATAAACTCTATAAATTCTATAAATTCTATAAATTCTATAAATTCTATAAACTCTATAAATTCTATAAATTCTATAAATTCTATAAGTTCTTTAAGTTCTATAAATTCTATAAATTCTATAAATTCTATAAATTCTATAAATTCTATAAATTCTATAAATTCTATAAATTCTATAAATTCTATAAATTCTATAAATTCTATAAATTCTATAAATTCTATAAATTCTATAAATTCTATAAATTCTATAAATTCTATAAATTCTATAAATTCTATAAATTCTATAAATTCTATAAATTCTATAAATTCTATAAATTCTATAAATTCTATAAATTCTATAAATTCTATAAATTCTATAAATTCTATAAATTCTATAAATTCCATAAATTCTATAAATTCTATAAATTCTATAAATTCTATAAATTCTATAAATTCTATAAATTCTATAAATTCTATAAATTCTATAAATTCTATAAATTCTATAAATTCTATAAATTCTATAAATTCTATAAATTCTATAAATTCTATAAATTCTATAAATTCTATAAATTCTATAAATTCTATAAATTCTATAAATTCTATAAATTCTATAAATTCTATAAATTCTATAAATTCTATAAATTCTATAAATTCTATAAATTCTATAAATTCTATAAATTCTATAAATTCTATAAATTCTTTAAATTCTATAAATTCTATAAATTCTATAAATTCTATAAAATCTATAAATTCTATAAATTCTATAAATTCTATAAATTCTATAAATTCTATAAATTCTATAAATTCTATAAATTCTATAAATTCTATAAATTCTATAAATTCTATAAATTCTATAAATTCTATAAATTCTATAAATTCTATTAATTCTATAAATTCTATAAATTCTATAAATTCTATAAATTCTATAAATTCTATAAATTCTATAAATTCTATAAATTCTATAAATTCTATAAATTCTATAAATTCTATAAATACTATAAATTCTATAAATTCTATAAACTCTATAAATTCTATAAATTCTATAAATTCTATAAATTCTATAAACTCTATAAATTCTATAAATTCTATAAATTCTATAAGTTCTTTAAGTTCTATAAATTCTATAAATTCTATAAATTCTATAAATTCTATAAATTCTATAAATTCTATAAATTCTATAAATTCTATAAATTCTATAAATTCTATAAATTCTATAAATTCTATAAATTCTATAAATTCTATAAATTCTATAAATTCTATAAATTCTATTAATTCTATAAATTCTATAAATTCTATAAATTCTATAAATTCTATAAATTCTATAAATTCTATAAATTCTATAAATTCTATAAATTCTATAAATTCTATAAATTCTATAAATTCTATAAATTCTATAAATTCTATAAATTCTATAAATTCTATAAATTCTATAAATTCTATAAATTCTATAAATTCTATAAATTCTATAAATTCTATAAATTCTATAAATTCTATAAATTCTATAAATTCTATAAATTCTATAAATTCTATAAATTCTATAAATTCTATAAATTCTATAAATTCTATAAATTCTATAAATTCTATAAATTCTATAAATTCTATAAATTCTATAAATTCTATAAATTCTATAAATTCTATAAATTCTATAAATTCTATAAATTCTATAAATTCTATAAATTCTATAAATTCTATAAATTCTATAAATTCTATAAATTCTTTAAATTCTATAAATTCTATAAATTCTATAAATTCTATAAATTCTATAAATTCTATAAATTCTATAAATTCTATAAATTCTATAATTTCTATAAATTCTATAAATTCTATAAATTCTATAAATTCTATAAATTCTATAAATTCTATAAATTCTATAAACTCTATATATTCTATAAATTCTATAAATTCTATAAATTCTATAAATTCCATAAATTCTATAAATTCTATAAATTCTATAAATTCTATAAATTCTATAAATTCTATAAATTCTATAAATTCTATAAATTCTATAAATTCTATAAATTCTATAAATTCTATAAATTCTATAAATTCTATAAATTCTATAAATTCTATAAATTCTATAAATTCTATAAATTCTATAAATTCTATAAATTCTATAAATTCTATAAATTCTATAAATTCTATAAATTCTTTAAATTCTATAAATTCTATAAATTCTATAAATTCTATAAATTCTATAAATTCTATAAATTCTATAAATTCTATAAATTCTATAAATTCTATAAATTCTATAAATTCTATAAATTCTATAAATTCTATAAATTCTATAAATTCTATAAATTCTATAAATTCTATAAATTCTATAAATTCTATAAATTCTATAAATTCTATAAATTCTATAAATTCTATAAATTCTATAAATTCTATAAATTCTATAAATTCTATAAATTCTATAAATTCTATAAATTCTATAAATTCTATAAATTCTATAAATTCTATAAATTCTATAAATTCTATAAATTCTATAAATACTATAAATTCTATAAATTCTATAAACTCTATAAATTCTATAAATTCTATAAATTCTATAAATTCTATAAATTCTATAAATTCTATAAATTCTATAAATTCTATAAATTCTATAAATTCTATAAATTCTATAAATTCTATAAATTCTATAAATTCTATAAATTCTATAAATTCTATAAATTCTATAAGTTCTATTAATTCTATGAATTCTATAAATTCTTTAAATTTCGTCAGCAATTCATATGCATTTTTATATGCCAAGATGATCATTTTTATGATTCAAGGCTAAGCTTTGCTTTAGTCTACCTGCAAATGGTCAATGTCGATGTTACCGCAATGGTGAGTTGTTTCACGAGTCAATTGATGAGTTGACCGTCTTTCATTTTCATTACCTTATCTGACGATCAGCTGTCGATTCTTTGGATATCAGAACAATATCAATGGTCTTCGCCCTATAGAAAACAGAATTAAACCGTTTAAGGCCATCGAAGCAAAAAGCCACATTTTCTGATTTCCTAGGTCTTTCGAATGTTTACCTACATATATGGTAAACATTCGAAAGACCTAAGAAATCAAAAAATTTGTAAAGCGAAACCTTTACTTTCGTTGAAAATGCCAAATGCTCACTGCACTACCTACCGCATAACGAGACTAAGTCATAGTAGTTCACCACCCAATAAAAAGGTTTGAACGAAGTCAAGTCTATATGGTTCCGATGAAGTACTCTCGCTATACGGTGAAAAGAAAAAACATCCTAATTCACTAATTAAGCTAAGAGAAAAGCAATGCAAATGTTCTTAACTATGTGTTCGAATTACTACTATTGATAGAAGTAAGTATCTCTTTGGACATTTAAAAAGATTGAACTGCAGGCTTCAAGAAATTGCAGAGACCTGCATTTGTATTTCACAAACAGCAACGTTTGAAATTTAAAGCGACCGCCAAACAAAATAAGTGCAACGATGCAAACCACGTTGCTGCGTTAATAGTGGCTTTTAAAGGAAAAGAAGCAAAACCAAAGTATGGTAGTAATCACAAAAAGGTATTTTATCGAATGAAAGGGCTGGGTCGTTATCAAAAGAGCAATCAGGTAATGCAATCTACTTGTGCATCTCGCAAACAAGAATACTTTATCATATTATTTGGAGAAGAAAATAAAGATGCATTTATTGATGGGATACGAGATTCAGAGATACTCCGAGCTATGATGTTGTCGCATAAGACTACACTCGCTAGGACCATCGCTTACGGGTTAACAAATGAAACAGCTTAGGTCATTACAAGGGCATCAAAGAAAATATACCGAGAGGAGGTAAATACTGATGGCAGAATGCAAATTTGGAACTAAATGTCTTAGACCAAACAAAAACTATCAAAAATAGACAGTTATCGGTAAATGTGAGGAAAAAATGAAAGGACCAGAATTGTAAAACACAAAATCGAGGAAAAAAACGGACGCACCCAATTTGGATTTCATTACAGTAAATTGACTGCATTAACGAAGTGGGTAGCTGTCACTAATAAACATCGATGATATGCTAGACACATGGTAGATGCTTTTCTGGTTTATTAGATCTACCTAGTGGCTATGAACTACAGAATTTGTAAATACTTCCAATAGTCTATAGGATATGAAGAGCAAGGGTTTTGAAAAGCCAAGAAGATGCTTTTGTGGAGAGTCAGAAACGTTTATATGTAGTACTAATTTTAGCGTATTCCATACCTAAGTCAAACTTATTTTGTTCGCTGACACAAGCAATGATGGTAAAGAAAGAGTATTTTTTCAAGTAAGGGCAAAAAAGGATATTTGCGTATTACTCCAATTGAAAGAATTTATAGTGGATATACTGAAAGCATTTTTTTTTTTTTTTTTTTTAAACAAAATAGTCCATTTATTTATACATTTATTTTTTATACATTTTCTCTTATATTATACAATAAAATTTTTTGGTCGGTGGACTACTTTATAGGCCGACTATATACTAAGAAAATTTATTTTGATGTCCACTGTCCCTAAATTTGGGCTCTCAGGATCATTTGATTCGTCTAAAAACTTGCAAAATTTTTATATGAAACATAGATTTATATCAAAAGAATAAAAGCTTAATATTGCTTAAATGATTTTAAAAAAAAATAATAATAATAAATTTTTAAATATTAATATAATGTATATGAGTATGATTGTGTTTGTAAAAAAGTAAAATGTAACAAAGAAAAATTAAGTTAGCAATCATACTCGAACTGATCTTGCTTAAGGCATTATGTAAGACATTCACACACACATTCATACCAATATAAAAATATAAAAGTATATATAGTTACACATCAACACACACATTCATACAATAAAAGTAAACTTTGACGGCAAGCTTGTTCTACTCTAAATTTAAATGTTTTATATAGACCATATTGATTTTATTTTATTTTTTTTTTATAACTTTATACAATGTAAATATAAAACAGTGTTTTATAAAGAATTGTGGTTCTATATATCTAAACTAGCTATATGTAACACTATTTACATATATTATCCTGACTTTATTTATAATAATATAATTTATTTATATTGGTGGTGTTTGATTTAGCCACCAATATTTCGCGCATCTTTTGGAGAAATCGTCTTGTTTGGGCTCGAATCCGATGCTCGTACTGTATCTCATATGCTCATCTGGATCGTTGAATTTCTCCTCATCTAACCATTTTTCATTTGGCCTCCTTTGTACGTGGTATAGGATTGGTACCGCATCACCATTTTGTATATAGCCTTTCTGGTCGTGATATATGAATAAGTTGGGTCCCGGCACCATCCCCTTGGACGCATAATGTTTTGCCATTGTTGAATCGTAATAGTATGGACCAAAAATTAATGAATTGTTGCGATTTTGTGTCGCCCGTTGAATATGTTCTCGTGTTAAATTTATGATGTGTATATCGATGCGGTCCGCATCATATCGTTCATACTGCTTTGTATTTGAGACAAAATGTTTGTACCCTGTTTCTGCCTTGCGATACAAGCCGTTGCAGTGTCGCAAACATTTCCTCTCAAATACCCGTAGCCGCTCTATGTACCTGGGCACCTGGTTATACCACACCTGACAACCGTATGTAAGTATGGGCCGAATCAATGACTTGTACGCAATAATTTTGACTCTTTGGTTTATATGTTTGCTGTAGAATAGCCTGCGTGTCCCCATAAAAGCACGTCGTGCCTTCTCCAGTTGCTTTGTTGTGTGGTCTGCCATGTAGCACATGTTGTCGATGTGTACACCCAGATATTTAATTTGATTGAAAAGTTGAATAGGTTGACCATAAATTTTGATTTGTAATTTTCACCAGTTTCTTTTCAAATCTCGGTTTGCATTTTTTAACGGTCGCCGAAAAAGGATGGTTTCACATTTTGTCGTATTCATTTCGATATGCCAAAGGTTGAAGTAATTTTGAATATGGTCGATTGCCGTTTGGAGATTTTTTGAATATCGCCTACCACATAATTTGCCGAATATACGATCATATCGTCAGCGTATGCGCACGTCTGTATAGATTTTGAATTTAGTTCATTGCTGCCAATTAGTTCTGCTGTATATATGTTAAATAATAGTGGTGCCGTTATCGACCCTTGTTGAACCCCGTTCATAATTTTGAAAATTTTTGTCGAATTTGTGCGCCCCGTTGTCACGATGAATTTACGGTTGTACAACATTTCATATAGAATTTCAATAATTTCGTTCGAGAATTTCATTTTTTTCATTTTTGCCAAAAGTCCGTCCAGCCAAATAGATTCAAAGGCTTTTTTAATATCTATGAGTACTGCACCTGTTGGATTATTAAAACTTAGTTGATGACAAACGTCTGTCACCACCTTTGTGATCGCATGTACCGTAGTATGTCCAAATCGAAAACCAAATTGATTATCGGGTATCAGGTTATTTGTGTTCACGTGGTCGCTGATCTTGTCGTTTATGATTATTTCGTAGATTTTGATACTGAAAGCATTCTTAACAGAGCATTACCATAAACATCTCTTTGGTAAAAATTACATTTACATAATAATGCTGATGCATCATCAAGGCGACTATGACAAATGGAGAAAAATAATCTATCATCGATATCTGGTTCATGCAAGTGATACCTGATTAGGAATGGACCGAGCAAAATAAAATTAGAGGAGCAATAACAGGATAAAGAATTGTCAATCATAATAGAATATAAGGAAATATAAGACAAATATCCCATTTTAAAAGCCCATTAGGCACAATTAGACATCCTGCGTATGGAGAACGGATGTTAAAACGGGTTTGGAAAAGCACGAACTGTAAATCAAAGCATTTGTTAGTTGTGATACCAAAGAGGCAGATCGAAAATATTTTAAGGGCATATCATGGCAGAATAAGTGAAGGTCACCTGAAAATTAACAAGATACTAGGGAAAATACGACAACGATTATTATGGTCGCAACAGTATAATGTCGAGACACCATTCGAAAGTAAAGCAATGGATATGTGGCAGAGCCATTTCCAACTCATGAGATTTGCAATACATTTGTTCTGGTATTGATGGACTTTTTATGCCAATGGCCTGTATTGGAGTATTGTATCCTATATTCTGAGATCTTTTACCGCTGCAATAATTTCCGCTCATTGTGTTTTTAACTTGTTCAATAATAAAAATATCAACCATGGCCTTGAGACTCCTCTTTCTCTATTAAAAGGGGCTTACTTCTATTGATAACCCGATTCTTCCTTAAACTGCTAGTAACCACGTCGATGCAGATGAAAATTATTTGTAATCGATTCTTAGCCAACTCAAAGGTCCAAAAATAAAATTTTTTTTGACACAACAAAACCTTACAAATGTTAAAACCTCCTTTGAACTAAATAAAATGTGTAGTAGGGTAAAAAATGTGCATTCAGATTCAGTGCGAATCAGGCTAGTATAACGAATTAATTCGTTGTTTCTTTAAATTATTTTCCCAGAATGAATCAACAAGTAAAGCACTAAATTAAACGTCTGAGTTCACTAGAGGTCGAAAATAGCGCCCACTACATCTTTTTTTGAAACCTTTTGAACCAATTGTTGCGAAAGAATGTAAAATACAATTCAAAACTTTAATGCTGCACCAACACTAATGAAATTAATTTTCTAATTTAATTTAAATTTTTTTGTGCTTTCGATATTTGTTGCTTTTGAATTTTTATTTTTGTACACAAAGTCTTCCAAGTCCATTAAGTATGGTAAAATTTATTCCATTTGGAATATTAAATAAACATAACGATACACCGTATCCTACACATATAGTCTGCGATACAACCCAGTGTATGTGTGAATGTATATGTGGGAGGTCAATTTTTAGTGCAATAGGAGGCTGGCTTTGGTTCGTATACTTTCGAAAGGAAATTACTATAAAGTGAGAGCTAAAATGCTACCAATATATTTAATGTTGTTAGTGTTATATACGTCCGAACAACATATATATACGTTAAAACAACTTGTGAATTTTTTTTAATTTAAATGCAAATCATCCCAACAAAAAAAAAAAAAAAAGCACATAACCGCCTCATATACACTGTGGTGCATAACATATACACAAACAATATATATATACGGGGAAAATGAGAAAAGGTGAAACGGAAATGCAAAAAAAGGAAGAAAATATTTTTAAGTTGTTTGTAAATTTTCATTTAATTTAATTTTTTTTTATTTCGTAAAGTTTGATGTTCTATGTAAAATAAAATTAACGAGCTTTTTTCTTTAACTTTGTTGTACGGAGCTTTTTTTTAGTGTATTTTTGTTGCCGCGATGATGGTACGATATATGGGAAGATGAAAAATCCGTTTGAAGTTTTTTTATTTATTTATTTATTTATTTATATACACATTTTCTTTTTTTTTTTTCGTCTGGAGAGTGCAGAGATGGAAAATATTTGATTTTCATTTGTTTTTGTATTTATTAGTAGTTTGCATAAATAGATTTGGTGCTTTATACTTCATCGCACGTAATGTTATTATGTGTTGCGCTAAGTTTTTTTTTCAGTGTTGATTAGATTATGTTATCATAACATAGTCATGTTTATTCAACTGTTATTTTTTTGTGTCGTGGACATTCAAAAGTCGTCCATTATTTTAATGGAAAGTATTAATATTCAAGGGATGTACGTTCAATTAGATTTTTAATTAAATTTTGATAATTTATCAAGAAAGTGGTCAAAAATGGAAATGTAAAAAGGTTTGACACATTATTTGGCGGTCTGCACTGGTTAGTAAAACGTAAGATTTAATAAATTAATTAATTGAATATATATGTAGGTATTGAAAGTAGTTGCTCATCAGGTAAAAGGCATAGTTTCGCCACTGCTTTTTTGTAGACCCTAAATTGAGGTTTTACATCCATAATTCAAATGTCACCATCCTTGCCGGGATGCTCCTGCATAATTCTTCCAAGAGACCATTTTAGCGCAGGTTAGTTGTTATCTTTTAGTAGTACCAATTGATCTAAAGAAAGGGCTTGTTTTTTTTGGTGCCCCTTTATGTCATTGCTGAAGTAGATTTAGATATTCAGAACTCCATCTATGCCAAAATTGTTGATGTAGCTTTTAAAGAAGTGCATATCTAGCTAACAATGCGAGTTGGACATCTTTCACGTCAGGCTCAATACTGGCAGGTAACAGACTATTTATCAGGAAATGACCAGTTGTTAACGCTTCTAGGTCATTTGGATCTGATGATATTGGTGTAAGTGGTCGTGAGTTCAATAAAACTTCGATTTAAATAAAAAATGTATTGAGCTCTTCGAAGGTAACTGAGGAGTTTCCAACTACTCGGATTAAATGGTGTTTAGCTGCCTACATAGCAGTTTCTTAGAGGCCAGCAAAATGTAAACTTCTTAGTGGTATTGATTTCCAGCGAACTCTTATCTTCTTGGCACGATTGTTGGAGATTATCATGATGTGCTTGAGACTTGAACAGGTCGTATAATTCTCGGAGCTCAGATCTGGCACCAACAAAACTCGTGGTTCTTGTGCCATCGTTGTTGATGATATGCAAAGATGACCACGTTCGTTCAATAAACAGCGTAACCATTTTGCTTCACAAATGCACTTTGCCAATGCTAAATATTCAGCTTCAGATGAAGAAAGACTGACAGTCGGTTGCTTTTGTGATAGCCAACTTACTGTATTGCCAACAGTATTGATTTACGGTCGTTTTTATCACCAGCCCAGTCAGAGTCAGCGTATCTCGTCAAAATATCAGCTGTAGCATTGCGATGATAAACCGCATGCATGAAGTGTTCAACAGTACAACAGTTTTGAAATCGACTAAAAAAAATTCGTTGTTGCACACAAATCTGGTCGAGTTGTTTGAGTGGCATACGTCAAACATCCAATCAGCTCTCTATACGGCTGATCAGTCAAGTTATTTTTTTATCACAATTTGGTATATTCAAACCATTTTCAATCGGTGTCGTCGCCGATTTACAGTTGTTCATTTCAAATTTCATTAAAACATTCTTCAAATAACTTGACTAACTCAAGGCAATCGAATTATCACTTGAATTCCGTTCAACATAAATTCCGAAAAAATAAATCAATTTTTCCAACATCCACAATTTCGAACTCTCTTGCTAACCTTGCTTTAATATCGTTGACCATCTGCACATTGTTGGAAATAACTGTCAAATCATCGACATATACAAGAAAATATAACAAACAATGTCTTTTTCAAATTTGGTTTACAAGCATTGATCCGATTCGCAACGATTGAAACACACACTTGAAGCCTGTTTCAATCCGTATAATGATTTATTCAACTTACAAACCATTAATTTATCTTTCACAAACCCTTCTGGTTGTATCATGTAGATATTTTCATTCAATTGACCGTTCAAAAATGCACATTTTTTATCCATCTGATGCATTTCATATCCAAAATGATTGACGATTGACAATAAAACTCGAAAAGTTGTTAGCTTGGCCGTTGGTGAATACGTTTCATTGTAGTCGAAACCTTTTTCTTGCAAAAAACCACGTGCAACAAGTCTTGCTTTGTATACTTGTCGACATTGCCATTTGATTTAAGTTTCTTCTTAAACACCTATTTGCAAGTAATAGCTTTACGACCAGTTGGTAACTTATACAGATACCAAGTGTCATTTTTTAACAATGTTAAATCTGGTTTACTTTTTAAACGATCACCACGGCACAATTCAGTGTTGTTAGCCATGCTATTCGAAGTATTGTGGGCATTAACATTTATGTTACCGATGCCATCTAAATTTGCATCGTGGTTATGTTCACATTCATCATCAATGTCATCGCTGGCCCCCTCTGAATTGGATATATTGACATAATTCAAACGATCGAAAATTGATTTCTCGTTGAATATCACATTACGGCCTATGACAAGCTTGTCATTTTCAATGTCCCATATTCAAGCATGTAACACTTTGATGATTTAGCATCCAACTTTGTACGATTTTGAAACAAATCGAACCAAAAACCCGAAGTTGCGACCAATCTGGCTTTTTGTCATACCAAATTTCAGCAGGCGTCTTGCTTACAAATTGTTTACTCACAACACTTGTTGGCGATTCTTAATTGAATTTGCGCAATAAACAGTTTCGTTCCAGAATATACGACTTAATCCACTCGACAAAAGCATTTTTCTTGCTTTTTCAACCACAGTACGATTAAAACGTTCAAATACTACATTCATTTCCGGATTGTGAGGTACCGTGAAATCCAGCCGAATACTCTTATTGGCAGAAAAAGATTTAAATTCTATTGAGCAATACTCTCCGCCATTATCCAATTGTAGTTTCGCAATTCTTTTCCCATGTTGCCTTTCAGCTTCACTTTTTTCTTCGTGCAGTATACCATGGATGTACGTGAAAAATCATCAGTAAAGCCAACAAAAAATTTCATACGCCATTTCACTCATTGGACCACTGACCGGTGTGAATCAATTCCAAAACTCAATTAGAACGGATTACCTTTTTGGGTGGGTATGGTAAACGCGAAATACTTATCGGGTCAATTCTATGCATGCTATTGAAAAATACTTTATTGTTAACGAAATAATGTTTTGCGCCCGAATCAAGAACAAAGTTTATCTCTTCTAAACCATCACTACCAATCTTTGATGTTTTGGCACCCATGCAGCATGACACAACATCACCGTTACTCTCTACTGACTCACTAATGACATCCTGTCGTTCACAAAGCAAAGCCATCGAATCACTTGATCTACCACTACGTCCATATCGACACGCAGCACGCTTTCCACACTCGTCTAAAAGACGACTTTTAACAAATTCGATTGTTATCTTGGTTGTATCCATGGTTTCCAGCGCTGTAACCAAGCCATCGAAACTTTTTTGCAATGTTAAAATTAAATGACAGACAACGTCAAGTTCTTCCAATTGACTTCAGTTCACGCACAGTATGATCGAATTGCAAAAAATATTCGTTGATGTTATCACCATCGCAACGACAACTGACCGGCACACTTTTGTGCTCAAACACACCAATTAATGTATCATATATTTCCTTCGCAAACCATTTGTCTTTAATGTACTCCAGTTGAGAATCTCCAATACATTGCACCAACATGGATTTACACTTTTTTTTCATCACATTTCAACGTGTCTCTGATCCTCTCACTTTTAACTTCATCTTTCGCATCAACTGGAACATCTCTCAATGACGTGTCCAATGAACTCGTTAAAAACTTGTCTAGACTCTTTTCTTCTAGATAAAATGGAGCTGTGATATCCATGATAATACTATTGTTGAGTCTGTCCAGTTGAACACATTTTTAGGATTACATGGTGCAATACTGAACAAACGTTTCATTAATTCAGCCATCAACAGAGCACCGCACAGCTCTAGACGAGGTAAAGATAAAACCTTTAGTGGTGCCACTCGTGACTTTGCACAAATTATATTTACATTTATGTTTCCGTTAATATCTACCGAGACTGATACTCTGTTGGAAGACTTTCGTCTCAATGAGCTTTCAATTTCCACAACTGCTGAATAAAGATTTTTCACAAAATTACCAATGGTCCTATCAAGCCTAATGGATCGAATGTCTTGGATAGATTCGATAAAATGGTCCGCCTCGTTAGAACTGCTTGCTATACAGGAATGAAGTGAAAGTCAAAATAATCTTGTGACGGCTGGTAAATAAGTCCAAGCGTTTTGATGATGTCGTTATCCATTATGTTGAGATGAACCTTACGTTTGCCTTTTGGTATATATTGTAGAATATTAGGATGGTTTGAACCGAATTTACGTAGTTCGAATCGTCCCTTGTCTAAAAACTTGATTAACTCACATCGTATTTTGATACAGTCTTTAATAGTATTGGAGCCGGTCATCACATCATCCACGTAAAAATTTTCATTAAAAAATTTTCATTAAACATCGGGTTGAAAGGTACGGTGCCGAAGATGTTCTTTGTCTGGACTATCACGCCAAAATATACATTGGAATTTGTCATCTGACTCATGCAGTTTTATTTGGCGATACGTCATGGTAATGTCTGCAGTGAATACGTATTTGTGAATTCGAAATTTTGTGATGATCGTAAACAAATCAGACTGTATTGTAGGGCCAATCATAAAGATGTCATTAAGGAACATTTTTGAATAGGTCTTAGTTGAACTATGGAACACTATCCGTAGTTCCGTAGTTGAACTTGTGAGTATTGAAGTTCACTTAGTTTGATTGGTTGAATCTAACCAAGTTCCTGATATTCTATCATAAATTCATTGTATTTACTACGGAGAGCCTGTTCCCGATCAAGTTTTTGCTTTGGATGGTGGAAACGTTTTAAAGCTGAATTTTGAGAGTTTCTTAAGTACATATTGCCTTGAGTAATCTCGCCCTGAGATACCAGCGTGCAATGTCTGACTGTTTGTGGAATCATAGTTCTACCTGTGATGATCCAACCGAAGAATGTATTTGCAAATACAGGCATATTATCGTGGAATTGTATTTGTCTTTCTAACATAAGTGAGCAGTAGAGCTCAGCTCTACACAAAATGTTAATTGTTTGTGGCTAATTTCTTTATTTATCTAAATAAATAGATTCAACGGCTGCATGACAAATAGTAGACGAAGATGGCTGATTTATGATATTTTTATCATGTTCGGTTTGAGTATAATTTGTCATTGCATATTGATGTAGATAAGTGTGATGTTTGGCTATGAATACTCAAAACATTCTGACCGCGCACAAGAGTCGGAATTCTCGTCTATGAGAATTATGAAGTAAACAGTTTGAACACAGATTAGGACGAGAAACCACAGTCTGACGATCTGGTGGTGAAAGGTTGATAAAACGCCTGTATCACCCATACGCCTAAATGATACATAAAAAGTATTACCCTTACAGAGTGTTCACTCGATAACTCCGATTTATTAGACCCACTTCCAAAATAGAATGAAAGCTTTAAAACATTCAAGCAACATGTCTCGCCTCCGCATCATACAATTTGGCGGTCTAATTGGCGAATTACAATTTTTTAATTGATGAATTTTTTTTATTGAATAAATTTGAAATAACAATCTTATTAAATTCGTTATTTATGTATTATTATTATTTATTTTTTTTTATTTATGTTAAAAAAAAAAACTCCAATTTAATAATAATAAAATAAGACAATATTATAATAATAATACAATAAAATGAAAATTGAATCGAGCGCACAAAGGAAAATTTATGTATTTATTGAAAATTGAATTTATCAGAAAATTTTTGTTTTTGTTTTTATGTTTTAAGGCAGATAATAGGATTTGGCAGAATAAAATCTTTATAAATAAATTGTATCGCCTTATTGTGTTGGGGAGGGAAAAAACGAAATTACGGTTTAAAAACATTTTTTTTGCGGTTATTTATTATTCTGATTAATAATGGTGTTTCGTCTGGGCCCCTAAATATCGTTAGATGGGTGGTCGTTATATTTATGCCAAATTGTTGTTCAATATAATATTGTAAAATTATTTCTTAATTGTATCGGATCAATATTTTAATGGTGATAATGTTGACCAATGACACGCGTAATTATGGTTTTTTAAGGTGCTCGAAATTTACTGAAATATCCCAAAGCATAAGAATCTGTGACAGCAACCTGTGAGGAGCCATCTGGCCTGCATTCATTAATTTGACTTTTTTTTAAATTACATTTAGAATTTTACAATTCTTAATTTAATTAACAGCATTTACAATTCTTAATTTATTTTAACAGCACACCCATTTGCATAGTAACTCTATTAGAGATCTTCCATTCCTGAGTGTATCAAAATCTACTCTATTGTTTCTTTATTCAGAGCTTGTTGAGAGTAGATGTTCGATGGCCTCTACAATCATACAAAATTGCCACCGATTCGTTTCACTTAAATGACGTTTATACAAACATGCCTTCCAATTTCCATAATTCAACCTCACTCGTTGTATAATTCGTACCATTTAAGTGTCCCTCTTGATTTCCTTAAAAAAGGTGTTCTCAAGGGAGCATTACGCAACTCATAGTACTTCTTTCTTTTCACTTGAAATTTTTGCATAAATGCATTCTTCCATTTGCTCCACAGATTCACTTGAAACAAACAAAGTACATCTCTGGCGTCCATATATTCATATTCTTTTACATCCTTATTCAAACAACCTCTTTTTGTAAGCATATTCATTACTCTTGATCTGCAAGTGTGGAGGTATCCACTGACTCCCACAAAATTGTAGATACTCAAACAACATATCCACATACACATTGCGCTGAGAGCCCCCTCCCCTAATGATTAATTGAAGTTCACTCAAAGAGTCGGAAAGTAACCATAATCTCCTTCTCCTATCACTCATGGCCAACTTGATTCCTTCCATAATCCCAATTAGCTCATTTTGGGTTGCTTATCCTTTTAATCACATTTAATTTACTTTAACAATTATCGGATAATTTTTCCATATGCATTCTGAAATTATCAGCTTTCTGATTCCTAGATACGTCAATTTCACACATTTAATATATTCATTATACATTTGTATATCAATTTGATTTGTTCTAAAAGACATACAACAACATTTTCTCGTATTGACACGCAGATTTAATTCATTCAAAGCATTTAGTACCTGGTTCACACATTTTTGAGCTCATGCCACTTTTTATTTATTTTTTTTCTTTTTGATAACAAAGTCATCAGCAAATTGAAAAACAACCATGTCCCCAGAATTAAAACGATGAACCGAGCTCGTATACAAATTGAATAGAGTTGGTGAATTTTTACTCCCATGCGGAAGTCCAATTTTCACTACTCCTACCAACTCGTAGTTATGAAACCATACACCCATTTGCAAATTTTTGGAGGGAAGCCTAAGTTTAGAAGAACTTGATATAGTTTCCCTGGTACCACATAATCATACGGCCTTTCAATATTCAAAAATACTGCCACAACTTTCTTATTCTCTTTCCGTATTTCCCACACAAACTTTTTCACACATTTGTTTGCTGAGTAGTTCCTTCGAAAACCGAATGTGGTTTCTGGCAACAATTTTCTTTTTTTCAAGAGTTTTTCAATTCTACCTTTTAACATACCATTTACAATTTTCTCCAAAACATTTACCATTTTGATATACCCCTGTAATTTATTGGCAGATTCAAATCTCGATCTCGTTTGGGAATTAGAACCACCCGGTTTTCTTTCAATTTTTCCGGTATGATACTCATCTATACGCTATTGATAATTTGAACCAGATTTTCTTTTACCTCGAATTCCAACTGTGCAATCATTCTGTAACTCACTTTTATTTGTTCCTGGAGTGATGGAAATTGATTGATCCAGAAACGCCAGAAATTCACTCCATTCAAATTTCATACACATTTCATCATTCACATATTGGTTTAAACTATCAGGTAATATACATTCATAACTGCCACCTAATTTCACTTGGTGACCTAGCACGGCATTTCTGCCTTTAAATTTATGACCCCTCACTCTATTAAATTTGTCCCGTACATCCTTAGTTGTAGTTCTATGCGTCATTTGAGACACATAGTCCCGCCAACTTTTTCTTTTTGCTCTACCGATAGCTTTTTTTAATTGTCCATTTTCTTTCTCATATTTAGTAGCCAGATAATTCCGAAGCATATTGCTTTTAGCATTCATGCTTTGGATATTTATTCTCATACATTCATTTGATCTTACCATTCGTTTTGTCATTCAAAAGTCCAGGATGTTCTCACGAACTCGGGTATTTAATCTATTACAATATTCAATTTGTCTGGATTTAAATATGTTTACTTCCTGGCGCTGATATTGTTATACTCCTGTTGATTTTTGTTGATAAAAAATGTTAACCCCGTTTTAACCATTTTATACAAATCGTAGATCCACCTGAGAGGAAATCCGATCGAATCAACTACACAAGTCATCTAATGCAACTTTTTTTTCATGAGATATTAATGCGGAGGAATACAATATCACTGTCAGTTTACTTTAAGGAAATTCTGACCATCGGTTTATCACAGCGGAATTTCCAACATGGTTTTCATGCCAGGAGAACGTTCCTCCTAAATTTCGATTATATATGGCACTGTACAAATGTGAATTACAAGTCTAACGAATTGAAAACGGAGGACAAGTTTCTTAAAGTGATCAAATAGTAATCTTGTTTCGTCTTCGGGTGGGCTAATAGTGCAGCCATTCTGGTTCCCACTTTTTTCAGCTGAATTTACGTCGAATAGAAACCTGACAACCCGAATGGTGTCGCATAAGTTAAAAAAGATGACGAAAATATGGTTAGAGAAGAGTAGCGATAATTATTAAACCGGCGTTATAGCAATCGGATAGTTTGGTCGAAATCATCTATATCAATATACGATGGGGGGAACCTATTTTTTTACTGCCTATCTCTACGTCTGAACATATACCGCCAATTCTAATTTAGCTAATTTTAACTTAACACCTCCGATTATTTCTGTAGTCAACTCGTCGATGTGCCGTATTAGATTCAGGGCTTGACTTATTGCTAAAGTACTTTCAAACATTAACACAAAAAGTCAGCTGATCCGAATTGTATTCGCTAAATTATTTTTAAATACTGTTGTAAATTCTATCAAAGGCAAAGATATGTTTGCTCCATCGATCTATGCCTAATGGCCATTTTTCCTTCATCTGAAAAACTGTTGACTTACATCCGGTTTCAAAAATGCGGACAACAGATTAGATTCTCTAAATTGCAATCTAAAAGTTATTATATCAGTGCTTTTCAAAGAAATCGCTTAGGGTTCAGGCCTTTGTCCATTCATTTTTATAATTTTCATCAATGATTTTCTATCAGCAACTGATAGAACATTTTACTGTTTACCTTCTTCTTCATCGAAAAACATTGTTTAATACATTTGAGATTCTCGGCTTTAATTACCTTAAAAAAAATCTTGGGTTGAGTAAATAAACAAATCAGCAATTGGTTCGGCCAAATGTCTTGGATTTTTAAGATGATGTAAATTTTACTTTACGCGATCAGAAACACTTGCAATATACAAGGCCTATAGAAAATCCAGGTTGGTGTTTTATTTTTGTTTTTGAACTGGTGCATTGAACATTTATTTGCCTGCACTCGAGCAGGTCCCAAACCGAGTACCTTTGTAAGGAAAGGTTTATGCACGAAAAACGAAGCTGCCACATACGACATTTGAAATCCACAAGAAACCTTTGGCTTTCAATGGATGCCATCTTCCGCTCTTAAAAGTGAATTGATTTTTATTTTATATTAGTCTGAAGGTTTTCAAAGCCATTTAGAAAAAAACACAAATATTGCATCCAGTGTTGCGACCTAATTTATAACATATATTCAACATGTTAAAAAACTGCTCGTTTCCGAAGCCATCGTTTTTTGGTTTCACTTAGCAGCTTTCTTGTAAAATCGTTAGGATGCAGTTCAAGTTTACTTTTGTACTTATTAACATTTTCCACAATTGGTTCTTTCACTATATTTTTATTTAGATCCCTTATAAAAGCAGAAGTACACACGTACCAAGGAGCATCCACAATACTAAGCAACATTTTAAATTGCTACTTTTGTAATAATTCTTATTTGGATCACGCTACATAGCACCACATGTGAATACCATACGTTCATATTGATTTGATAATGGTTTTATAAAGAAGAAATTTGTACTTAAATGTATAACAAGAGTTTCTCCCAATCAACCCAAGCTTCAAATTATTTCGTCCACGTAAGTGTCTGCGGTCAAGATGAATTCCAAAATATTTTATCTCGCATTTTTATGAACCCCAACAGAATCGAAGTATTCTTGTTACTCAATTTTTCTGAAGATTTAGCTTACATTTTTGGGACATGGCATTTTCCAGCACCTTTGATAGAATCAGTAATAGTATACTTAATGACTGGTAAGAAGCTACTTAGGTTTCATCTTTACCTGGTTGTGGTATCATTATTATTTGTGCTTTTTTGTATGTATCTGGAAAGAAACTTCATCATATTCTAAGGCTTTTTTTGGATTTATTTTCAGGTCATATCAGTCTTCTAATATACTTCTTTTTAACTTCAAATGTGGATCCCATCATCGTTTGAACCATTTTTCGACAGTACAGACTCATGGGGTGTTAGCCTAAGTTTTTTAGTTTTAGTTTCTTTGTGGCTTTATAAATCGAGAATACCATATCAAAATAAGGTGGAAACTCCTCCAGATACTAAGTTATATTATTTACAGAATTACTATTTTATAGAATTTCCTTTTTCTTTTAATTCTTTCAATTAATTCCTTGATTGCTTTTATTAAGCTTCTTTTTTTAAAACTGGAGATCTATACTTGTAGCCACATTTGTATGTTACTAGATCTGTACAGTAAATAAGTTTTTGCAAATTTAGTTTAACAATAATAGGCGAGTAATCAAAAAACAAATCTTAGCAAGATTTGCCTTTATACGATGGCATGGAAACTCCTTTAGTGACACAAAAATGAATAAGATCCAGAATGTTTCGTTTATCCATTGGCAAATATGTTGTGCACCCGAAGAAATATGATCGAGATTTTCGTTTTGTAAATACTCCAATGGCAATTTCTAATGGCATTAATTCGTTCTTCAGACGGCAGAATACCATTAGGTGTGATTTTGTTGCTGAGGAAATCAAGAGTTTTTACTCCAAATTCACATTTGGCGATCTTCATGTGTACATCAAACTCAGTTAACTTGTGGAAAAGTTGTTCCAAATGGAGTTTGTGTTGTTCCTCGTCTTTTGATGTAATCAGAATGTCATCGATGTAGACAAATATGAAGTCTAGATCTCGAACGACTTCATTAATAAAGCGCTGAAACGTTTGTGCGGCGTGGCGTAGACCAAATGGCATTCGTGTAAATTCAAAGAGGCCAAATGGGATCGTTATTGCCGTTTTGTGAACGTCTTATGGTACTACGGGAATCGAGTGTTAAGCGCTGACTATATCGATTTTCGAGAAAATTTTGCTACCATGCAAATGCATGGATACATTTTGGATTGGATAGCGATCGGGTGTTGTGATTTTGTTCAGTCGCCGATAGTCCCCACATGGTCTCCAACCGTGATCTTTCTTTTTGATCATATGAAGTGGATAAGAGATGGGAGATGCAGATGGCCGGCAAATCCCTAATCCCATCATGTGCTGAAATTCTGTATATGCAGCTTTGTGACACACTGGATCTAGTCGTCGTGGTCGTGACACTGGCAAATGACCTGCAGTGATAATATGATGAACCACCTTATGACGAACTGGTAAATTGTGATTTGGCTCTGCAGTTAATGACGGAAATTGTTTAAGCAGAGTCCCATAGCCGTTGTCGATTGTAAAATGGATCGGTGTCGGTGTGTCGACGCGACACACCGTTGTGGCATTGATTGACAGCTGAGTCGCTGAATCAACTAGCCGTTTACGTTTTAAATCGACAAGAAGGCCAAATTTACTCAGAAAATCGGCGCCAATGATCGGACGATTCACATCAGCTAAAATGAAAGCATGTGTGAAGGTTCTTTTTAGTCCGATTTTCACCTGGAGCAGTTTAGTTCCGTAGGTGTTAATGATTATGCCATTGGCGGCCGATAGCACTAGATCTATTGATTTTTTGCTGAAATAATATGATTTCGCAAAAGTAGTGACTGGAATAACCGAATGGTCAGCGCCAGTATCAATTAAGAATGTCATTGAGATTTTAGTGTCGTATAGAAAAAGTCGACTAGTGTTATGAGTGATATAAGTACTTGACTCAACCCGTTGATGCACTAGTTTTTTTGTTTGTGAACAGTTTGGTCGACTTCCATATGCTGTGTGGATGACGTGGATTGGCCGAAATTGCAAGGCTTGCTGCATTTAATTGCCTGATTTGCGTATTTTCGATGGTACCAGCAAATACCCGGTCTGCGGTTGCTGGTACTGCGTGAACCCGAGTTACTGCGAGAACTTAGTCGAGATGAAGAACGACGACGATTTTGATTGCGGTTGTATGAATAGTTGCGATTGTTGCGCAAACCGGCTAAACTCGCCTCGATTCTTGCAAGACGGTCTTTGATAGATAAATTAGTCGGATTTCTGGTTTGGCATTCTTGGTATTGGCCACGATTAGTCCGTTCCTGAGGGCGTGATTGATGGCTGAATGCCGCAAGATTTTTATCTGCAGACATAGCTTCAAAATTTTTATCGGCTGTGATAGCCAATTTGTCTAACCGACGCTTATCTGGTTGTGCTACGAGAGCGATTCGGACAATTTCAGGCATGCGTCGAATCCACAGCGATTTTATTACGTTTTCAGAGAAATTTTTTCCGGCAAGGATATTTATATGTCTAAGTGCCTCGGATGGTCACCTGTCTCCGATATCTTGTCCTGACAATAAAGTTTCTAATTAGCTCTCGTCTGATTGGGTCAGACGAGTGAGCAACGCATTTTTAATAGTTTCACACCGATTATCGGTGGGCGGATTTGTAAGAATATCAGCGATTTTGGCGCTGGCCGCCGGAGACAGTGCTCCAAGGACTTGCGAGTATTTTTGTTTGTCGGTCTTTTTTTTTGTAGGTCGAACTGGATTTCGGCCATGTGAAACCATGTTTTTACGTTTTCAATCCAAAAAGATTGTAACGGCATGGGCTTAGACGCGACCTCTACGCTTAGTTTATCTTGATCGGAATCGGTCATGTTTTGTCTATATATTAAATTTGTAAAATTTAAATAGGAACCGTAAATAGAAAAAAACATTTTTGACGTGTGGTGAACGACTTACAATATATATAATATATGATAATGAAAATTAATTTTGATTCTACGTTAATAAAAATTTTGCAAAAAAAAAATACAAAGTATTATTTAAATGAAAAAAAAAATGAAAACCTTATCCATGTTATGCTGCTGTTGATGATGATGGTGTGTGTGGAGTGTTGTGATTAGCGATGGTCGCTGCGCGGCACGTAAATAATCAAGGATCCACGTGGCTGTATTCACTGCTAATCGGTATTGTACTGCTGTTGATGATGATGATGATGATGGTGTGTTTGCACTGTTGCGATTAGCGATGGTCGCTGCGCGGCACGTGGATAATCGAGAATCCACGTGGCTATATTCACTGCTAATCGGTATTGTACTGCTGTTGATGATGATGATGATGATGGTATGTTTGCATTGTTCCTTGTGGTTGAAGTTACTGCTCCTTGTGGTTGATAATCAGAAGATTGCGTATTCAAATCACGTCGGGGTCACCACTTTAGGTTTATGCTTTTATAAACTCTTTAATTTATATTAAATTAATATTTATTATTTATTTCACAAGATATTTTAATTCAATTGGTCGCCCACCACGCGGTTTAATTTATTTTTAATTTTAATGTTTTTATGTATTTTAATCTGTTTAGCAGGCGATGAGCAAAAGGTAAGTAATATCAAGACGAATGTGTGAACCAATTTCTTGCTGACCGAAACCAATCGTGTTGATTTTTTGTTCGTACTAAAAGTAATGCAAGATGTACATTTAATTATTTTAGTATGGTCAAATGGTAAACGATGTGCACGCGATCTGTGATTTAATTCAGATCGGTAATGCAGTGCGCATGACATTCGATAATTCAAATTGTAAAATTTTAATTTTAATTTAAAACATAATTTGTAATTGAAATTAATGTTTGAGTGAGTTATTTATATTGTAGTGAATGCACATATTATATTAATGTTATAATTGCACTTACGCTACAAGCTATTTACCCTATTTAAAATAATTTTTAAACAAAAAATTCGTTTCAAGACCAGCATGATTTCAATATTCTAGTTCTCTAAAATGGAACCATTTCTTACTTGTGTTGAGTTAGTTTACATGTACAGGTACAATACACGAATGAAATGCACAAAAACCACTAAAATATACACAAAGTACAGATAAAAAAAAATAGAAAAAGACCTAAAAAAAACTAGCCCATTCACCAGCAACTTTTACCAACCGCTGAAAAGTCATCACAACAACACAAAAATATGAACCAACATCTGCAGAATGGCCACCAGCAATAACTAACAAAAAGGTAGTCCATCACCAGGAAACACTCTTGCCAAATTCAATGTACAAGCATAAGAACTTCAGCAGATCTCGAACATCAAGGACAACACTGAGAAATAAACAAAAATATAACTAAAATAGTGAAAGTCACTCCAAAAAGCGGCTTAAACATTGCAACGCTCCACATGTTACCACCACGACTTCATGATGATTGAAATCTAAAAAGTTTGAAGTGCCTCTGATTAAAAGGCAACACCCAAGCTTTCTCACTCACAATCCAATACACCGTCGACACAAGAATGAACCGATTGTTAATAACTCCTTCGAAATCTCGCCCCACACAAACTCCATACTAAGCAGAGACAACACGCAATTTACGGTTTGCTGTAAATTTCAATTATGTCGCCGTGCAAGTTGAAAGTTTATCATTGTTTATACAGAGTTACCCAATAAGAAATTTCATTTTGAATAGCCTGCTATTTGGGCAGCTGTCAATTTAGAAGCTGTAATCTTTTGAAATTTGACAACTAAAAACTACGTTATTACTAAAAATGGTAAGATACACGCTTCAACAACGCATTGGAATGGTAAATAATTCACCCAAATAATTCACCCAGATAATTCACTTCAAAAATGGTGAAAATTTAGCAGTGTCGCTTCACGACAACCAAAAAGTGTTTCAGCAAAACTGAAACACTTTTTGGTTGTCGTGAAGCACCTTCTTGGCCGGCAATAGTGAAACTGGTGGAAAATTTTTAGCGGTTGGGACAAGTTAGTGGTGTGA
The DNA here is from genome assembly GCA_963556175.1 of Tipula confusa. Lineage (NCBI taxonomy): Eukaryota > Metazoa > Arthropoda > Insecta > Diptera > Tipulidae > Tipula > Tipula confusa. The sequence continues at coordinate 189,611,927 of OY744476.1, read as the reverse complement.
AGAATCGAAACCGCGTGCGGCGCTCAAGAACAACTGAGAATATTGCTGCTGTAGCCCGTAGAGTTGAAGAAAACCCAGATTTGTCGATTCCTCATGGATCTTTGGAATTAGATATTCCTCAAACGTCATTACACCATAAAGACTTAGGTCTTGAAGCTTTTAAAATTCAGTAAACACAAGAACTCAAGTCGTTAGATCACCATAAATGATTTGATCTCAGACAACAAACAATAACACCGGAATGGTGTTATTGTTTGTTGTCTGAGATCAAATGTTTATAACAATAAAGTTTGGCTTTGACCAATGTTGAGTCCTCAAGAATTCAGATGAAATTTTTTTCCTAAAACTAGTTAATTTATTGGAAAATTTTACAATTAAAGGTATTCCGCACTAGTACACCTTCCCAAAATATCAAAGTACAACCAACCAAACGCATTCATCCGAGACATCATTTACAACAATATTTTCGCTAACACTTTACATTCACACCACTTAGTATATCATCATGCAGAATAATCGTCAAAAAAAAAATTCAAAAAATATTCGCGACCCCATAAACACTTTTCCATATATATAAAACACTTCAACCATAACAATGCCAATCATTACCAAGAATAATACAAAGTTAAATGTATAAAATCTAAAAAAAATCGTTAAAGTGTCCTTAAAGTACATAACAATCCAGTCCTTGAAACGAAAAGGAAATACGTTTTTATTACCCATTTTTTTTTTGTTGTATAATTGAGCCTACTGACCTACATACGATAAATTATGGGAAAGCGCTTTCTAAAGCTTTTAAAATTAGTACTTTAATAATGTTCGTAAATTCGGAGCCTTTGTCACAAAAGTCATAATAATCTGGTCTATAAATTTAAAGTTTTCCATAAAAGCTTTTTTATATTGAATTGTTCTAGGCACGAAAAATTTCATTTTATCATTCAACCACACCGTACGATAAAAGATAGGGGAACAATATTTCCCACGTTTGCGTACTATAGACAGGAAATTTTCTAGCCTCATTCACTTTATACCATTACGAAATTACATAGTCGGATATCGAGAGAGCTTTTTTAACACTTTTTTATTTATTTTTATTTCGTTCACTGTACACTGAGAGAATTTATTTAGTGTTTAAAAAGAAAAAGAAAAAAGCTCAACGAACCATGACCCCTACACTATTTCGATACAACAACGAAATTGTTTCTGTTTCGTTGGATTTATTTTGATTCTCTGTTTTGAATTTTTTTTGTTTTTATTCATTATGTGCGGAGGAGTATTTTGGTATGCTACATGCACAACAAAATCGAGAGCATAACACATATTCGTGTATTCGGTATGTATACAATTTTGTTGGTGTAGCTCGTTTCGTTCAATCTTCTCCATCTAAAATAAATTCTAACACAAAAATATATTCGATTATCGCGTATATAGAGTACAGTGTACAGTGTAGAAAAAAATTCGATTTTTTACGTCAGTTCATGTTCCGTATTCGATTCATGCAGACACAGCATACGATCATTTTTTTGTTTTTATTTTACTTCTAAGTTCTTGTAAAAAAAAAATAAAATACAATAAAAAAGTTTTTCAGTTATTAACAGAATGAAAATAGTTTTTCTTTTATAATTTTGACGGGTTAATCGCGCGAAAATTTCTACAGTGCATGCAATAAATTTTAAAGTGTTTTGTTCAGTAAATAAAAAATTTGCATACAGTGATTTGTGAAAAAAAAAAAAAATTAAAAAAAAAGCATAAAAAAAAAATGTTAAAAATGTTGGTGAAATGAAAATAAAAATAAAAATTTTGTGAAAAGGAAAAAAAAAATCGGATTAAGTAAAAAAAAAGTGCGAAAAGCTTTTAAAGTAGTTTTGCAATTTCTATTTTTTGTTTGTTTGTTTTCACCTTGTTCACCCAATTTTCATGGCTATCACAAAATGAGACCATCTGCTTAAAGATAGATAGGTACATAATATACACTCGTGTATTAAAAGGATGCGTAAAAAAATATTATGGAAAATTTGTGATCTTTTTAAATTTACACTCAATGTGTTTTTAATATTTTGGTTTCGTATCCTTTTTGTTCGTCTTTGAGACGGGTTTTTATCTTGTTTGTCCTTTTTTCATATTCGAGACAGCAATTTTTGTTCACTTTGATGATTTTACTTTTCTTTTTCTATGAAAATAAGATAACATTTTCCTTGAAATGTGGTACAAAAAGAGCAAAATTACTACTGTACGTTTCAATAAGCATTTTTGTCTGCATATTTTCTTATCGAGATTTTCATTTTGAACCAAAGACATATATATATATATATATATATATATATATATATATATATATATATATATATATATATATATATATATATATATATAATGGTAAATAAAATGTGAACCGCATCCACCACCCACCCAACATTCCATGTTCATTGTGCTATAATTTTATTTAACTCCTCGTGAAAATCTAGAAAATTATTTAAAATAATTAAATAATTTATGTACAAAATAAATGTTGATTGTGAATTCTTTTAAGTGAAAATTATATAATTAAATTATTTAATTAATTTTATTAAAAAAACAAGTGAAACACACATCGACAATGAAAAATAAAATAAATTTTCCCGATTTGATTTGATTTAGTTTAATTTTAAAAATTTAAAAGTTTTGTTTTATGTTTTTGTTTTTGGTTTTCTGTGGCAATTTAATAATTACAATTAATTTTAATTAAACAACAACAACAACAACAAAACGAGCAACATAAAACATATACTATATAAACAATGCGTTTTATAAAAAGGATAACAATTTTTGTGGTATTACTAGTCACGTGTTTTATAAAAGGTAAGATATTATGTTATTTGGTTTTGGATGATGATGACACATTACAGAAAAATTAATTATAGTTTCGTATGTCAATTAAAAATTTTACTATTACTGTACATATACAGATGACGATTCGTACAAAATATGGTACGTGATTTATTGTAATTGGATTTTGTGGCGTGCAAACAACGAAGAATTTAGCAAGTAAAGAATTTAACAATTTTGTAAAATATTAATGAGTTCTGAATCATTAAATGTGTAATTGTGTTGTGATTAAATATTATTGGTGTGTGTGTGTGTGCTGTGCTGTGCTGTGTTGTTCAATGTTACGTTTAAACCGCATGTGATTAATTTATATTCGAAATTGTGTTACATCGTTGGAATTTCAAACAGATTATTTTCAGCAAAGAGTTCCTATTTTAGGCTCATTTTTACATACTTTAGAAATTTAGCCATATTTGCATTTAACATTTCCAGGAAGTAGGTTTTCACCGGTATCTGTTGGTTTCAACTTCTTACTTAATTGTAAATGTATAGAACTTTTTTATTTTTTTTATGTAACTGTACTTTGTGAGCATCCTTTTTCTATTTAGGGATTATTTACTATATTGAGAATCATGTACTTTCTATTAGCTCAATAGAATTTTTTATATATTTTATCCATTCCCATTTTTGAGTAAATCTTGGAAGTGATTTCATATGCTATTTCTAGATTATTTAGGGGTTCTCAAGCCAAATGTTTAAGGTTTCTTTTTATGCTTTTTAACATATTTTCAAGATTGGAAGCAATTTTATCTTAATTTTGTCGTATTGGATCTTGTGTTTTACGATCTGTAGTTTTCTACATTTTGGTTTTCCGGATACTGCCCTTTACAACTAATGAATTTTGCTAAAACAAAATTTCAGTTAAAGGATAAGCTTTGACAATGTACTTTTTTGTACATTTGACACATCTAAGTTCTAACCCACAATACCTTTGAGTGCGTGATTCTAACATTGGTATTTTTTGTATTTAATTATAGGCCAGTGGCTTTCCTTAACTTAACTTACCTTCCATGGGTCATATTGAAGATTGCTTTTATGTTGTATATATTTGCTAATTTTTTTTGGTTATACCTCTTTTGTATTTTTTTAGATTTTTGCTCTTACGCATATTTGTTGTGTATTAAACTTGTTGAATCCTTTTCTACCAGGTCTGTTATATTCCCCTACGTAGAATTTGGATGAATGTCTCTAACCATAATTTTTATAAGTTTCAGTATCAGATGTATTTATTTTTCATATAACATTGCTTTGTATTTAAATATAGTTTGCACGAAGGCATAATTTGAAATGCCATTAATAGTAGATGGCGGTTGCATCTTCTCTTGAGATTTCACTGTTTGTCTTATTTAAAATGTTATTTTTCAGCTAGTAACCCAGTGTTAAAGTGGTAATTTTGACGTGTCTCACCACTTCTTGGCGAATATCCTGTTTTGGTTTTCTTTGTTTCTTAAACCCAATATGGTTATTTTTCTGGTACTTCTTCATCAGTAAAACCTTTTTTTTAATTGTATCTGCTTTATTGTAAATCTTTGGAAGCTTTTCTAATCTCATTATTTGTAATGCCTTTTTAAATACCCGTTTTTTTTAATTTTAAAAAACTTAAGCTTAATTCTAATCAGCATAGGTTGAGTCTCGGAGACTCATTTTTATTATATCTGTTAAAAAACCAACGAAAAATTTATTTTAATCTAAATTATTATATATGTATTCTAACATCCAATAATTAAGTTTAAAATACCGTTAAACTTATTTCGTAGGTGCATTAAACTGTTAATGGAACCATATTTAAAAAAAAACTAGCACTGGAATATGCGATGAGTCTTATAGGCTCACTATATATTTTCCATGTAAACAAGGAAGTTTTAGCGAATTAGAGTATTATGGAAACCAACAGACGACATGGATTTTCGTTGTTTCATCAGTTTGTTGAATAACGCTTGTTAAATAACAATGAGTTTCGGATCTGCGGAAATTTTGGCATTCTTTGTTTGGCAGTATTTGGTTCAGAGTAAGCATGACATGTAATAGATGCATGCTTCTTTTTTTCAATACTTGAGATTTGTTTATAAATCAACATGATTACGATGATTCCTTCAATCGCGACAAATTTGTCCCATTTTGCAAAAATTGTGACACAGTAAACACACATTTGGTAAATTGTATACGTTACTAGGGAAAACCCTAATGATTAACGAGCAGCTATTACCGTTTCGTGGCAGGATTTAAAACAGTTCTTTCCTTCTAAACCAGACAATTCTGGAATGATAATCTGATGGATTTGTGATAGTTCCAATAGCTTACAATTGAAACAAATACCTTATTTAGGAAAGGCGGGAATTCAAAGAGGAACAAATTTGGCTTCGAATATTGTATATGAACTTTGCACACCATTTTTCAATAGCAATAGGAACGTGGCATTTGACAACTTTTTTACTTGTTCCAAATCAGCACAAAGATTGAATAGTGTTGAACTAATGTGTGTTGGTGCCATACAAAAGGCTTTGTATTCCTCCAAATTTTTTGACTGAAACGTCAACACCCGATAGAATAAAATGTATTCGATTTTCAAAAAAAAAAAACTTTTGTCGAAAGTAAAACTAACAAGTGGCCATTACCACAATTTTTTAATTTTTTATATGTGCCTCGAGTAACATCAATGATCGAAAATTATTTGGTTACATTTACCCTGATTAAAATGCAAATAAGCCAAATTCTTGTCGCAAATTATTTTTACAAGATTTAGTACAAGAAAAAAAAGTACAATAATTTGTGGGCCCAAATATTCAAACATGTAGTACATCACGTCTATCTACCATACAATGGGAATAATGGCAGAAAATATATCGTCCTGTTGTTTAGAGCAGCAACATGTTGAACTTTAAAAAAAAACCAGTTAAAATGCTACAAAAAAGCGAAGGTGCTACATGTTCAATGCTTGGACGAATGAACCAACAGTTATGTAACATCTGCCAGAAAAACGTGTGTACTAAATACGCAGATAAAGTACGGTTATCTGCAAGAACTGCATCAATATATAAAAAAATAATTTTAGATTGAATTCTAGTTTATTACCAAAAATTTACATATCAGTTCGAAAGACTCATCGCATGCTTTTATGTAACTTAAATGACCCATGCTGATTAGGGTTAAGGAAAAGTGGATTAAAACTTTCAGGTACAGCTAACATATGAATTTTTTTGGTTTCAGTAATCTGTCTTTAGTTCTATAATTGGCATAATTGTTGTTTATACATTGTTACCAACTGCTAATATTTCACTGTTATCAGCAAATGTTACTATGTAAGTTTTTATTTTATTTGGCTAATTCCTTGTATAAATGACAATAGAATTAGATCCAAGATACTATCGTTTAGTAATTAAATTTAGCATTTTAGAGAATTTTTTACCTTTATATTTTAACCAAAACTGTCAGTCAGTTGTTTAAGATTTCTCACAATATTTTGTAATACTCAAAGGATTTTGCTATATATTAATAAAGCTACATAAACAGCTTTTTCCTTCCAAGCACATCTTCAATTGTTCATCTCAGAATTATTTTTATGTCGGATAGTCTAAATCAGCAGTATGATTTTTTTCGGGTGCTGATTTGGTTTTTGTGTTATTATTACTTCTGCCTGCTTCCATTGGAGTGGAACATAGTTGATTATAAACTCACAGCAGTAATTATTTCTAATAACTGTCGTTATTCATTTTCAGTTAGTGCTTTTACTGTTTACCCTCTTATTAAACCAAATCAAATAGATTTTGTTTTTGTGGTCATCAACCTTCAAAAACCTCCCTTTTTTAAATTAAACAAAAAGGCAATAATTTTTCCCAATTTTTAAGCCTGACTAAATATTGCTTTGCCATAATGTATATTAAATATCCATTTTTTGCACATCTACACCACATTTAAATCCCTTTAGACTGAACTTAACTGCGCAAATGTAATACGTTCAAGATTATAAAGGTCAGTTTACAACGGTATTCAATAACTCTAACGTAGTTTGAAAATATTTAGCAGCTATATTTTTGGGCAATATTCCTTTAGAAAATTTAGTTACTTATATTTGAAGTTTTCAAGGTATTTGGAAATTGTCTGCCTATTTTAATGTATGGCTGTCTCTCCGCTCAGATACGACTATATTCATTTGACAAAATTGTTTGAAAATCTAAAATAAGATAGCTTTGAATTAATAGCATAAGAGCAATTAAGTCAAAAGCTTTACTAAACAGTATATTGCGTCTATTTGAAACTCAGTCGAAATGTTTTGCAGTGGATTTAACTGGAATGAACCCATGTTGTGATTCCGAGATATAACGATGTATTATCCATCTAATAGTGTTGCAAACGGCCGATTCTAAGAACTTAGGAATGGATGATAGCGATGATATTTTTCTGTAGCATGAAGTTTTTTTTTTAAAGTTAGCCTGTTTTTGCAACTTTCCATCGCAGGAACACATTTATAAAAATTTATTGAATAGAATACATATCGATAAAACAATTTAAGTTTTCAGAGCTGCGGTTAGAATATTATTGGGGCCGCATCCCTTACAACTAATGAGTTAAGATCGTGTTATAAATCCTCCTTTGATATGGACAGTATATTTATATCCATTTTAACTGAAACGGCACACAACCTCCTGACGTAGTATCACTGAAATATACAAATTTGTCACAATGGTATGCAATGTGATTGCAAGGAACAAATCCAAAGCTCCAAACATTGTCATTAAATGAAGTTTCACAAATAATAAATGCAACATGGTTAAAAGCTTTACGCAGTTTTTATTACGCTTTGAAAATAAAATGTGACTAACGGAACGCTAATCGATAGAGATGGGTTAGATGACGGAAGTTTTGAGGGAGTAAGTGATTATTGTCGGTTTATGGATGAACTAGGGTTCCAAACATTTTTACAAAATGATCACCACTCGAGTTTCTTCACAAAATGCTCTGATTGCCACATTGAAGTTTGGTGTGGTTTGAAAAATTCATCATTTATTATCTTCCGTATGATTTTGATGCACATCTGTCCAATATACTTAATTTTATGTTTAATGCAATTGTCAAATTGCTCCTTATTTACAAAGTTAAAACTTCGAGGGGCTTCAGAAGCCAAACTTAATTTTTTTATGGTTATGGTAGCTGTGCTACATATCAATTACAAAAAATGCCAAAGATACTTGATGAAATATTAAATGAATTAAGTCTGAAGGTGTATCTCTGTCATGTGACTATTTTAAAGAAGTAACGTGAATTGTCCTTGTTGCTGATTTTTACTACTCTTAAGATTTCAGCCTTCCACCATTTACGTTTTTTTTTATTTACAAATTGGCTTATCACTTTACTTTACAAGAACTGCTTTCCTGATTTCCTTTAAAAGCTTTATTCTGTTGCTCGTTACGAAAATGACACTAGTCAGCAAACCAATCACGTCTGGTTCAATTTTTGCCGTACCTATAGTCGCTTAGACAATACTGATTACTAATGTTTTCAATTACTCCTCCCCAAAATAGTGATTTTTTTTCACAATCCTTCCACTTACAATGCTTCCAAACATGTAAGTTGATTCTTGAATGTGAGTATCTTTTTGTTTTTAAAATGGGGAATTATAACCGACGAATAATACTTGTAAGTGACGATCATATATTTTCAAGAGGACTCTGGCAAACGAAAATTACCAAAAAAAGTGGAGAGTTATTGACAAATATTATGTTGACCATGTTAAGTTTCTACCGATTATTTATTGAGTTAATAATTCTTCCCATTTTCTGGCAACCATAATTTTCTTCGGATCCATTATTTAACATGTTGTCAGATGAAATGAAGTTTTAATCATCAAATAGTTTCTTCAGAAGTAAATGTCATGACCCTTGTCTTTATTATACTAATTAAGTAAGCTTTTCTTTATTCAAGAACCACAAATTAAAGAGACTCTCTCGTTTTTCTTATTAATACATTATCGGATAAAATTAAAGAGCAGCTTTAATGATGTAATGATACATTTGGATTCAAAACGCCAAAAGGTTTTAAAATATATGACAGGTTATCCAGTTTGAAGGGTGGTTATTGAAAGTTTAATATTAGACCGCAGCTTATACTGAAAATTGCTATGTATCTTAAAACAGCTGCTTGGAGTGATAAATAGAAATCACATAATGAATATTTTTTCGTTTCCATAGAAAGCCCTTTCGAACAGTTCAAAAAGCCCATTTTAAACGTTTTCTGTGCTAACCATGTTTTCTCTGAAAGAATTTTTTAACAATATTGATGTGATTCCAAATAGTTAAAATTTGTTATTGGTAAAGGACTGTTCTAGAAAGATTCACTAACTGATAGCAATGAAAATATTATTTTATATTATAATATGATCATTGTTGATAGTAACACTTATGGTCATAAATGATGTTATGATTCGTGTAAGAATGTTACACAGTTTGCTGAAAGACGATTCTTAATGATAAGCCTTAGAAAGTAAATTGGTCCTTTGTGGCAGGACTTTTAAAACTCTTTCAAAATTAATTTAAAATTTAAATAATTTTTTACCTCAAGTTTGATGGTACAATATTTTTTTTTAAACCAATTTAGAAAGTATTTTCTGGACATTTCTAAATTTTATTAGAACTTTCGAAATTCATTTAAAAAATTTTTTTGCTAGTTTATAACTTTTTTATAACTTTTTATTTTAAACCCAAAACTTTAGCATATTTTTAAGAATTTCTAAAACTGATAACAACGATAGTACTTCTAGATTTAAATATAAGTTTGGCTAGAAACTACACCGACAATCGAACTTTTATAAAATTTCTTATTGTACAATTTTTAAAACTTTTGACCGTACTTAAAGTTGATTTAAATTATTAACAATTATTGAATGTGACTTGAATACAAAAATTTAACTAATTTAGTTTTAAAAAAATTTCAAAGTTTGATTATTTATGAAATAGTTTTGGAATGTTTAATTTCCAAATGGCAAAGTTCAAAGCAAAACATTTTGATTCAATTTTTGAAGTATGCTTTTAGCACTAAAATATTTCGTTTGGTTTCGTAAACCTTAAATATGATATCATATTTCGTCGAAAGGATTTTGTGTACGTGCAACGCAATGTATTCCATCAAATAAAGGTTTTAAAATATTTGTCTCAATGGTCCAAACTAATTCAGGATGTTTCAGCTTGATTACAAACCAAAATCTATGAAAATTTTGGTTCCAATTTGGTCAAAAATTAGTACATACTAGTTTTTAAATATTATGAATACAAAACCAATTAAAAGATTGGAAAAAATTGAAAGAAACAACTGTCAAAATGTCGAAACATTAGCAAAAGTTATTTTAAAGTAAATTCGGTAATTTCATAAAATTTTCAAAATTTAAGAAAATATTTGAAATTTTAAAACCAAATTATGATTTATTTCTTGTGATTTTAAATTGTTTTCCAACTTAGTCTAAAAATTCTAAAAATTTATCTTGTTTTTCAAGTTCTGGTTTTATTTATCCTGAAAAGGGCACGTTGATATTTTTGGTTCGCAATGATTTGGAAAAGTTTCGTTGTTCATACAAATATAATGGTAAATCAGAATTTATTATTCTCTAGAAAAAATGGAAAAATTCCCAAGGAATCTTAAAACTTACAAATTCCTTTCAAAATATCAAAATCAGAGAATCCAATAACTGAAACACCTTAGTGCTTGAAATGACAATGGTCTCTAAATTATTACATGGTTTCTTTGGTTCGTTAGTGTTTCGAAAATAAAAATACTGTTTAGCTCTTGGTTGACGCGATTGGAGAGGAGCAATTTTATTTATTATATTATTTATTATAGTTTTATTACAACTGAATTACAATTCATCTAGCAATTTATCTTTAATATGTGTTTTGGTGTTTTATTTTTAAGGGGATATAACCCATCAGTTAGTCCCGAATTAATTTATTTTATTCTTGCTGCCCTAGTTCTAGAGGTCTTGTTCCTAGGAGACGTCTAACTAAATGGGTTTTATCTATCATACGGTAAATCTCGACATTTTCATGTTGATAAAGACGAAGTATGTGTTTCCTTACGTGCTTTCTGATTTTTATGCAGACTTATTCTATCTTTAAGTTCCAATGGAGATTATTATTTTTGAAGTATCATGGTTCATTTACAATACCATGGAAAATTTTATTTTGGAATGATTGTATTTTTTTACATTGGTCTGCTTATGATGCATCCCCAAATCTGAATAATGTAGGTCCAGTTTATTATGTAATGGTAGCTTTTAATTTCTACCTACAAGCCGGTATATTTTTCTTTATTTGATGTTAATCTTTTCTTTTTTCTTTTTGATATGCTCTTTCTATTTAAACTTAGGGTCAAGTGTCACGAGAGTGGATTTCCTCTGGTATCCAGTTAACTTTTTTGTTGGTGAAGTTAACATGAATAGATTTGGTTTTATTTAACTGGATTCTCCATGTTTTAATCCAGTTAATTAATGTGTTAATGGTTCTTTGCACTTTTCTTGTTGCTTCGTCTACATTGTTAGCAATTGCAGTATCATCAGCAAATGTCGCTACGTGAGTTTCATCTGTATTTGGCAAATCTCAAATACTTCTGCTAATATTTTCATTGATGAAGAGATTCTGCTTCATATTTTACCCGAAAATGTCTATCAGCTAAGTAAGATTTTAGAATCGAATAAAACTGGTAGATCTCGATGTTTATATTCAAATCCTCTGTGTCATACTTTATTGAAGGCACAACATGAGTATATCCAATTTTTTTGGTTTCCAGCGCATTTAGACTATGATTCTGTGAACCTGTTCTATAGTTAAATGTTTTTCTCTTAAACCGAATTGGTGGGGAGGAATAAGATCTTTGTGTTCTATGATTAATTTGAGTCCCTGAAGCAGCAATTTTTTGAATAATTTAGAAATAGTTGGAAGCAAAGAAATTGGCCTATACGATTTTTTGTCGTTCGGTGGTTTTCTTGGTGTTTTCTGCTACTTTCCATTGGTGTGGAACATAGGTTAGTCTGAATGCTGCATTAATAATTTCCAGTAGCTTTCATAATCCTTTTTTAGGTTGTACTTTAACTATTTGTCCTGTAATTAGATCAAAGCCAGGAGATTTTTTCAGTTTAAGTTGTTGCTGATTTCAATTTTTCAATTTAAAAGCAGGTACTTGCGTTTTAGGTCCTTTAAACTTTTTTTTTTCTTTGATTAAAAGTTTTAGTTTATTGCTAAGATAATTGAGTGCCGTTTACTTTGTGGGGCCCGATTTTTGTTTAACTATTAGGCGGACTATCCCAAGCTGCTTGTTGTATATTTTTATTAAGTTGCTCTAATTAGTCATTCAATTGCGCCAAAATTTAAGCTGGCACTTGAAGATTGATATTATCACTGACTATTTTCTAGAAAAATTTTCAATTTGTTCTGTTGTTTGTTAATTTAGGCAACGAATCTTTCTTAGCAATCGTTGCACTGAGAGCCGTGATTACAGGAGAGTGATTTGATGAAAGTTCTTCACTGTCTTCTATAAACACGAAGTTTTCTGATATCCCTATTGTTACATAAAAATCTATGAGACTCGGAATTTTATTTGGATCCAACGCATTTGGTTGCTTGACCTGCGGTAAGTAGCTCCTTTCCTTTCTGGATTGTTAGTCTTGATCACCAAAACGTATTTTGGCATTAAAATCACCGCCAATAATGGAAGTAAACTCTAATGATGTAAACAACGAGATGTAGTCCGATTTATTTAGATTATGCTGCGGAGGACAAAATATTGAGGAAACACTGTATTATTTTGCACCATTTAATTGAACATTGATAGTTGCTACTTGTATAATTTCTTCTTTAACTTTTATTCCTTCGTGGTGTTTGATGTTTTCTTTTACTAATAAAGTTGATCCTCCTCTCGCTTTTTCCTGCTGGATGGATGGCGTGAAAGCAACAATACCCACAATCAAATGAAGTTTTAGTAAAATTTTTTTATCAAATGAAGTTTTAGTAAAATGGCTTTCAGATATTAGGAATATATCTATTGTTTCTGTATTTAAAAATATTTCTAGTTCTGGAATATGTTGCATTATCCATTTGCATTCCAGATGACAATTCTAAGTGTCTGGTTCATTTTCATTTATTCTAGTAAATCATGGAAGTGATTTTATTCTCTGTATGTTGAATATTCAAGCGCTTATTTGGAGCTTCTCTGCCTATTTCTTATTTCACAAGCCAAATGTTTAAAGTATCTATGCATTTTAGAATATTTTCAAAAATTAGTGTATCTTCAGAAAAATCTATTAATTTGAAAATTAACATAGCGCTAAGACTAAATGTCTTGATTCTAGTTTTTCAATTTTACGTTTTTTTGGTAATTTTAGCCACGCATACTTAAATTATGATGATGATCAATAATTGTTAACACTCTCCTCCGGTACTCAGATGACATATTTTAGCTGTTTACCTTCTTCTATGTCCAGTATCGCTAACTTTGCAAGTGGTCGTGTGTTCGTTCCTGAATCCGTTTTTACTAAAACTGAGCGTCATTTGATCTGTTTACCTTCAATGACACGCTTTGGCTATGGTCCTCTGTTATTTTTTTTTGGATACGACAATCACCACGTCGTCAACTTTTTTTCCTTTTCTGGGCCAAACCACTTCGTTCGTTTTGTCAGGTGGTGCATATACTCTTTGTTCCATCGTTTTCATGCGTTATTTGATATCGCTTGTACTATTAACCAATTACGATACAACGCACGATCCAACGAATCAATGTTTGCATACGGCTTTGATCCTTCAGACAAACCGTGTAAGAAATGGTTCGGTGTTAGCGCTTCTCCATCAGCCGTTGCTGGTAAGTAGGTTAATGGTCCTTTCTTACCTATATTCCTTCGAAATGAGGTGATGCTGGTGGGATAAAGCTCCACCTAAATTAGAGTCGAAAGCTCCTTTTTTAGTTCTTTTTCGGCACCCTTTAAATTCGGGTCGTTGTCTGTAAATACTTGAACTCGGTTTCCTTTACGTGTTCTAAACCGAATTAAACTTTGTATAAAGCTATCTGTTGCTATAGGTTTGCCGCTATTTCTACATATATTGCTCTCGTAGTCAAGCACGTAAATGAGACTCCCAAGTGTTTTTCTTTATGGTGTGTGACGGTTACCATTATTGGACCGAAATAGTCGTGTAACCGGGACTTTACAAATTTCACAGTTTGTTTGTTTTTTTTGAACCCTGCAATCTTATCTGGGGCCAAAGCGCTTCCAACTTTTTCGTGGTTAATTTTTAACGTAATACCTTACGCCGTCACCAGCCAAATTGAGGACGCACGAATCAGGTTCGATTTTAAATCCATCTGCACATTGCCTTGCTCCAGTCAGCCTGTACTGACATGGACGATGGTTCAGCACATAGATTCTGGACTCCAACAGGGGGCATAGTTGAGTTTTTTGTCATCACCGATCGTAATCAGGTGATGAAAAATCCCTTTTGCAATCCTTCCCCTTTGGGATTCCAACCCATTCGGTCCCAAACACCGCATCTTTAACCACTGCACCAATTGTTCGGGAATTTGACAGTTCTTGATTACTTTAGGACCATAGTCGTAGCACGGTTGAAGTACACTTGAGCGCTCGTTGCAGTTGTCCTGGACCACATGCTAGCTACGTTAACAATCATTAATGTTGGCACTGTGGTTCGGTTACAAATTCTTTTTCAGCGTTACTACTGGGCCATTTAATTTGTATGAAGAGCATTTCATACAACAATTGAGGGCCTTTAAACCATGTTGAATTAGCCGAGAGATTGATTTTGCCTTTAAACTTCGTAGCTTCGTCTGGCATGTTAATATCCAATGTCATTCTTTTTCGATTGATTTTTTCAAACACTCAGGTATTCTTAACGCCACAAATTGCTTATATTGTCGGGCATCAGACTCAAGCCAGCTTAAAACTGTTTTTGAGTATGACCAAAAGAATCGCGACTCAAACATAATATTATATCCGATCTCGATTGTTTCGGCCAAACGCGTTCCCAGAACTGCCGCCAGCAATTTTGAACGAGATATTGTCATTAATGACTTGTTTGGCACCACACGTGACTTTGGTGCTATAAGTGATACCTCCACGATACTAATTTGCTCTAATATAATATAAGCTACGGCTGCGTATGCGCGCTTGCCTGCGTCTACAAACACATGTAATGGGAATTTACCCGGACATATACCAATATCATAGCACCGCGGTATAGAAATTGCATCAACTTGATTTAGTTGAGTTAACCTCCTTTGTTATTTGCTGCTGAATTCGTCACTGATGGGTTCATCTCATTCTATACCACTGCGCCATATCTCTTGGAGCACAATTTGTGCTTGTATTGTAAAATTCGACGATAACTCCAGTGAATCGAACATTGACATCACTATAGTCTATACTGAGAAATTGCCTTTTGGTTAGGGCCTTTAAACCATCAATTATTGCCGTATCAATACGGTTTTTGTTGAAATTGATTTTGATTCGATCATTTTGGTAATCCCACCAGAGGATTACAAGAGAGAAGATATTGGATCCCACCAATATCTTCTCTCTTGTGTTTTGTTTATTTTAGCTACGCATACTTAAATTATGATAATGATCAATAAATTTTACAGGCTTGCTTTCAACAGATATCTATGGTTTTGTTGAAGCGCTTTGTTTCTTTTTTAGCTAATTCACATCCCCTATAATTTGCTGGATGCTGCCCTTTATATACAGTTTACACATTTTGGAAGAATGTTTTTACTTAGATATAATATATGCGTTATGTCTTAGCGGTATGGTTCTCTGCACATCTGACATATTTAGGGCTCTCGTTGACATGATATCTTTGGGTGAGGTTATAGCATTGGCATTTTTACTTTGAAGAATTTCGCCAGTTGATTTCCAAATTAAGTAGTTGTTGGCGGCGTCCTCTCTTTAAGTTTGCCTGGCTGTTTTACTTCTTCAGGTGTTTTCCGTTGTATTTCAGCTTTGTTTGTATTTTGAAGCGTGTCTGGTTGAATTTTACTACTTACCGGAGACGACTCCGCGTTACTTTCTTTTATTTTTTGAGACCCACACTTTTTCTCTTACCTAGTTCCTCATCATCAACATAACCTCTTTTAATTGTGTCTATCTCTTTGCTTGTCTCATGAGGCTCCTCAGATTCTTTAGATATTAAACCATTTTTTATGTTTTCGTTTTCCTTTTTAAGCAGCGCGACTTCGTTGCTAAGCTTTGACGTTACCTTTGCTTAATTTTCTTCTTAGTCCAACATTTTTATTGACGTGTTAAAATTTTTTTTAGTTGAAAATGTTGGTAATCTTGTAAGTTTAGACCTCCTTGAATATGGATTATCATCAATCAATTGTCGGCCTCTCTGCTGATTTATTACATAGAGTATAAATTACTTTATTCTTTGTATAAAGAATTTAAAAAAGAATGTGAAGTTGACATTTACACTGATATTAAACCCATTTTACCTCTTGGCCCTTACCATTCTGGATAAATGTAAGCACAACATAGGTTGAACTGTTTAACTATTTTTAAAGTGATGATGACATCTTGAAGCAAAGAAGTAGATTTCTTACCTACCATAATAACGACCTTTACATCGGCTTGAAATAAAAAGCATAATAAACTAAAGATATTGATAACCATTTCATATAAAATTAATTGTATTAGTATACCGTACGTCATGCAAGACTCGAGCAAAATTAAATTATGATAATATTCTTGACAAACCCAATTGAAATTATATCAACCAAATAAAATAAAATGCTATCACGCGATCTCTATAAATATAAAGATGTTCTGCCCCAAATACTATAATCATATACATAAGATTTTGAAACATATAATTATATCCAATTTAATACAAACATATACAGTACAACATAATATTATATGCTACAATTTATCGTTCCGGTTCAGTACGAAATGTAATATTAGACCAAGACGCGCATAATGTCGACGTATATATGGTATTGTGATTCATATATACGTTTTTTTTGTTGAATTGCATTTTTATCGTTTCGAACTTGACTGACCTTTACGCATTACTGAAATTACATATGTTTATGGTAACGGTCGTTAACTTATTTTTAATGCATATTGAGTACGGTCACATATTATAAAATACGATAACAGTCCAAGAAGTCAACACTAATTGTAGTGTACCGGAATTTCCGGTGTGTAAGTACCTCGATACCATATCAACATAAAATTAGTAATCGAATTTTGAAATTTATGTAATCAATTTTATCTGTTGTGTGTTGTTCACCTCTATGCTATATCCGTGCGAGCATATTAACTTGTACATACACAAAGGGTTAATAATTTTTCGCGTAAATAACCATTAAAATTTTTATTGCTAACAAATAAAAATAAAAACCTCTAAACAACCTTCGTAAACGTACGCGTATATAGCTACATGAATGGTTTATGGTGGTGAAGTAATCATAATTCGATGTGTACGGTTGCCTGAAAATATAATACATCAGACAGATGAAAGTGAATAGATGTTAACTTTGCCTTTATTATTGAAATTGATTGAACCAAAAAATATACATTACGATTGGTGTTGTTGTTGTGTTGTTCTTGTACATAAAATAATATATTGGGAAATTAAATTTTTGACTTCGCGGTATATATTATATATACATACAATATACGAATTTGGTTTATATATAGGATTATAATTTTACCGCATATATACCAGCATTATGATGAATCAGCTCACTGAACTGTATGGTAAATTACAATTTTTGCTGTTTTGAATTCAATTAAAATTTCGTTTTCGTAGAATACCTGGCCAAATTTTTATAATCAAACGCGGTTTACGTGTTAGATTATTTCAATATCAAATTTGCCTACGGTTGGCCAGTCTTTAATGTTTTCGATTGGATTTTATTTTATTCATAAATTTGAATTTTAAATCATAACCCTAAATCGATTTCGTGATAGAATTGTATGATTAAATTTTAAAATATGCATTCAAAAAAAAAAAAAAACCAACAACATTTCAGGCCAAGTTGCCTCTTTACTGAAATCTTTTACAATTGGTCATCATTGTAGGTGGTCAGCCCAATGTTGTAGTCTGCGACGGCGATCAAACTCAGTATCGCAGAGTGTTTTAAATTCAACTTTGTAACCATCAATATACGACCTGTGACAAATATAAAATTTTTCTAATACATTTTATAATAGTAAAGGCAACCTGCTCTTTGACTATCGCACCAAGAAATTCACAATCTCAGTAAGTTACATCTCAAAAAAAGTAAAACGTTCTTTGGAAGATATAGACAAAATAATTTTAATGGAAAACTGAGCATTACTGGCAAAAATAAAGTATGTTATCCGTTTGCAAGATATGGCCATTTATCACTCAGTACTACTTCGTTTTACTCCTTTTTTTGAATTATCCATTATTGACACAGACATTTTTATCGTTTTTTGCATTTTTCTTTTATTTTCTTTTTTATTTTAGTCAAAATATTAATGACTCTTAAAGAAAAATTCAAGATTTTTCTTGGTTTCAGAAAGATCAGGTGGTGCATAAATGAACCACAATATACCATGCTGGAATAGTAATTGTTCTTCCATATCGAGTTATAATTTTCTTTGGTAGGTTGATATTAATTGTGGTTTCAAATTGTGCTTCTTGATAATTTACTATTGGCTCATGAACACCAAATCAAGATTCCATACGTCTAAAATCGCGAAACCTATTGTTTCAGCTTTGATGTTCTTTACTGGAACTGCTTCACGCCAACGTGTGTGTACCTATGGATGATCGTAATGCAACAACGAAAATCATTTAAAGATGGCAATGGTCCAACGATATCCAGATGAATTTGAGAAAAACGTTGAGACACTGTTGGAAAATTTCCAAAAGGACTTTTCGTATGTCAGGAAATTTTGGCTTTTTGACATCTCAAACAACTCTGAGCATGAATATGTACGACTTTCTTCTCGTTCCGCCAAATGAATTTACCAGCAACCATCTTTGAAGAAGTAGAACAACCAGGAAGGGCCAAATCATTTCTTCATAGTCGATCGCTGGAGGTAGCAAGATTTCGTCTCCGCGTGATAGAGTGTCAGCAACGACATTGTCTATCCCAGACACATGTTGTATGTCTGATGTAAATTGACCAATAAAATCGAGATGACGAAATTGTCTGGCATGATTTTGCTTAAAAGGTTTGTGATCAGTGGACCGTTTAGCATATTCTTGAAGGACGAAGGATCGTCCTTCAAAAATATGCTGAAAGTGTTTGATTGCTGAATAAGTGGCTAAAAGTTTTCTGTTATTTGCGCTATTGTTATTTTTACTGCTTCGTCCGACCAAATTATTTTCCTTTCGTCATTTTTTTACTATCTTTAAGAAAGTCATTAAAGATAGCTTGATTTTCTTCGGTGTGGGGAAAAAACGGCGGTAAAAATTTAGCGTCCCGAGGAATTGTTTAAGTTGCTTGATGGTTTTGGGTAGGCTGAAATTTGAAATAGCGCTTATTCGGTCTGTCATTAGTCTGATTTTAACTTGAGTTATCAAATGTCCTAGAAAATTAAATTGTCCGTTGCAAAAAACGCATTTTTCAAAGTTAATGACTAGCTCAGTATCGCTAAATCTTTGAAAAACTATACCTCAGATTATTTTGGTGATCATCGACCGATTGTGAAGCGACTAGGAGATCATCGATATACACGAAACAAAATTCCAGCCCTCGTAAAACAGCGTGCATAAACCGCTGGAAAGAATGCGCAGTATTTCGTAAACCAAACGTCTTCTTGGTAAATTGGAAAAGACCAAATGGGGTCGTTATGCTATTTTTTCAATGTCTTTTTCTTCAACTGGAATTTAGTGATAAGCTCTAACTTAATCTTTGGTAGAAAACGAAATAGATTTCAGGTTAGAATATTAATCTATGGTGCGTTCGTTTAACTGATATGAGAAACCTTGTAAATGAGAAATTGGATATTGATCTGCAAGTGTTGCATTGTTAAATTTTCTATAATCACCACAACGTCTCCTCTGACCATTTTTCTTGAGATGACGTAAAAAATGGACTTGCCTACAGATTATTTGATGATCTGCGAATTCTCTGTGTCATTATAAACTCGAATTCTTTTTTGGCGAGTGCTAATTTATCTGGAGCCAGGCGGAGAGTTTTATTTGCAATTTGTGGTCTTCGAGTATCAATGTGATGTGCCACCGAATGCTTGATTTGTAATGGAAATGAATTTTCAAAAGTTATATTTTTGAATTATAAAATAAGCGGAAGCAAATTCCATTTACTATACGACTTTTTGAGAGTGGACGAACACGACGAGATGACGTTGAATGAGATTTGTTAAAAATATTTTTGCGATTTGAGCTAAACTGTTTAGTTAACTCATTAATTTTCAGTTGTAAATAAATGTTGACGTAATTTTTCATTTAACGACATTAAATAATGATGATGATGATGGCTCACTAGACTGTTGTGACTGGAATAATGGTTTGATATTACGTAATTCCATAACTCTAGAACCCATGCAATAATTAGGAAAACATTACCCGCTTTATCTCGCATTTCCCGTAATAGTTGTGACGTTTTTTTTTTCTCCTAACTCAACCTCACCGAATACTCTTATAGTTTTAGCTGATTCTGATTCACCTAATCGTTTAATGAGAGCTCGTTTCAGCGTTTCGTATCAGTTCACAGCTGGGGTGACTTTTGCAATATCTGAAACGATTCGTGCAAGATCAGGTGTTAACACTCAAACAACTGTAAAATATTTATTTGCCTGGTTATATATTCCATAATTAATAAATTCTGCTTCCAGAGTACTGAACCCTGGCTTAACACCATAAGTCCAAATTGGCTTTGGTTTAGGCGAAACAGGATAAATTTGAGCGATCGAACATAAATTTTCTGAAAGCCTTAAAATAGGTGACGATAAATACTAACCATACAACTTTTGGATCCACACTATGTATCATGTAGGGGTCACCAAATTTTGAGTATGGGTTTAGATTGCTAACCATCCTCATAATATTTCGAATTCGATTATATAATTAATGAGTCACATGAGAAATGTGTTGTCCAATTTTCGAATGACATTATCTAATACTATACTAAGAATAGTAGTGGAGGAAAAAACATCCTTGTCTGATTCCTGATGTGTATTGTAATATATCTAAAATTGAGTTCAATACAAGGAGAAGCAGAATGACGCTTCCCCTTTTATTGAACTTAATTTTCCGCATCCCTGTACATTTCCCTAATCAATTCAATTATCTTTCTTAAAATACCCAAATCGCCAAGTGCTCTTAAGATTGCGCGTCTTTAGATGGAGTCGAATTCGCGTTCAAAGTCTAGGAAAAGTAGATATAATGGTGAGCTCGATTCGTTTGATTGTTTTATTATGACACGGATTTAGCTAATATGATCTGTTCATTGTAATGTTAAAGAGGGAGATTACTGTCCAGATCTTGCACTTTATAAGGTTGCCTTTTTTCGGGATTGTTAGAGTGAAAAGAGGGCTTTTCCATTTCTGTTGAATTCTACATGTATTCTATGCGGCATTTAGTAATATTGCTGGACTATTATCCATATTGGCTGATTTGTTGTCTTTTTTTTGCTTCTGATTAGCAATTTTAACTCCCCGTTCTGTTGGTGGATGGGTATTTATGGTATTATTATAGTTATCGTCAGGAAGCTCACCCTTTTGTTTGCCATCAATTCCATTGTACTCGACCACACTTTTGCTGTTAGGACTTGCCCAGATGAATATTTTATGGGTGGTAAGTTTGTGATTTTGCTGGTGACCCTTCTTACTGGTTGATGTAATCTGCGCATGTTTCTATCTGGTGCTGCTGCTTTTGCAGTCTCGAGAATGTCTTCGGTGTAAGCTGCGATCATTTCTTGCCACTTGCTTTATTTACTTTGCAGTTTCTTAATATTTATTTCGATTTTCCACCGTGTTTGCATAACAAATCTGTTCTTTTAGTGGGATAAAACTCAATTTTCTTCCATGTAACATCTCGAATCCATGTTTCCTGGTGTAATTTTGGTATACAAGAACATTTCTAACTCTCTTTACGTAGGCTTCTACTATTTGTTTCCTTTTTTGATTAATGTTGTGGGTTTTGGTACTTGAGTGATAGAGTTGGAGTGTTCCTTTAAATGTGCCTCTGGTTTCAGAATTTTTCAATCTCTCAATGTTGAATTTCCTCCGACTGATCTTTACGCGTTTCACTGCTGCTGGTTTGATTTTAAATTAGGCTATTACTAATTGGTGATCCCTGTGTACGTCTGCTTCTCTCATTACCCTGAAATATTGGTGATTTCGGTTCTTTTTGATTTCGTGGAAACTCGTGTTGAGTTTGCAAGGCACTTTGGATAATCAATAGCATTTTCGTTGAAGGGGAAATTCATGATTGTGTAACGTTTAACATATTTTCAATAGTATTTTTTAACATCTGAAATTCCTTTATCCAGTCTAATTTCAATGGTCTAAATATTGTCACATCCGCAAACTAATCTGTGTTGTGTTGATCCTGTGCCTTATAAACATCGACAAATAGCACTACTTTTTATACTAAGATAAATAACTTTATGAATGTAAAATTAGAATGCTTCTGAAGTTATCTACTCAGAATCTGTCTTTTTATACCCTTATATACCCTTTCTATACCCTTCGAAATTGAACTAGCCACATTTTTTTGGTATTTTTTTATAGTCAAACATTATCACCGAAAGAATCTCAAT
The DNA here is from genome assembly GCA_963556175.1 of Tipula confusa. Lineage (NCBI taxonomy): Eukaryota > Metazoa > Arthropoda > Insecta > Diptera > Tipulidae > Tipula > Tipula confusa. The sequence continues at coordinate 189,589,313 of OY744476.1, read as the reverse complement.
GGCATCAGTAGAGACACTAAACATTACCGTATTACTTTTTTTGATGTTGCTGTCTTTGGTGACACAATTGTTCCTCCTTTTAGACAAAGCAGAGATTCTAACTTGTCACCATTAAATTTTTGATGGATCTTTAACAATGTTGTCATTAAATAAAATATCTTTTATCTTATATCCGGCTCATATCTTTTCATTGATTTTTTCGTAAGCCCAGTATTGAGGTCCTAATTATTTACGAGATATATAAAATATTTTTGCAAACATAACTGAGAACTATAGTATACAATTATTTTTTATTATTAGAAATAATTAGTCAATATGTGGTCAATTAATAACGGGTAAAGGAGCTATTAAGCAAAAATCAAAATCGAGCTACTGCAAAGTTGCAATTTTATCGAGTTTGGTGGTTGAACAGAAATGTTTCCATGCAATAAAAAGAACGAAAATTGCAAATCTTTTGATAGAAAAAGTAAACCTAAAAATTTACTTGGGAAGAGGATGATGTGTTATAGGATTCAAAGATCTCCGAAAATCAGTGAGTAAATCAATACAATGGAAAAAACATTATATTTGCATTTTTAATAGTAAAGCCTGCTTTCCCGTAACTATCCTATACTTTCTGGTATTTTTCGCAGACTTCATTTTTATTTAGATGGGTTAAAATTGTTTAACTTAGTTTTGGCTACCAACCGTCAAACAGTCGAGTCGGCTGGACTATTTTGGCAAAGATATAAATTGGATGATTGTGCTTTGAACGAAGCACTCATTTTGAAAACAATATTTGATATATATATATATATATATATATATATATATATATATATATATATTTATATATACACATATATATATATATATATATATATATATATATATATATATATATATATATATATATATAAATATATATATATATATATATATATATATATATATATATATATATATATAAATATATATATATATATATATATATATATATATATATATATATATATATATATATATATATATATATATATATATATTGATATATTGTAGATTTATACACACTATGCTTAATGTTTTAACCTTCCATGAGGACTTGCCATAGACTACTTTATATTTCATTGACAAATGTGGCTCTAACGAGATGGCTATAATCAAATCAAATTGCTTTACTAAATCATTTCTTAAATCATGATCAACTACACGAGTGTAACATCTTACCGATAAGAATGTTTTCACCAATTAAACCATTTAATCGACAAGACAACCGCACTCAAAAACTTATGTTCAAAAATCGAAACCAATTAAAATGTAATTAAACCTCACAAACAAAAACAAAAACAAAAAACAAAAAAAATTCCAAACAATAGCCCATCATAAATTGTGCTCCGGAAATTGATTCGCGCACACACCATAACATTTATTGGATCTCACCACCACAACACATAATATATTATTATAAGTAGTTCACCACAACAATACAAGAGTATAAAGCATATACCATAGCAGACAAATTTAATCCATTTCAAATTAATTAGGTACGTGCAATTAATTTCCATTGTGTTTCACCATCAACGTTCAAACCTTAAAATAATAAGCTAAAAATTGTATAAACTTTATATGGACGCGCAAATGTTAAGACAAAAAAAAATGTTTGGTTATGGTGTTTTTCGAAATGAAACGAAACTTAAGAAAAAAAAAAATTTCAAAATAATGGAATAAACTTTATAAATATCCGGTAATGTCTTGAGATGCTCTATCTCGCTATATATGTTGAGTATGTAGGTATATATAAAAATGTATGTCGCAAAAGCGCACACAATTTATAACGAACTATGTTTATACAACATGAAAGTAATTTTTTGGTGGCTGATTTAGAAAATATCGTCAGGCTACGATGTTACGATATGCTCTCGTACTTATGATTCTATTACATAAATTATTCCTGGTGGTATAATTTTCCATCTATTACAAATTCATTTTTCTTGTAGCTATATATATGAAAAAAAAAATGTGCAAAATAATTTTCCTACATATACTTCTGGCATCGAGCCAATAAGAAAATTTTTCAAAACTTTTCTTCTTGAATTTATTTAAATTATTATTGTTACAAAAAAAATTGTTTATTATTACGGGTCACTGATATTGAATATGTTTTTTATCCCAAATAAACACAAAACTATTTCATTTAAAATTTACAACTTTATATGTTTTACATATAAATATTATATATATATATATATATATATATATATATATATATATATATATATATATATATATATATATATATATATATATACAGGGTGTCCCTAAAGTGGCTGACACGAATAGTACCGTTGGATTCCTTGATAAAGCGAACGTGACTTTACTTGTACCACTTCGCACTGTGAAGCCCCCCTATCAAGTTATAGACGTTTGAAATGGAGCCTTCCAACGTCGTTCCCTGTATTCAAGATAACCAATATCTAGAGAAAGAACCATTTGTTTTTCCCAATGTTTATATCGTTAAAAAGCTGATTAAATTTTCTTTCAAATAAGGTATAATAATTATGAATATTTAGGTAAAAAGTATTTCAAACTATAACAAAACTTTTCGAATTGAAATTTTTTTAAGAAAAAATTTTGTTTCTTTACCTTTTGTCTTTTAACAATTACTCTACGACACTAAATATTTTTTGATTAAAACATAGTTCAGACTCTTAGCTTTCAGAAAAGCTCACTATTTATCATATTTGCAATAATATGTTATCTAAAAAAATTAAAAGTTTACAATAAAAAGTTTGTATTTTCTTAATTAGACGCAAGTATTGAGGTAGAAATAAGTACTGGTATTAGGTAAAAATATTTCACAATATTTACGACAAATTCTCAAAATGACCACCATTAGCCGTTACGCATTCCAAACAACTATTCATAAATGAATTGCGGACTTTTATGAAAACGTTTCTATCCCGTTTGATTTCGTTACAAGCTTCATATATTCTAGCAATTAACGTGGCTTTATCTGGGATAGATGAAGAATAAACTTTAGATTTTAAATGGCCCCAAAGGTAAAAATCTAACTCATTTAGATCCGCTGATCGTGCTGGCCAATGTAAAGGTCCTCTGCGGCCTTGGAAACAAAGTGTTTAAGTGGGATCATGCATAAACCACTTACATCGTAAATTAAACAATGGAACTTCTTCCAATAGTTCTTCAAATTGGTTTTTTAAAAAATTTAAATAGTTTACACCATCTAAAAAATTAATTAGTAATTCGTCTCCAAAAATACCACACCGTACATTTACTGTGAATTTATGTTGGTAACTGTTTACAATTTTTAAATGAGGATTATTTGATGACCAGAAATGCATGTTGTGTAAATTTATACATCCGTCCCGAATAAAGGCAGCTTCATCTGTGAATATTTTCTTCTACGGAAACCAAAAATCTCGTGTTTGTCGCTCAATTACCCATTCACAAAAAAATTTTCTTGATATTTTACCATACTTTCCAAAATGTCTTGTACTGTTTGGTAATGATAAGGATGGAGTTTTTCCTTTTTTAGTTTGCCTGTATACGATAGATTGTGCAATTCCGGTTTTTGCTGCAATTTTCCAAATACTAATCGTGGGATTATTATAAACTTCACGCAGCACTCTATCAGCTTGATGTACGTCCTGGTAGATCTCTCCGATTTTTTAAAAAAGTGCCGTTCTCCCGCAAATTCCGATCTACTTTAACAAAAGTATTAAGAGATGGCAATCTACGATTAGGGTATCGATCTCGATATATCTGTTGAGCAATGGTCCGAGCTCAATTAGCCTAGTATAAAATGCATACCATATCCACATATTCGTTAGAGGTATAAGGATTCATGTTTTAATAAATGTTAAATTATTTTATTAATTTTAACTGATTCACTTTTAGATGGCCTACAATTGTTTAAAGACTAATTTATATTTAATTATTTTATGAAACATAACCATTTTGTTAACAATTAACTTTAACTTTTAATTCAAGTTTATTGATACCGCAATACTTGCGTCTAATAAAGAAAATGCCAAATTTTTATTGTAATCTTTTAATTTTTTTAGATAACATATTATTTCAAATATGACAAATAGTGAGTTTTTCTGAAAGCTAAGAGTCTGAACTATGTTTTAATCAAAAAATATTTATTGTTATAGAGTAATTGTTAAAAAATAAATGGTAAAGAAACAAAAAAAAATCTTAAAAAAATTTCAATTCTAAAAGTTTTGTTTTAATTTGAAATACTTTTTACGTAAATATTCATAATTATTATACCTTATTTAAAAGAAAATTTAATCAGCTTTTTAACGATATAAACATTGGGGAAAACAAATGGCTCTTTCTCTAGATATTGAGTTATCTTTAATACATGGAATGACGTTGGTAGGCTCCTCTTCAAACGTCTATAACTTGATAGGGGGGCTTCACAGTGCGAAGTGGTAGAAGTTAAGTCATGTTCGCTTTGATCAAGGAATCCAACGGTACTATTCGTGTCAGTCACTTTAAGGACACCCTGTATATATATATATATATATATATATATATATATATATATATATATATATATATATATATATATATATATATATATATATATATATATATATATATATATTCGCAATAAATTAAGAAATTGGAACCTTATAGTTTTTGAATCAAATAATTTTTGGTGTTCATGTAGTAGTCAAAAAAAAAAATATTTGGTTATTTTATTTTTTAAATACACACCCTACAACGTGCGCAGGGTAACTTCAAAGTTGGACTATTTTTAAAATTTTTCTTTAAATTAATAAAATACTGAAATTAAAAATTCTTCTAAATTTTAAGTCAAAACGTAGGTTTTTCGGTCTAAAATATTATGTAAAATTATAAAATAAGTAATAAAACAAAGTAGACCATTTTTTTATTACTATTTTTATAAATAAAACTAAAGCTTGGCTAATTAACTATAACATACTAAAAAATTAAGACAGATTTATTTTTTATTTTTAAATTAAGCTTATCTTAAATATTAATAGTTTCACTCCCATAGTACAATTTTAGAAATAATTTTAGAATTCTATTTCGACCATCAGATGTTTTGTGCGATTTACAGACGTAAGACCACTTTCAGACCATTCAAACTTATTAAAACCGTTATCCTTGAAGATCATATGGATAACATAGACGGACATGTCTACAAAACTTCAATACTACAACCTCGCAAAGCTCAAGTTAAGAAATTTGTGCTGTTAAATATGAAAGGCCTAATCGATGCGACACTCTCGTGTTCCATAAAATTTGAAATTTTAATAAAAATAACGTGTTTCACTGAAATGCTTTAAACTGCATCTATCAGCCGTACTCCATTCTTTATATTTAATTTTAATAATTAAGCATTTAAATAAAAAATTCTCAAAATTTTCCAAGTTTTTATGGCAAACTTCACACATTATAATTGAACACTCCTGAATCTGTTTTTCATCAAACATTACCATAGAAATTAACCCTTTGCAATCTTTAAAATTTATAAACTGACAACTTTCTCTGGGATTAACTGCATTATACACGCTTCTATCTTGAGCTTCATATTTTGATGTATAAAACAAACACAAACATTATGATGGCCTTTATAACTTATCTTTATACAGAGGTCTGGGCCAAATTGAATAAATTTTGTTAATCCTATTTTAACTCCGTGATAAAAATTGTTAAATTCAACGTAGGCCTCGTTTAAAGAACATTGTAGTACTTTTTCCTGAGTATTACGTACTGCATCTTGCTTTCCAGGCATCATACAACTTACTTCATCATCTTCATAAAAATTTGTTATTACACTTTTTGTTGATTCTAATATCTGAATTGTAGAGATACAGCTTTTTGTAATAGAAGAAAACGTACATTTTTGAAGTTGAAGCTCTTTGCAGTGAGTAATTAACTGACGAGTAGCACTTTTTCCAAAATAATGCTGTATTTCCTGATGTTTAATTTGGTGTGGCAGGAAAATTAACAGTTTTTTCTTGTCTTCATAGTCTCCTGTATCAAATTGGTATTTGATATTATTTATAATTTCTTTGAAATACGAAACTATCTTTGAGGTTTCGCAGTCCATTTTTTCTTTCTCGTAATTTAGCACTTTATGAATTGCAGGCAAAATTTCATTTGATTTCCGTTTAAGATATCCCATTTTTTCAATTAGTTTTGTTTTTATTGGTGAGAATTGCTCTGTCAAATGAGGATGCACGTGTTCGTTAATACTTTTAATGTCGTTGTATTTTCATTAAATTTGTAGTAGATCCACAAAATTGGTTTAGCTGTTTCCAGCAATCGGAATTTCTATCTTTTCTTCATCTTCAAATACAATAATTGAGGTAACCAATTTTAATTTTGTCATTTTAAACTTACATGTACTACAAATGTAAATTTTTTTGAAGTTGCCTTTTTCTCGAGAAGGATTCAAATATACAATTGTTTCGCGTATGGAGTTACTAACTTTTTCCAACTTATTACTGCACTTTTGTTTACTGTATAGTTTACAACAACAAAAATATGATGACATTACTATGCGTTAATGTTTATTAAGGTTTTCATTTTTTAAAATCAGAATCTTAAAAGAAGACTTGGAAAAATGCAAACATAAAGTCGACGAAAATTTACAAAACAAAAAACAAACAAAAAAATCAAAAGTATATGTGACCAAATTATTTTGATTTTGCACAAATCTTTATCTAGATTCTATAGATTGTTCAGAACGTAGTAGTTGATGAGTTGAGCTTTATGTCGAGCAAAAAAAAAAAACAAATATTATAATATTTTTTTTTTGGTTTTATGACCAATTTTGTTTTAAACAGTTATATTTTAGAACGAACCAATAAAATTAGTAAAGATTTTATAAGAATTGGTAATTTCAATAATATACTCTACGACGTTTCTCACACTTCTTATAATGAGATGGGAAGTTTACCTGCTACAGTTTCGAAATTTGATTAGTGAGGGAACGCTTCTGACTACAATTTCATTCACCATATAAGTGATTCTCAACATTAATTGATATAATGTTCAAAGGAGGGCTACGCCACAATAACTTTTGTATTTGGATATCAATTAACCACAAGAGAATGGTTTCTTCCTGTCAATACATTATAAATGCACACGTCTCTTGCGAAGCCATGTCATTTATTTTTTAGCCATGCATGCTTTAATCTTTGACGTGTAGTTTTCAGGTGGACATACTTCTATTTCAATCATTTAACGATAAACAACGATATTGTCTCATATAAGCAAAACAAGCAGAAGTATGTACTCGTAGCAATAAAAGGAAAAAACAAAACATCTGATGGTCAATAATAGGATATAAAATAGAGAAATGACAGTTATTTACATATTTTATGAATATCTTATGTATATTCAAAATGAAAAAAAAATCACAATCTGAATGAATATTTAAATTAACGTATTTTAAAAACAAAACAAAACTATATCCAGATTTTTAATATGTGATAGTTAAGTAGACAAGCTTTGAACCAAATAAGTTTTAGTATAAATTTTATGAGAAATTATCATTAATACTTATTTAATTTAACAAAAAAAAAATAAAAATAGTCCAACTATTTCTTACAATAATTTGCTTTTGAACTTTACGCAATACGACAATTTTGCTATTTTTTCACAACTTTGAAGTATCCCTACCCGCGTTGTAGGGTGTTTATAAAAAAAATAAAAAAAAAATTCTATTTTTTGACTACTACATGTGTACCAAAAATAAGTTCATGAAGTTCAACCACTGCTGAATATACAGAGGAAAAGCGTTACATAAAATGGCACATTTTTCCCGAACAACCTTAGTCTATTATTAATACTAAAAAATAAGTTGAAGGACCGTCAAAACTTATGACACTATTAAAAATTTACTTTAATTGTTTTCCTACTATAAAAGAGAAAATGGTGTCTAAATTTCATAACATTTTTTATTTGGCAGTCAACTTTATATAAATTAATATTAACTAAATATATTACTCCTAATTTAAAATAGTATATCAATACATTTGATAAAACTACTTTATACCAAAAACACTAATATTTAATTGGAAATCTTGTTTATTTGTCAGAAAAGTTGTTCCTATACTTTCCAATTTAGGTTCCAGCTAGTTGTAGTGATGTAGCTCGCAAAATTACTCGTTGTATTAAATATTGTTGGTTTGCCTGTTTTCGATAACAGTTTTGGAAATAATACTCAATAGAGCAGCATTACTATAACACAGCGTTATGAATCTAGTGGCGAAATATAAATATAACCATTAATTATTTGACTTTTCGTCCTTTATTTCAACTTCATATAGATGTACACAATTCGTTGTATTTGGTGATCAACAAATCTGGTTTTGAAACACAAATAAAAAATAAAAAAATGGTGGTAGCTTAAAGACAATTTTATCTACTTTTTGATGGTTGGGTCCATTTTAATTTATTTTGTTTTTTTTTATCAATTTTTTTGAGTAAATGAAAATATTCAACGAACTTTCCTAATCATTCGTTTGAAAAACCAAACTAAGTAAGTTGCAACTAATTTAAAATCCTTGATAATATTCTGTACGATCACTCTTCGTTAAATTATTGCAGTTTTAGCAAAAACGTAATTACAAAGCGCATAAATTTTTCCTTAATTTTGAACCATACAAAATTTTTTTATCACTTTTTTGCTACAAATTGCAATAGCTTAACAAGGAGTGGTTGCACAAAAATTTTGCTAACATTTTATTTTTAAGGTTTTTAAATTATCTGCAACTTGCTTAATTGAGTTGTCTAAACGAATGATTGAAAAAGTTAGTTGACAATCTTAGTTAGTTAGTTAGTTAGTTGGTTTTAGGTGCCCACCCAACAAAACGACCAGGCATAGAAACATATGGTCCGTAGCCCTACCACAGAAATTGCTTATCCGCACTAGCTTCTCTCACGAAGCAGTAGACATCTCTAACGCTCAATTTACTGAGATCCGTTAGATTGCACAGGAGGTGAGCTCCCAAAAACTTGAATCTGTTTTGAGACAGACTAGGACAGGTGCATAACAAATGAAGTATTGTTTTCTCCTCTTCTTCGTCGTTACAGCTTCGACAATAATCATGAAAGAAAGCATCAAGTCTACTGGAATGCTTTCCAATAAGACAGTGTCCAGTAATGACATCCAAAACCGTGCTAATATTATGCCGTTGCATATATATTAGCTGATTAGACCTGTTTAAGTCCAAATTAGGCCAAATTTACCTAGTAATTACACATGAGGTGCAATTTGCTTATCTTTTGTTTGTAATTTTACGAGCTTCTTCTTTAAAGAGTAATTTGCATATAGCAAGTAGTACTTCAATGTCCACCTTACATGGTAAGATGAGGCAAGTAATACCTTGTCGCGCAAGTGGATTGGCTTTCATATTCCCCTTAATATTGAAATGCCCTGGCACCCATATAAGATGGATATTGAACTGTTTAGCCATCTCGTTAAGAGATGAAAGACTACTCCGGGCTACTTTCGACGTAATAAAGTCTGATTCTAAAACTTTAATAGCAGCTTGACTATCCAGAAAATTGCCAATATCTCTTACAGATATTACATGATACTTCATCCAGTCTATGGCTTCTTTAATTGCTATATGCTTTGCCTGAAAAATACTGCAATGATCAGGGAGGTGGAAAGAGAGACTCACATTTAGTTCTTCACAGAAAACCCCTCCACCGACCTTTCCATAAATTTTTGAGCCATCTGTAAAAAAGTTAATAAAGCCTGACTTTAAAGCTGTTCCATCCACCCATTCCTCTTTAGAAGGAATATCAATTATAAATTTAACTTCAAGCTATGATGTCAAGATGGTGTAGTCGATAGATTTAGGGATTTCTTTGTTCGTTAGAATAGATGAGTGTCTCATAATGTTGCAGGATCACATAGAAATTGATTTAAGCTTTATGGCCGTACTAGCAGCCGCTTGCTTAGCCAGGATATCCAAAGGAATGAGATAAAAGAGAATCTCCAGTGCTTGTTGAGGATTGCTTTTAAGTGCACCACTAATACACAAGGTAGCAGTTCTTTGCACTTTCATCAGCAACTTTTGATTCGCCATTAGAACTGGTCTAACTACAGAGGTATAAAGCCAGTGCCCAATGTGAGGCTTAAGCCCCCACCCTTTTCCAATGGCATTTTTACAAGAGTAGAGTGTTATCGTAGCCTTTTTTACTCTTTCCAGAATATTAGGCTTCCAGCTAAGTTTACTATCCAAAATGAGACCCAAGAATTTCACTTTATCTGCGATGTTTCAAACAACTGCATTGAGAGTTGGAAGGTCAAAGCGAGGAAGTTTGTATTTCTTTGAAAAAAGAACCAACTCAGTCTTCACTAAACTGTTCAATTACCTCATGTGATAAGCGCAGTTCGGATGCTTGGTGAGTTGAGCGATCCAAAGTATTTTCACACATGGATTGATATAACTTTTATCATGTTTCAATCTTAATCAACACATTGTGTCCATGCTTTCAAAACGTGCTTCAGACATCCATTCAATCTTTCAATCATCTTTCAATCCATAATAGCAAACTTCAAATGCGTTGGCTTCAGATATTGATGGAGTATTATATGTCTTTCATCATAATAAACTTATTGGTGAATATTGACTCCAAAAAAGTTTCTAAATGTGCAAATTAGGTTCCGTTTCATATTTAAATCTAAAGTGTATTTTTAATAATATGTGGCGCGCATAAATAGTTATTTATTCAAAACGTGTTAATTTTTTTACTGTTTACTCAACTACTAATCCGTGTTTCCATCCTTACTCCGCCCCTCCATCGAACGTTGATCTGCAACGATGATATGATGAAATTTGAATACAATTTCACTATATATTTATATACCAACAAAAAAAAACTAATTCAGATACTATTATTATTTTCCATTATAACGGTTAAAATACATTAGCATACACAGTTTGAAAAACTAATCCATCATTTTAGTATGGGATCACAACAAACAAAAAAAAAAATTTATAGAATGAAAATCAATATCCATATAATTTACAGGGTTACTTCTTTTTACGTATTCTCAGTTGAAATTTGGGTCGCCTACGCAAACTGTGTGGTCGTATTTACCAGCTCGCCCTTACATTCCTACAAAACTTTTTAGACTAACTTTTAAACCGATGGAATTGCAACATAATTTATGTGATCTACCTATAGCAACGTTAAGCAAAATAGCCCTGTCCATGCACAGTATGAGTGTATATATCACTGACACAAGTTTTTTTTATGAAAACATTTCATATTTATTTATGATCTGACATACACAAATATGTGTATATGTATTGAAAATCCACAATTCATAATTTAGACGAACAACCATTCATCACATTAAATTTTTGAATCGCGCACACTTCAAATGATTTATAGATTTATTTTCCTCTTTGGAACGCTGGAGTTTTTTTTACGCGGCGTCATTGTATATTATGGTGGTGGAAAAAACTGACAGATTCTAATCGATTTTTCCAATTTTTTTTTTAACATTTACAGTGGTATCAAATATATTCAACGTGGGTTAGCCATTCTGTCTTTGGTTTTTTTTATCATTGGAATAATATCAACCGTGAATTTTAGGGCAGATTGCTGTATTTAAAAATGGTGATAAAAAACGTGTATTGCAATTTACAAAAAATCGATCAAAGTACAAAAATGGGATGTGACCTTGAACATAGACTTTAGAAATCTTTTTTATATTGGTGATGACATATTCTACCCCTTAAAGCTTTAAAGATTTAACTAAAAAATGAGTTATTTAAAAAAAACAAATTAATTCATGTAAATACCATAATTACCCAAAAAGCTTCTTTTTATAAAGAGAAAAACTTCTTTGTTGAAACCAGCTTGGTTTCACTTTTCGATAAAATATTAATGACAAAATATTTTTAAAAATTTTAAACTTTGTAGTTGCTTTTTTTAATATACTACAGCATTTATTTTCAATCAAATTTCGTTTCATTTGCTTTCAAACTTACAAAACAATTTTAAATTAAAAAACTAATTATTCATTTTACTGAAAACTTTGGAAAACCTACACAAGCTTTAAAGCTTTTAATTGGGTTTCCAATTTAAGTACATTATAAATTATATACATATCCAGCTTTCATGGTATAAAAAGATAAATTTTAATAATTTTTATTAATTAACTGCAGTCCAATTAAAATCTGCATATTAATTTTTATTTAAGCTTTTTATAACTCTATTACATTTGTGGCTTAGAAATTTGATAAAAGTTTTAAAATTAAATATTGTGTGGTTTTGCACATATTTTTAAAAACATTTTTAAAATGCTTTACACAAAAAAGTTTTTATTAATATTACAAAACAGTCAATTTGGGAATTAAGTTACTAATACTCTTAAATTATATAAGTATTAAAAGCTTTATTTTATTACACAAAATAAACTTATTTATATTTTTTATTAGTTATATTTGGTCGCAATATTTATTACCTTAGCAAGAATCTTACATTGATGAAAAATTTTAATATTTGATATTTTAAAATCGAGCTTTCTTTATATTATTCCGAACAAAAAAGCTCAGATATGTAACGTTTAAACGAGAATTATCTAAAAATGTATTTCTTGATATGGTTTAAAGTTCTTTATTCTTTTCTAGTTTAAAGGTACTTTTCAAGAGCTTTTACTTTAAAAAGAGCTTTTACCTTATGGTTTTGATCTCAGATTCATTGTTGAAAAGTTACTGAAGTAAAAAATATCTAAATATTACCAATAGATTCATGATGTTTCAACTTTTCTAAATATGACGAGCTTTCAGTTTTACTCAACTACATATTTAACTTAACCAAAATTCTGATTTTATATACAGTTATAATTAGTTGCAATGTGCGAAAGCTTTCTCTAATTTAAGTTTAGTTCAGTGACAGTATTTGTAAGAATAAAATAGGGGTTTTGAAAAAAAAACTTTTAACTTTTAGTAATTCATTAAAAGCTTTCAAATTATTTTTACGCTTTATGTTAATAGAAATAAATACTTATCAATATTAGGGTTAAAATCCGTTTTGTTTAGAAGTTTTCACTCTTGGTTTTCTAGTATCATAAAAATAAAATAAATTAAAGTTATGTAATCTCCAAAATATTGTTCATCCATCACACTGTATGAAATGAGCTTTTTGACTTAAATACGTCGTTAAATTTTCTTTCATAGAGGCAATTCAATAAACTGATGATAACGAAATCGGTATGAAGATGGTAAATGGTAAATGGTAAATGGTAAATGGTAAATGGTAAATGGTAAATGGTAAATGGTAAATGGTAAATGGTAAATGGTAAATGGTAAATGGTAAATGGTAAATGGTAAATGGTAAATGGTAAATGGTAAATGGTAAATGGTAAATGGTAAATGGTAAATGGTAAATGGTAAATGGTAAATGGTAAATGGTAAATGGTAAATGGTAAATGGTAAATGGTAAATGGTAAATGGTAAATGGTAAATGGTAAATGGTAAATGGTAAATGGTAAATGGTAAATGGTAAATGGTAAATGGTAAATGGTAAATGGTAAATGGTAAATGGTAAATGGTAAATGGTAAATGGTAAATGGTAAATGGTAAATGGTAAATGGTAAATGGTAAATGGTAAATGGTAAATGGTAAATGGTAAATGGTAAATGGTAAATGGTAAATGGTAAATGGTAAATGGTAAATGGTAAATGGTAAATGGTAAATGGTAAATGGTAAATGGTAAATGGTAAATGGTAAATGGTAAATGGTAAATGGTAAATGGTAAATGGTAAATGGTAAATGGTAAATGGTAAATGGTAAATGGTAAATGGTAAATGGTAAATGGTAAATGGTAAATGGTAAATGGTAAATGGTAAATGGTAAATGGTAAATGGTAAATGGTAAATGGTAAATGGTAAATGGTAAATGGTAAATGGTAAATGGTAAATGGTAAATGGTAAATGGTAAATGGTAAATGGTAAATGGTAAATGGTAAATGGTAAATGGTAAATGGTAAATGGTAAATGGTAAATGATAAATGGTAAATGGTAAATGGTAAATGGTAAATGGTAAATGGTAAATGGTAAATGGTAAATGGTAAATGGTAAATGGTAAATGGTAAATGGTAAATGGTAAATGGTAAATGGTAAATGGTAAATGGTAAATGGTAAATGGTAAATGGTAAATGGTAAATGGTAAATGGTAAATGGTAAATGGTAAATGGTAAATGGTAAATGGTAAATGGTAAATGGTAAATGGTAAATGATAAATGGTAAATGGTAAATGGTAAATGGTAAATGGTAAATGGTAAATGGTAAATGGTAAATGGTAAATGGTAAATGGTAAATGGTAAATGGTAAATGGTAAATGGTAAATGGTAAATGGTAAATGGTAAATGGTAAATGGTAAATGGTAAATGGTAAATGGTAAATGGTAAATGGTAAATGGTAAATGGTAAATGGTAAATGGTAAATGGTAAATGGTAAATGGTAAATGGTAAATGGTAAATGGTAAATGGTAAATGGTAAATGGTAAATGGTAAATGGTAAATGGTAAATGGTAAATGGTAAATGGTAAATGGTAAATGGTAAATGGTAAATGGTAAATGGTAAATGGTAAATGGTAAATGGTAAATGGTAAATGGTAAATGGTAAATGGTAAATGGTAAATGGTAAATGGTAAATGGTAAATGGTAAATGGTAAATGGTAAATAGTAAATGGTAAATGGTAAATGGTAAATAGTAAATGGTAAATGGTAAATGGTAAATGGTAAATGGTAAATGGTAAATGGTAAATGGTAAATGGTAAATGGTAAATGGTAAATGGTAAATGGTAAATGGTAAATGGTAAATGGTAAATGGTAAATGGTAAATGGTAAATGGTAAATGGTAAATGGTAAATGGTAAATGGTAAATGGTAAATGGTAAATGGTAAATGGTAAATGGTAAATGGTAAATGGTAAATGGTAAATGGTAAATGGTAAATGGTAAATGGTAAATGGTAAATGGTAAATGGTAAATGGTAAATGGTAAATGGTAAATGGTAAATGGTAAATGGTAAATGGTAAATGGTAAATGGTAAATGGTAAATGGTAAATGGTAAATGGTAAATGGTAAATGGTAAATGGTAAATGGTAAATGGTAAATGGTAAATGGTAAATGGTAAATGGTAGATGGTAAATGGTAAATGGTAAATGGTAAATGGATATTTGCAAATTGATATTTGCAAAAAAATTCAAACAAATTTTCAGTTTTGAAATGATTTAAAATGGCTGTATTCTCTTAAACCATAAACTAGAAGTGCTTGTAGGTTCAAGACTAAATTAGCTGGTAACGGTAAAAAATCAAAAGAAAAATTAAATTTCGCCTAGAGCTTTTAAAATCTTCAAAATGGAGAAAATATAATTTTCCATAAGCCAACATCAAAATATTTTACCAATATAGATTCGGAAAAACATAATTTTGTAAATTTTCAATTAACTAATTAAATAAAAAATAAAAACCTCATTTCCACACCAATTTTAATTTTATTCAATGAATTGAAATTTTACTTTGTTCAAAGGATGTTAATTTATCCATGCTTTTCTACCACAAAAATCCGTGTGAACTATTTTAAAGTATTTTTTTTCTAATTTAGGCCAATCATTTTGAAAATAAAATAAAAAAAAAAATGTATTCAAGATTGGTGATTATCATAAATAGGGTGGAAAAATAATTTTAAATTATGTTTTTCCCCAAAAACAAAGGTGTGTTACTATTTCATTAAGCACAACAACGGTGAAAATATTCCACCAAATAAATAATGTGGGTGAGGTAAATAAATTTATTATTCGTAAATTATTATTTTTTTTTATGCTTTACTACTTCCATGATATATTATTATAAAGGTATGCTCCTCGACAAAATATTTATATAGCTTTAAATAACTATATCTAGGGATATATACGTACTTATTAATGTTGTTTAGTTTTCTGCTAACTTTTTGATTTGTTATGATAACTTAAAGCACTACACGTAATTTTATTCGTATTCAAAATAATTCACAGTATTTTGTAATTAATTTTTAAATAAGTTCTTAATTGAAATAATTTATTTGTATAATTTTCGATGTTATTGTTGTTGGTGTCACACACAGTGAAAAAAATATTTATAAGGGTTGAATGTTTCAATAAATCACTGTATAATAATCTACGTAGTTATAAATATATATGTATTATATTTATGTATATATATATATATATATATATATATATATATATATATATATATATATATATATATATATATATATATATATATATATATATATATATATATATATATATATATATATATATATATATATATATATATATATATATATATATATATATATATATATATATATATATATATATATATATATATATATATATATATATATTTATATATATATATATATATATATATATATATATATATATATATATATATATATTATATATATATATATATATATATATATATATATATATATATATATATATATATATATATCTCCAGTCGTGTAGTGATGGTTAAAATGTTTGCCTAGACTGCCGTAGTCCTCGGTTCGGTTCCAGCCGGTCACTATATCGCCATGAATGATTGTATGTAAAATTGTTTGTAGGGTGCTTAAAAAATAACTACATTTTTGAACCTAAAATATTTCCTACATGAGGGCTCAACCGGGAGTATATTGATTAAGGTACGCGTCAATCGGTACTAGTGCTGTACAAGTGCGGTGTTAAAGAAAATATTGTTTTCCGGTCAGTATGAAAATGCTTATATTTTGTTTTATAGAAAGCACAAAAAAAAGTGGTAAAAATTTGGAAGCAAAGAGTGAACAACTTTAGATAAATTTACACATAAAATTATATAAACAATTTGGAAGTGAATAGTGATAATACGTACGCACAAATACAAAAAACTAAATTTTAAGAGAATCTGGCGTTTAATGAAAATTTTTGTAGTAACGTGGCCATAACTCATTTAACGCAACGGATCCAACTTTTATAACAAGTGTGCTCGAACTGTTTCCCGTTTGTAATCAAGAATGGGTAAGTAGAAATCGAAAGGGGGAGGCACTTCTATAGATTCGGTTGTAAATGAAAATTTCTACCAAAAAATGATAGAAAAATTTAAACAAAGCATCGATGAAATGACCTATTCTGATTAGAATTCATCAGCACAGCAACCAGACTACAGAACAGTGATAGATGAATGCAAATAAGATGCACTGCATAAACAGGAAATGGCATTGAAGGCCATAGAGATAGCCATGCTGAAGAAATAAAAGGAGTTGTTGCGGTCATCTAATGTGGGTTCCGTTGCAACATAGCAAATAAATCAGACGCAAGTTCATCGTCACCATGATATAGATTCAATGATGTAAAGGAGTTGATCAATATTTTTAATAGAGATGATAAATATATTTGATCAAAAAATGGATTGAAGTTTTTAAAGAGACGTCAAAGTCTTCCAAGTGGTCGGATATGGACATGGTAGTTTATGGAAAACGGTTGTTGACGAGAATCACTATACTCGCATTTGTAACAAGAGAATTAAATACGTGGCAGAAACTCACACTTTTAAGGATTCTGCGATCATCTAGTACTGCATTAATGGGATAATGAATCAACAATTGAACAAACAAATTTTGTATGGTGCTACTAGTATGGAAGACTTTAAATTAAAGCTGAACGATTACGAGGATATGTACACAAAAGTAGGCATAAAATCTGGTTTAACTTATAAAGCCTATCCAAAAGCAGCTGAAAACTCTCAAACAGAAATTTGATTCAATTACGAATGCAAACGATTCTTATTGGATTGAAACAAAAATCGTACGATTCTTCTTTAAACCCAATACCAATCTTATACATTCGTATTAGAATCGAATTCCCAAATAGGGCTCCAGTTATTGCAAGAAATCGAAGATAAAAATGGATCATATGTTATGTAGGGGATAGTGGACATACTGCAAGTAACTGTTTGAATAAGAAAAAAAGGGAAAGTGTTATACCTATGTAGAATTTGGACACATTCCACAATTTTGCTCACAAAAAAAGTTCATAGAAGTAGCTGCAGTTCAACATAATCATATGTTAGTTTTAGGAAACGGGTAGTTAATTATAGACCTATAGAAAAACTGATGTTTTGAACATTGTGAAAATGTCTACAGTTCGCAATGATGGCAACCCAATCTCGCAGAGACTGAGACGATTATTGCCACTGGAATATAACATTGTCCGAAATCAAATGAAATCAAATGAATGACTAAAAGAAATAATTGCTTGTTCAAGTGTGTCAAATTATGCAAGTCCTATATTGTGCTGTCAAAACAAAAAAGATAAGTCAAAACGATTATGCATTGACTTTTACAAATTAAATAAAGTGGCAGTTAAAGATAGGTACCCACTTCCGTTTATTGATGACCCAATTGACCAACTATAGGGTGCAAAACTATTTTGCGATGTTAGACTTGCTCAATGTATCTCACATTTGCCAGTGGTTTTTCAACGCTTCATAAACACAGTTTTTCAAAAACAATTTCCGGCAACATGGATCACCTAATTATACCGGCGAAAAGTATCGAAGAAGGATTAGAACGGTTAGTGAGGGGGCTCGAGGTGGCAGCTAAAATCGGTTCTAAAATTAATTGAAGACAAAGGCAAACTCCTAACAACTCGGATCAAATATTTTAGCTGCAACTACGAAGAAGATTGTGTCAGACCAAGAAAGCTTAAATTGAAAGCAATAGCAAAATTTTCAGTGAAATTACAAAGCTTCTTGGGTTTAACTGGGTACTTTTAAAAATTTGTCAATAATTGAGTTCGGATTGCAAGGCCATTAGTCAATCTTTTGAGGAAGACTAGTAAATTTGAAATTGAAGAAGAGCAAAAAATTGCAGTTTGGAAAGTTGAGGAAAACATTGATTTGTCAACCAGTTTTGCAACTATATTATGTTGCTGCAGAAACCGAACTGCATATCGTCACATGTAAAATTTGATTGAGTGCTATATTATTGCAGCGGTCTTAATTAGGTGGCCAGTTCCACCCAGTAAGAAAACGTCACATTGCGAGACATGCTACAGTAGATTTGTTCTGGAAAGCCTAGCAATTTTCGTTTTTCTAAAAAAATTCCCAGTATATTTGATTTCAAAATTGTGATTTTAATTTATTTTAGAAATAATTTCAGTTATTCTGGATAGTAGCAATATTTTAATTAAATTTAAAAAGGTTTAATCAAAAACTGTTTAATTTTAATTTTCGGTGAATTTATATATAATTCACTATCTCAATATGACAATCCGGAGTATGAAAAAACAAAAAAAAAAAACAATGTACTTGACACAATTTGTGTAGTTTGCTCGCTGCTGCCTGATGAGACGACCGAATTTAATAAATACGAGTCTCATTAGCTCGAAACTAAAGCTAATGAATCTAAGCATTTTTCAAACCTTTTTAAATATATATATATATATATATATATATATATATATATATATATATATATATATATATATATATATATATATATAAATATTAAAATCTAAATTTGCAAACAGAATGAAAGCGGCTAATAATAATAACAACGTTCTCATCAATGAAGACCTCGCCAGTCTACGTCGTTACCTATTACTTGTTTAATGTAGCAACAAGTTTGAAGAAACGAACAAAATACAAATTTCTGTGGACGCGAAACGGCAATATAATGCTTAGAAAGGATAATGGGGAACCGGTTGTTTTTATCAATTCAAAAGTGGATCTTTAAAAAACTTTTTAATATTATTATGTTAATATGTTGTATTTCAATTTAAATATTATTCCTCTGTACTTGTAAAGCAACCGTTTACCCCATTCTTCTTCGAATCATAATATATTTTCCACTAATTTACTTGTTATTGACATGCTTAAAAGTGTATCATGGCAGTCTGTTAATAACTCCACTTGTCCTATGGTTGCTTATGACTACTTTATTTTTATCTTGGTTGGGTATATTCGTTTATGTCAGAAGCATTTCCAATTTAAAAATAAACCATTTAAACCATGGATGACCATGGCACTCTTGAAATTTTTGGATAAGAAAAATAAGATTGGCAATTCGACTAAAAAGCTCCCAAGCAATAAAACCCTGATAAAATATTTTGATTAATAGTCCAAAAAATGGGCTGTTTAGTTTAAAAATGCCAAAGTTAAATATTATAAGTTTAATTTTAATTTAAACAGGGGAAATGCTAAAGCACAATGGAAGTTTATTTATTTTTTACTTAATAAGCCCGATACTAAAGGAATCATTAAAAAAATATGTGGTCCTTCAATAAAAGTGCATACTTTTGATAAAGATATTAGCAATGAATTTAATGGGCATTTCTTAGACATACCCCATCCATTCGCGTCTAAAATTCAGTCTGGTCCCAATATTATAAACAATAACTTTTTCAAATAACAGATAGCAACGAAGTATTAAATTGTATAAATGGTCTAAAAAATAAGCATTCCATGGGAGATTATCAGTTCAGCACTTCCATTATTAAGAACATTAGGGTTTATATTTGCAAAATGTTATCACGTATTTTTAACTTAAGTGTTGCCATTGGTGTTTTTTTGATAAACTGAAATCGGCAGTTGTTATACCTCTTCACAAAAAAGGCTCGACATTAGATCCAAATGTAACTATCGCCCCATATCATTGTTACCAATTGTATCAAAAATTTTGATACCGTGAATCATGATATTTTACTACTTAAACTTCGGAACATTGGTTTTTGGGGCACACCACTGAAATGGTTTAAAATCTATTTAAAAATGGAACTTAAAAAGTTCGTTCTTATATATTGTTGCTCGTGGTACTGTTAATATTGGAGTTCGTCAAGGATCGGTACTGGGACTTCTATTTCTAGTATACATCAATTCAATATTTTCAATGGATCTCTCAGGTGATTTCATTGCGTTCATCAATGATACTACAATTTTATACAATTCTAATAGTTATATTGGTATAGAACCGATGATTGCCCGTGATTTGACAGTTTTACGTAAATGGTTTGACTGCCACTTTATGGTTTTCAGTTCAAAAATTAAATTAATGTTTTTTGGTCGAAGTGAACAGTATGTCCCATGAACAGTATCATAAAAATAATTGCACTTCTGTACTTAATAACTTGTATGGTGTAAAAATTGAAAATGTTAAAAATTTTAAATATCTAGGCCAAACCATTAGTAGCAATTTTCCATGGCATGTTCATATCAATAATGTTTACAATAATTTGTTAAATTCAGTTAAGAAGTTATATATCTTATGAAGTTTTTGTCCCACTGAGGTTTTAAAAATGTATTATTTTGCAATGATTGAGTCTCAACTCAAATATGGCATTATATGTTGGGGAGTTGTAAATATTTCAAATTTAAATAATATTGTAGTTGCGCAAAAACATCGTGTGTCATCGTCCTTTTTATTGTTCCAAAGATCAAACATTCTTCAGTTGCGAAATCTTTAGAAGATAGAAGTGGGAAATAGAAGTGGGAATATAATAGAATTGAGGATCGCAATTTAATAAAAGTAAATGTCTTCAAACTAAGAATGGTTAAGTCTCTGATATTCCAAAAGTTACGTATAAAGCAACGCGGAGAAGCTTTATGTATATGGTTTCATATCTTCATAATAAAATTCCTCCTAATGTTAGGCACCAATGCAATACTAATGATATGCTCAAATCAATAAAAGTATGGCTTCTAAATTTTAAACATGCAGAATATCTACTACAAAGTGTCAATCTTTATCATAGTTGAAACGCACTAATTTCGAAGTAGAAGTATGCCATTGAACAATTTGAAACAATGTACGTCGTCTTGTATCTTAGTTTGTAATTATATTCTTTTTTTAATTTCAATTTTTACATTGTTACTTTTCTTTCTTCTTTAAAATTTTTTTTATTAATTTAATTAATTTTGTTGTCTTTTTTATTTAAAAAAAAAAAAAAATAAACTGTAATTTGTGCACCTATCAAATTCCATTTACTTTTTAATTTTTATTATAAAAATGTTAAAAGTTATTCCGATACTTTGAATTAATTTCATTCAGGATTGACTTATTTTATTTGTATAAATTTTTTTGTGTTTTATTAAATTTTTATATGATACATTTTTGCAAATAAAAAAAAACAAAAAAAAAATATAATATATATATATATATATATATATATATATATATATATATATATATATATATATATATATATATATATATAAATATATATATATAACCAAGTCGACAACGACACATAATTTATTTACTGTCTGACAAACTATTAAACGTTGTGTACGTGGATGAATTAAATCTAAAACGATGGATCATGTTTGCAGTTTTCTCTATATAGTTTATTGCTACATTGAAAAGCAATGATTTTCCATAAATATTTCGTTTCATGAATTGAAAATGTCCTTTACCCTGCTGTGGCATTCATATATAAATATTGTAAAATCATTATTTTAAAAATGGTACACTAAACAAAATCTTTAAACTACATTGTGTTCCATTAGATACGAAATAATTATACCAAAACTACCCCTAAAAAAAATCACTTTAGTGATGATGATGGTACAAAAATAATTTTCGTTTCTATAATTAATTTAAAAAAAATTTTTTTTCCGTATACCGAGCAGAATGATTATGGCTTTTTGCCTCTTTTGATAATAAATTTCAATAAAAATCATTAAAAATGTTTAATTTATCAAAAATAATAATAAAAATAATGAGATAATAATTTTGTGCGCCGCGTTACTCGAATAATTAATTAAAGTGTCTCACACTTCATGTCCCTTCTTTATCAAGAGAATATAATATGACGACTATATATTTCACGACAAACTAGAATATTTTAATTACAAAAAATTTAGTTTACATCCGGTATAGTTATGTGTGATTATTACTTTATGTACTGTAAACATGCGACCAACATATTCTAAAATTGTAACCGATTTATACCTCGTCAACTTGCAAATTATTTTAATTTTATTTTTAATTATCTCTTTTTGTCTCGTTTCAGGTAAGCTGATGATAATATATCTATAAACGCATTGAACTGTGGAATTGAATCTGTGAGTAAAACACATATAGTTTATTGCACTACTTAATTGTTCGTTATTCGGCTCGATACGCATTTAAGATGGTATATTGGACTCGTTGTTATACTCGTTGTTTGGTACTGGGAATAGTCCTGTCAGGATGTACGCTTTGTTTGTCTATTTCGGGTGTTTAATTTTAAGACTTTTTTGAGTAATATTATAAATACTTAAATGTCCATCTGTGAGCAGTAATTGCCATCTGCTCAAACAATATAGCTTTAAATGTAGCAGGTTTGTTTATGCTATATACAAGCATACATTTATGCTATAAATTTGATTTTTTGACAGTCACGGTTTTATTGCCATAGCCAATGAGCGCAATATAAAAAAAAGGATGATTTCGTTTTATTCCGATTTGCATATTACCCAAACTCAGAGAAATATGAATGTGTACCAAATATGAGTGTCACCCGGTTTGACTTTCATTTGTCCGCTGCACAAAATATGAAATTATGTTTTGTTGTGAAAACAAAAAAAAACATAATTTCAACAATTATGAAGAGTAGAGTCACAAAATATTAATAATTTTAATAAAGGTGACAGGGTAGTCCATAAGATTGAATGATTTTGTTGCATAGCACAATTGCAATAATGTTGACATAAGTAGGTTATTATAATATTATTATATTATTATATTATTAAATTATTATATTATTATATTATTATATTATTATATTATTATATTATTATATTATTATATTATTATATTATTATATTATTATATTATTATATTATTATATTATTATATTATTATATTATTATATTATTATATTATTATATTATTATATTATTATATTATTATATTATTATATTATTATATTATTATATTATTATATTATTATATTATTATATTATTATATTATTATATTATTATATTATTATATTATTATATTATTATATTATTATATTATTATATTATTATATTATTATATTATTATATTATTATATTATTATATTATTATATTATTATATTATTATATTATTATATTATTATATTATTATATTATTATATTATTATATTATTATATTATTATATTATTATATTATTATATTATTATATTATTATATTATTATATTATTATATTATTATATTATTATATTATTATATTATTATATTATTATATTATTATATTATTATATTATTATATTATTATATTATTATATTATTATATTATTATATTATTATATTATTATATTATTATATTATTATATTATTATATTATTATATTATTATATTATTATATTATTATATTATTATATTATTATATTATTATATTATTATATTATTATATTATTATATTATTATATTATTATATTATTATATTATTATATTATTATATTATTATATTATTATATTATTATATTATTATATTATTATATTATTATATTATTATATTATTATATTATTATATTATTATATTATTATATTATTATATTATTATATTATTATATTATTATATTATTATATTATTATATTATTATATTATTATATTATTATATTATTATATTATTATATTATTATATTATTATATTATTATATTATTATATTATTATATTATTATATTATTATATTATTATATTATTATATTATTATATTATTATATTATTATATTATTATATTATTATATTATTATATTATTATATTATTATATTATTATATTATTATATTATTATATTATTATATTATTATATTATTATATTATTATATTATTATATTATTATATTATTATATTATTATATTATTATATTATTATATTATTATATTATTATATTATTATATTATTATATTATTATATTATTATATTATTATATTATTATATTATTATATTATTATATTATTATATTATTATATTATTATATTATTATATTATTATATTATTATATTATTATATTATTATATTATTATATTATTATATTATTATATTATTATATTATTATATTATTATATTATTATATTATTATATTATTATATTATTATATTATTATATTATTATATTATTATATTATTATATTATTATATTATTATATTATTATATTATTATATTATTATATTATTATATTATTATATTATTATATTATTATATTATTATATTATTATATTATTATATTATTTTATTATTATATTATTATATTATTATATTATTATATTATTATATTATTATATTATTATATTATTATATTATTATATTATTATATTATTATATTATTATATTATTATATTATTATATTATTATATTATTATATTATTATATTATTATATTATTATATTATTATATTATTATATTATTATATTATTATATTATTATATTATTATATTATTATATTATTATATTATTATATTATTATATTATTATATTATTATATTATTATATTATTATATTATTATATTATTATATTATTATATTATTATATTATTATATTATTATATTATTATATTATTATATTATTATATTATTATTTTATTATATTATTATATTATTATATTATTATATTATTATATTATTATATTATTATATTATTATATTATTATATTATTATATTATTATATTATTATATTATTATATTATTATATTATTATATTATTATATTATTATATTATTATATTATTATATTATTATATTATTATATTATTATATTATTATATTATTATATTATTATATTATTATATTATTATATTATTATATTATTATATTATTATATTATTATATTATTATATTATTATATTATTATATTATTATATTATTATATTATTATATTATTATATTATTATATTATTATATTATTATATTATTATATTATTATATTATTATATTATTATATTATTATATTATTATATTATTATATTATTATATTATTATATTATTATATTATTATATTATTATATTATTATATTATTATATTATTATATTATTATATTATTATATTATTATATTATTATATTATTATATTATTATATTATTATATTATTATATTATTATATTATTATATTATTATATTATTATATTATTATATTATTATATTATTATATTATTATATTATTATATTATTATATTATTATATTATTATATTATTATATTATTATATTATTATATTATTATATTATTATATTATTATATTATTATATTATTATATTATTATATTATTATATTATTATATTATTATATTATTATATTATTATATTATTATATTATTATATTATTATATTATTATATTATTATATTATTATATTATTATATTATTATATTATTATATTATTATATTATTATATTATTATATTATTATATTATTATATTATTATATTATTATATTATTATATTATTATATTATTATATTATTATATTATTATATTATTATATTATTATATTATTATATTATTATATTATTATATTATTATATTATTATATTATTATATTATTATATTATTATATTATTATATTATTATATTATTATATTATTATATTATTATATTATTATATTATTATATTATTATATTATTATATTATTATATTATTATATTATTATATTATTATATTATTATATTATTATATTATTATATTATTATATTATTATATTATTATATTATTATATTATTATATTATTATATTATTATATTATTATATTATTATATTATTATATTATTATATTATTATATTATTATATTATTATATTATTATATTATTATATTATTATATTATTATATTATTATATTATTATATTATTATATTATTATATTATTATATTATTATATTATTATATTATTATATTATTATATTATTATATTATTATATTATTATATTATTATATTATTATATTATTATATTATTATACTATTATATTATTATATTATTATATTATTTTATTATTTATTATATCATTATATCATTATATTATATTGTTTATTACAGCCTGCCTGCGGCTTGCAGAAATTATATTATGATATTATATAAATTAATTTATAATTGCAGATAAAAACTAATTCAATTTGTTACAGCCTACGGCTAAGAGCAATTATTTCATTAATAGATTTTGTTTTTAAGGAAACATTTACTGATACACCTGAATGGTGTATCAGTAAATGTTTCCTAAAAACAAAATGTTTGTATGGTGGCATACAAGAGTTTATGATAAGAAATGGCAGAATGCCGAGCAGCTTGTTAAAATTATGATTGTCTTGTTCTAGCATTAGTTGAATATGGGCTACCAGGAAACCTGATCAAATCTGCCATTACTGACATGCCTTATCTTTTCCTACACCACAAAGAAAAAACACTAATTATCGATCGCTTAGGTGTTTGCAACCGGGTCGAGTTTGTCAAAACTAACGAATTCTATCCACTCCTTCGATTTTGTTATATGTGTACAGATAATATCAATTTTATAAGTATCCAGTGTTACGAAATACCTTTAAGTTGGCTAATTGTGGTTTCTGAATAGCCCATATCGAATTAAGAATCAAAGCGAGAATGTGAAAAATCATAACACATGAGGATCACCAAAATAAATATTTTGATTTTAGAGGTGTGTGATGCCCGTTTCGATCTGATGAGGATTTTTTTTAAGTTTTTTAAAATAATAATTGTGACTCTGCAAGCCATTGCAACTTAGTGTTATGTGTACGCGCTTTATAAATTATTATACAGATTAGAAGTAGTTCTAGCAAACTTTATGAAATTGTACAAGATATCTAAATATGTACCATCGTATCAACTAGAAATGGTCAGTACTTGGTCTCACGCATTTGAATTTCTTACCATTCGTGATACAATATTAATCAAAATCCGTTTTCAACACCTAAAGGCTTATAATGCATTGTTAGAAATTTCAATTTCAGAAAAATTCTTGGCAAAGATCAAATTTACAATATTACTTAAAAAACAGTCCCAACACTAAAAGAATTAGGCTTTTAGGCCTACTTAATAAAAATTTGCAGTAAAATTACCTGTTATCGTTACGTTTGGAAGACTGATAGATATAGTTGTGAATAAACCCAATTTATCCATAGGTAGACTAAATGTACAAAGCTGATTCGCAAATATTGACGAAATACGTTACATTTTTAATGGTTCATCAGTGGGTATTCTTTGATTAACTGAAACATTTATGAATCCTCATATTCCTTGTTTAGCTTTAACTATTGATGGTTTTAGTATTTTTAGAAAGAATAGGGCCGTATCTCCCCTTAGTTATGGCGGCGTTTATATGTATGTAGGTGAGCTTATTAAGTCTAGATTAGTGAGTGTCTGTTTTTCTATTTCAAAATATCATTGGTCTCCGATTAAGAGTTTATGTTTGTTATAGTTTCCGTAAACAGTCGTAGAACGTTTGTTTATGGTTATTTCTATTGTGGGTTCGATGAAATATTCAGCGGCTAATTTAATTTCGATAAATTCCATATTTTCTAGAGACTATTTGATCTCTATAATTTGATCTTTTAAATAGTCTGATTTTTTCCGTTTATAACACTGTTGCACCAAATTTGTGTTGCCTAGCCTCTAGCGATACTTCTTATTCCTTTATTGACCATATTGTTTCCTTTAGTAATCCCCTATTTGTTTTTTCAATCAGTTGTCTCTCGGTACAGGCTCCCATCATGATCTTTTAGTTTTTTTTGTTAATTGTTATTTTTCACCAAAGTCTAGAAGCTTAAGTTTTAGGAATTATTCTAGTTTAAATTACTAAACTCCTGTTTTTATTTAGCTTGTACGTCGGTTACTTGGGAAAATATCTTTTCTGTTAATTGTTCTACTAAACAAACCAACATTTTCAACACTTATCTTGGTTTCGTTTTATGAGACTTGAATTCCGTTTAGGACTGTCTATTATTATATTATTATATTATGCCAAATGAATTCAATTGTTTTTTTAGCTCCAAACTGAACTGTGGTAGTAATACAGTCGAATTACTTTCTGGCGAGTCTTCTAATTCATTTTCGTTCACAAATACTTCGCTCGGTGAGTTGCATTCCGCTATTTGGAAGGTTAAATCAAAATTCTCTGGTTTGGATAATATCAGTTTAAAATTCGTAAAACAAGTTTTTCCTTTCGTTTAAAAGTACTTGTTTCATATTTTTATTTTTATCTTTACGTCCTCTTCCTTTCCTGATCAATGGAAGCTTAATACAATTATTCCTATCCCAAAGATTGGCAATCGTTCTGAATTATCTCATTTCCAAGGCCTCCGATTATATTAATCACGGTATTTTATTCAAAAGGCTTATTTCTCAATTTTTATTTTCCTTTTCCGCCACCAAATTAGTTTTCAATTCCTTTTTTATAGTTCTCATGCAGTTTATTTCGGTGAAAGCTTTTCTGATTTTCTTCCAGTTCCTTCCGGCGCATCTTTTTTAGGGTTAGTTTTTAATAAATTTCTTACTTGGAGTGACCACTTAGTTAATATTAGTAGAAGTGTGTTTGGCATGCTTAGTTGTTTGTAAAAAGTGGTAGGGCTTACGGATAGTCAATTTAAGGAAAGAATGTTTTTGTTTTATTCTCCCACAATTTATTTATGGTGAGGTAGTTTTGTTTGGATTACTTTAGGAGTATATGAGTATTCTTCAAAGATGTTTCAATCCTTGTACTAGATTTATTTTTGGTATTAGAAAATTCGATCATATTTTTCATAATTCTAATGTGGTTTAAGGATGAAGTTTATCTCCCTTTTTGGATCTACGCTTAAGTCTTTTTATATTCAAACTTCTTAAAACTAAGCAGCCAATTTATTTGTATAGGAAGTTGGTAATTAATAAGTTTCATTAAGCTAACTTGATGTTACTTCCACCAAAAAATTGGTGTATATCGTTAAATAAATCCTTTTTCTTTGGGGGGATTTCTCTCTGGAAATCAATTCCTCATGTTATAGGTTCGACAAAATTATTTAAGTCAAAATTTTTTCAGTGTGGCGTGGCTAATTGGCAACACAAAGATTTTTTTAAACTGGTACGTTAAAGTTTAGATCACCGCAGTAACTGGGCTGCGGCGATTTTTTGATGTGAGTTTAATTTTATAACACTGAAAATATTCCCACTGCTTTGCTGACTTTAATTTTTATGCGATCGATCACAATGTTGGAACGTGTTCACTAAAATTGTAAGTGATGCTATACTGGTTTCATTAATGCTTTTATAGAGTATTTTGATAGTGTATATCCATAATTTCCAAACTCAACGTGTTTGAACAGCATTTCTCAAAATTCAATGATCCGTTAGCACTTCATCTAGTATCTGTGATTTATAAACTATATAGCACATTTTTGTCTTTTTCTCGTTTAAAATAAATTACTGAAACCACAATGAGTGGATAATGACTTTAGTCCATGTTCTTTATTTGTGAAAAATGTGTTTGTAAACATTTATTAACTCTTCCAGTGACATTATACTCTATAAATCTGGCTAAATTCATTAGTTCTTTAAACACATGACTACCTTCAACCGTAATAAATAACGAAACTTTGCTTTCTCTTCTACTTTACTCTGAAAATGTATTTTCAAAATTATGAAATTTTCTAAATTAAAATTTAATTAATTTAAATTTGCAACACAAAAATGTGCCCTGACTAGGCACAAAAAAATCTAATCCATTTAAATGTATTATTACCAAATAAATTTTGAATTAAATACATTCCGTTCAACGTAACAGCAACAACAACAACAAAAAATGGTTAATATTCAATGAATAATCATAATTGTATTAAACATCAATAATAATAATCATAAAATATTGTTTAACCTTATTTAACTATAAAAATACAACAATAGTTTAAACAACCCTATGGATACGAAAAAAAACCAATCCAATTGAATATAAAACTTAATGAAAAGGAAAATCAATTGTATGTAGACATTTCCTTTTTCAATTTGAAAATATTATGTACATGCGAAACACAGTCCCTAATAAATCATAAAAATTCATGTACTATAAATAAAATTTTCATATACAAAATACAATGAGAAAAAGAAGACGAAGACAACACCATAAAAACATTAAAATTATATAAATTTTATTTTAAAAACCAATTTAACAAATCATTAAATCAATCAACAAATCAAACAAATGAAATTTAAAATAAAATCAACTCAAAAAACCATTATTGTCGTTGTCGTCGATGAATTTTGTTTAAATCTTAATACAAATAATTATTACAACAATGAACGACAGTAGTAAAAAATTAAAATCAATATACAATACAATAAAATATGATTATTTGTTTATAAATTAAATAAATTAAAAAAAAAAAATAAAAATTTTCCCATTTCCATAATTCACGGTGTGTTCATTTTACGTTGCTTTGCCTTCTTTAAATAATTTATCAATTTGTTTAAGTAATAAAAATGATAAGGTTGGCTGATTTAGTAACAATATTACCATTACCATTTTTTGTTGTTGTATTATAACATTTTCTTACGTTTAACTTGGTACAATCGGTATAGTTACTTGTTATATGTGTATATATATACACAATCGTTTGCCGTACAACTGAATAGTTTCGTTTTTCATCATCGTTTATAGTACATTTATGTTTTATTTTAGTTGTTTAGTTTTTTGTATTATCAAAATAATAAAAAAAAAAATTTGAATTGAATTGAATTGAATTGATTCGAGTTGAATAATTAATAGATGATGATGATATGTAATAATGTAGAACGATCTAAATAATATAAAAATACTAACTATATACCATAATAATATATCATAATACTTTTAAAATGCTGACGTGTACTATTATTGCCTAGACTATACAATTATGTGGCGTTGTTGTTGTCAATAATTTTTTTATAACTTGTATCTTTGAATCCTATTTAATCTAACTAGTATTATCCGAAAATCTACTCTAATCTGGGAATTAAAGCAGTACTGTTCTGATTTTAATTTAATTTATTTTAATCTTGTCTCCTGGTAATGGACCTATGGTCAATTTGGTTTTGACTTAATTTACCTAAATTTATCTGGGAGTTTGTCCTTATGGTTTTTTTTGTGTAACTGTTGAACTGAGATTTATTTCTATATTTTTTTTAATCAAAATATCCACCAGATTATTACAGTCCATTTACGTGAGTATGTGCAAAATGAACATATTACATTACAACAATTCACAAAACTTACTAAAACTACTGTGCCATAATGTCTCAATTTGACTTGAAGGTGAGCATGAAGTTCACGATATTATTGGACGTAACGCTGCTGATTTTGATTTTAAGATCTTATATTACTCTGGTTTAATACTAGCATTTGAAAAATGTGGGCAAATTTTAGAGAGCTTTTTCACAATAAATGCATGATGAATCTATCGCTTTCATTGTTACCAAATAATTGCCAGTAAAACCTGGCAAAGTCTTTCCTGACTCGGAAAAAATTCAGTTTATACTTTTTTTTACCTTGCTGCCTATTTACCTATTTAGTTAAGTTTCCAGTCAACCTTGGTGTTCATCTTCTTTGGTTCTCTTTTTGCTACATTTCCTGCCAGCATATAGCGTAGCATATCCTTGGGACGTACTACCTACTTCTGCAATGCTATAAGATTGTCTTTAAACTTCTAGATTATTTTCTATTCATCTATAGGTATGAATTACAGAACCTATACTAACTAAGAGATTAAAGAGTTGCCATTCTTTTATTTATATCTCTATCTTAGGAGTATCTCCAACGTTTGCCATCAGCTTACTCTCAACAAAGGTTACTTAGGTTGATTTCTTTGTGGAGTCTTTAATCTCTTCTCCAAAGTTTAATTTTGTATCCAGGAGCCCTCCAAAATACTTGACTATTATGTTGGATTAATTCCAATGTGTATTTTCTTAAACTTAAGCAGTTCCATTTCTAGAGCCAAATTATGACTGCTTAAGCAAGAAATAGTTCTATTCATACCTGGATTAAATTTTCTTTGTACGTCGTCTTTTACGATTTTTACTGCTCCAAGTTCATCTGCAAACAGCACCAAGAAGATATCATCCTACATTTCCATAAATCAGGGCTTGGAACAGACCATTAAGCAGCATTTCCCGAGATCTTTTTTTTTTTTTTTTTAATGCCGACAAAATATCTACGCACTTGGCAGAATTAAATGCAGGCTTTACTAACGTGGTAAGTTGTAAAGTTTTGCTTGAATAGTGATTTTCTTACTATATGTATTTCCCGTTGCGAAGAAAATGACTTTTGCTCCGGTTTATCAGGCCAAGGAAGGTGATCCTCGATGTTTTTATATGAAAAAAGGGAGTCTATAATATGCCAAGTTTGTTTGGCCAGTATTATCGGGCTAGATTCTTGAGATGAAAATTAGCGCATCATAATAATGATGTTAAAGGCCCCAGTGATCTATGATCACGTTCCCTTTTTAGATCCAATTTAAGGCTCTTACTTTGGTTGGCTTTTGTTAAGTGCTCTTCTGACCAGCCTTTAATTTCAATATGCCTGTTTTGTCCCAAACCTAATATTCTTGCCATCGTGACTAAACGTTTTAGGTGTATGCATCGTTTCTGTAATTTTACCGGGTGATTCGGTTTTTTGTAATACTATCATTTTATCGGATTCGATTATTACCAAGTGATTTTTTTCGCGTTGTTTATGCATGTTCCATTTTGTAATCAGCCAGCGCTGCTGATATGTTGTTATGACTCTCAACCCTTTAATGTTTATCAAGTTCAAAATCAGAGTGGGACCGGCATTTTTTGTACATAGCGCGATGTTCATAAAATTGGCACGTTACTTTTGTTGATTACCATAAGTCCTACCCTACCTGCCATATCAATGATAAACCACAAGTTGTGTTCGTCCTTTACAGTTAAAGCATATGCTCAGCTTTTTTGTATGGACTCCTTTTTGTATTGCATATCGCCTGGTAAAGGCCATATTAAAACCAGAAATAACACGTTATTCTTTTGGGTTGGCAAAGAATCTAGTAATAAAGCCACCCGATGTTTATATGGTCTTTTTATAAAAGCTCTGTAGCTTTTTGAGCAGTGATCTTCTTAAAATTAGTTTGATTTTGTGAGTGGTACCTTCAATTTCCAAGTGAAATGTTTAAGGTCTTCCAGCTTAGGACTTCGTTCATTTTTAGAGGACAAACCATTTAAATCTCTGATTTCAAGAGTGATTTTTGGTTCTAAACTAAGTATTGTTACCGACTTTCCAATGTACTATATATCCAAATTTGAGTATCACAATTTGTAACTTATGCCTACTGGTTCATGTCATCGTATCATTTTGGATCCTTCCATTAGAGGCACTGTTTAATTTCTAGGCAATATTAATTTTCCTTACCCTAGTGACAAAATGTTAGGCTGTGGATATCGCTCTTATAAGGTTTGCTTTTTCATCATACCAAAAGTAAATCGCGTTTGTTCTCTATTAGACCTGTTATTTTAGGCAAAAACGAGTCACATGCTTGATTTTTTAATCTCATTGTGCAACTCGTAATTTTATCGGGCGGGCTGGATTGTTAATTTACTCTCATTTTACCGACTTCAAAGCCATAGCCTATGAAATTTTGTCGTAATTCTTCCCGTACTCTGTAGAAGTTATATTGGTGGTCGCTACCAGTAAAATCTTCTATCGCTCCTTATTCTTTAATGTATCATGCTATCAAGTCCGACACCAGAGTGATGTCGGGAATCATTTCTTTATAGCGTGGTCTTTTGAAAATTACCAATCCTTTCACTCATTTCCAAGCAACTAATCCTAGCAGTTCATCAAGGACACACTTTCATCTTTTGTCCGTGTTATTCCTATTACATTCCAGTTTTTTGCATTGAAGTTTCCAGCTACAATGAAAACACCAATTACCTCTCTTTTTTTATCCTCCAAAATGTCAATTTTTGCTTTAAAATCCCCTATATTAGTTCGTTTGGAAAAAGATAGCAATATACACACCTTTCTACGAAGTTTATTGAGAACTATTTATATTTGGCTCTGTTTCAATATTCTTCATTAATGATCAGTAAGTCTGGATTTATATTATGTCTTAGTTGATGTAACGGAGCGTCAACTGACTTACTTATAAGAAAACTTCACTAAACAACATTTACTTAACGGTTCTGCGCTTGCTTTTTTTTTCTTTTGTAACCAGTTTTACTGTTTCCCGAGCACTGACCTAAACAAAACCTATTGGTTGTTTCCTCAAATTTTGTTTTGTGAGTGGAATATTAAATTTTTAAGCTGGGTGCTTAAGATCCAAATTTGAGAATCCAATCTGTTATTCGAGGCTCTATAGTGGTCTATGTTCACGTCCAGTTTTAGTTTCAATTTGGGACACTTCCTTCTATTGATTTTAAGCTTAAATGTTTTTCTGGCTAGTCTGTAATCTCCATGTTCCTGATCTGCAACATACCTGTCTTTTTTCTTTGCCCTTGCGACTAAACGTGTCAGGTATAAACATCGCTTCTTGCGAGGTTCGCTTTCTCATCAGACTACCAGTAAACTACGTTTCTCCCCTCATAGAACTTTTTTTAGGCTTAGACGCGTGACATGCTTCATTTATAATCTCATTGTGCTGCCTATAATTTTACCGAGAGATCCATTTTCTTGTTTTACTGTCATTTGAACGTCTTCGGTTTTTGCTAAAGATCTTCATCACTTAGTTTGTAAATGAACGATTTCACTAAGTTAGCGCTGCTGTTACAAATATATTTGTGGTCGCTATTAGTATAATCTTCTTTGACTTTCCATCTTTTAATTTAACCTGCTACCACATAAGACATCAGAGTTATACTCAAAATTATTTTTACATAGCACGGTCTTCTAAAAATCTACCTAGCACCTTTGTTCATGCCCATGACGCCTACACTACCTTCCATATTAATGATATATTGTCTTTGAGAATTCCTAATATACATGCCCAACTGCAGTGTTATTAATTTATTTTTAACACAGATATGACAGTCTTTTTTAATAAGGCCTTATTCCCACATTTCAATCGAATGCCCAGCTTTTTTGTATTGATCTTTTCCAAATCATCTGATATGTCTGTTTTGACCACGGGATAACCGTGGTCAAAACCGTGACAGACATATGTCACGATGTGACTTAAATTTGGCACATAACCTTGTAGTATAGCCATCCGTTTTGTATAAGGCATTTTTAAAAGCTCAGATGCTTCTCAATCACCGATCTGTACTGTTCTCCTTTTTTTCCTCCAGTTTGATTTTGTGAGCAAAACCTTTAGTTCCTAAGTGAAACTTTAACATCCATCTAGACGGCTTTATTGACTTCACTTTCAGAGAATCAATCATCTAGTTTAAATACTGTAACCATTTTTTTCATATTAAATCTGAGGGCCTTAAAAACTTTTCAGTTTTTCATCTAAATTTCAATAGGACATCGTTCATCTTAGGGGGGGGGGGCTTACAAACTTAGTTACTGTGTTAGAAGTTTAAGAATTAACTTTGTTTTTTATTTTACTAAGTGATTGCGTCAAGGTTTCACCCTCTCCAGTTGTAAAACAAAACTATTTGGCTAACTTTCTGCGTTTTGGATCTTTTTCTTCGTCTTTCATTTTTTTCTTTGACTAAACTAAAACCCATGGACTCACCTTAATTTTTATGTTTAGCCAAGGCCACCTTCACAGAGGTAGGTGCAATCGTCTCTTTTTTCTTTTTAACATTTTCCGGCTCAGCAGGACTAGAAACGACCCATTTTATTGCCTTCTCATGAAGCTTTGCAATTATTTGATCATGTCATCATATTTTTACATTATATTTCCTGCTGGTGGCAGAATATTTTTAAAACTTAAAAATGTAATATCTTCAAATTTGGTTAGAAATTCCAGTATATTAAAGAAATTTAAAAATTTCTAAATTTTTAATATTTTTGCTGTAGAGAAAATTATAAAATTGACAGGCATATGATTTCTCTTTTAGTATTCATTATATTTTGCATTCATTAGGTTTAGTATTTAAAACGAAAATTTTAAATTTTAAATATTTGTCATGAATTTTTGAAACTCCATTTGGCAGAGTTTAAAATTGACAAAAAAAATTGGAAAATTTGATTTTCATGAAAAAGACCGTCAAGTTCTAAAATTTAAAAATTTCAAGGTTTGATTTTTATCATGTAAAATTTAGCAAATAAAAGCTTAATTTTTATATTGAAAGTTTCATCGAAAATTTAGACAATATCATTTTACACAATAATTTTTGCTGGAATATTTTTGTCAATCTTGTTTATTATACTATTACATATTTTTTGAAGACGTCTTGTAATTTATTTTGTTTTTAACTGTAGGGTTTGATACTTTCAAAAATTTGTGTTGCTGAAAAATCGAAAAAAAAAATTTGCCTTCTTAAATTTCTGTATATTTTCAAAATTTTAAACTACATTTTTTAGTTTAAAAATAAAAATTTTATGAAATTTTGAAAATTTTTAAAAATTTACTTATTTTGTTTCCTAATTGTCCTAGTAAAGAATTACATTTTAAAATCTTTTAAAATTTTAAAATTTTTTTAATTAAAATTTTTCGAAATTTACCAATTTTTCAAATTAAGCTTTCTCAAGTACAAATTTCAAAAATTGTGTGGTCTGAAATTTCCTATATATGGATATATTATATTTAAATATTTCAAAATTGAAAAATTCCGTATTTCCAAATTTTTAAAATTACTTGATTAAAAAATATAAATTTTATATATACAAATTTTAAAAATTTTTTAGTTTTGAACAGAAATGTAAGCTTTAATTTCAACTACCAATTCTGAAAAAAATAAAACTTGTACTCAACTCTTGTAAAATTTGAAAATTTTGAACAAATTAAAAAAATTATATGGTAATTAGCTTTTTTTAAATGTTTCAAAAATTAATGAGAAATTTATAAAATAAAAAGAGTACTATAAGTGTCTTCTGAAAAATTCATTATATAATTAAAAACTGATTTTAGTTTTCCTATTTTAAAATTTTTTCAAAATTCAATTTAATTACAAAATATTTGAAGCCTATAAAATTTGGAATCCAAAGTTCGTCAAAATGAAATATAGTAAAATTTTTGCAATTTTTAAAAGTTTTAAGCCAATTTTATAAATTAGAAGTTTAATAAAAATTAAAATTTGAATAAAACCATTGAATATGGGTTCCATTTTAAATTAAAAATATTTGTTAAATTTTGTTAGAATTTTTTTAAAATATTTGATGAAATTCTAAAGATTAGTCAATTTTACTGTAAATTTTTATTAAAAGCAAATAAATTCAAAGATAAATTTAATAAATTTGTATTTTAAATTTTATAAATAATAAATTCCAGCAACATTTTTAAATTTAAATTTTAAAAATTTAGTTTTGAAAAGATGACCTTCGACAG
This sequence comes from Tipula confusa, assembly GCA_963556175.1. Lineage (NCBI taxonomy): Eukaryota > Metazoa > Arthropoda > Insecta > Diptera > Tipulidae > Tipula > Tipula confusa. The sequence goes on along the minus strand of OY744476.1, from coordinate 189,550,902 downwards.
CAATTTCTACCAAATAAAATAATTAAATTTGCATGAGTTGATTATAAGTACCGAAAATTTACCAAAATTTCGGTGATGCCATTTAAAATTTTGAATTTCAAAATTTATTAATTATTTTATAATTGATCGATTAAAATTAGGAAAAATTTGAAAATAGAAATTTAACAGGTTTCAGTACTACAATTAGACATTTTCTTAAATAATCTGTATTTACTAATTTTTAAAAATTTAGAAATTTTGAAATTAGTTTGAGTTCTTCACAGAAAATTACCTTAATATAGTTTAAAACTTAATATATATATTATCAATTTTAAATTAGAATTTTGAGAATTTATGTTTATATATATATATATATATATATATATATATATATATATATATATATATATATATATATATATATATATATAAATATATATATATATATATATATATATATATATATATATATATATATATATATATATATATATATATATATATTTATATAAATTTCAAAATGGAAGTTGTATTAAGTTTGAATTTAGTGTTATTTCGTTGACACTAAACTTTATAACTGCTAATTCTACAGTTTTTTAAATTATTATTGTTAATCTAAAAATATCAAAGTATTTCGATCAATAAAATGCGAGCTTCCTATAAAATAAAATTAAAAGGTGTAGCATTGGTAAATTATAGTGTGTCTAAAATATAAATTTACTTTAATTGCTTTTGTGACAATGTATATACATACATTATATGAATCATGTTTGTTTTCAAATTAAATTTATTTCAAACTTGTCGTCACATTCACAATTAGCATGTCTTATAGGCGACCAACAATAATTCCTAAAACAACAGGCCAGCGTTGACAATTTCGTTTATAATCCAAATATAATTTCATTAATGAATAATAGAGTAATTTCCTAGAATATTTTAGACTTTGTTGTCTGCCTGCCTACCACAACCAAAATAATTCGTTTATTTTGAATCAAAGCTTTAATTTGTTATTGTAACACATAGCACAGTGAATTCAAATTCCAAAATACCTGACCATGATAAAAAAATAAATAAATAAAAAAATTAAAACGGAAATGATTTTTTGTATTTTTAACATTTTGGTAATATTTTGTTGGCGAACATAATATTAGCAGTACAAAAATAATGATATTTTGTCATTCAAATTGCTTGAATAACAATTCAGCATTGTATATTGGTTGAGAGGGTCTCTGTTCGGTGACCTTTTTCCGCTTAAACCTCATTTTAAATATTTTAAATAAAATTTTTAAAATAATTCATAATAAAATCATGTTGGTGAAAATACTGAAAATATAAATATGTATATAATTTTTTTTTTGTTTGGTTGATAGTTGGTATGTATGTGCCGTGCTGATGTCGTTGTTGTTGTCAAAAATGAAAAACATGAAATATAAATGAAATTATAGCGTGTGTATAACCTAGATATTTAGAATAAAAAAAAAATAATAATAATAAAAAATGGAAAAAGGTGAAGGAAATAGTTAGACATTAGATTAACCAACAAACCAAAAAAATAAAAATGTATCGTTATAAACAATCAAATCAAATATTGAATAAATTATTAAAATATAAATAAACCAACCGAAAATATCGTTTATGTCTTCAGAAAGGTAAAACTATTTTACTTGTGTGTAGGGTGGTGGTGTTCAAAAATGTGCGGGAATTCAATTACTACCCTAAAATAATCACATATTTTGCCAAACACAACCATACAGTATTATTTATATTTGTTAGGACGATTTTTGATTACCATTTTAATAATTAATAAACAAAATAAAAATAAAATAATTGCTGCTCTCTCTCATAAAATATAAATTGATAAATTAAAATTTGTTTTAATTTTTTATGTTTTATTTTTAAAATAATATTATTTTTTTTTTAGGGAAACCTTTGGTAAGAGTTGATTTAAAAACTAAAATTTAACTATTTATATATATATATATATATATATATATATATATATATATATATATATATATATATATATATATATATATATATATATATATATATATATAAATATATATATATATATATATATATATATATATATATATATATATATATATATATATATATATATATATATATATATACTGATATTTTTAGATTAGCAATAATAATTTAAAGAACTGTAAAATTAACAGTTATCAAGTTTAGTTTCAACGAAATAACACCAATTTCAAAAATTTAATATAACTTCCATTTTGAAATTTGTTTTAAAACATAAATTCTCAAAATTCTAATTTAAAATTGATAATATATATAAATTTTAAAATATGTAACGGTAATTTTCTGTGAAGAACCTATACTAATTTCAAAATTTCAAAATTTAAAAAAAATAGTAAATATAGTACTAGTTCAAAAAATGTCTAATTGTAGTACTAAAATCTGTTAAATTTCTATTTTCAAATTTTTCTAAATTTTTGTCGATAAATTATAAAATAATTTTGAAATTTTGAAATTCAAAATTTTAAATTGGCAGCAATGAAATTTTGGAAAATTTTTAGAATTTTTACTCAACTCATGCAAGTTTAATTATTTTATTGTAACTAGACTTTTCATAACTAGATTTTCAAGATTTGGATTTCGAAATTTTGCTGGAATTTAATATTATTTAGAATTTATAAAATTTATTATACAAACTTATTTAATTTATCTTTGAAATTATTGGCTTTTAATGAAAATTGACGAATTTTTAGAATTTCATTAAATATTTAAAAAAATTCTAACAAAATTTAACATATATTTTAATTTAAAATGGAACCTATATTTAATGATTTTATTTAAATTTTGTAAAATTTTCTAATCTATAAAATTGGCTTAAGACTTTTAAGAACTGCAAAAAATTGAACTATATTTAATTTTGTCGAACTTTTGATACCAAATTTTATAGGCTTCAAATTTTTTGTAATTGACTTGAGTTTTTAAAAACTTTTAAAATAGGAAAACAAAAATCAATTTTTAATTAAAGAATGAACATGTATTAGAAGGCATCAAAAGCTAAATACTATGTAACCTTTTATGTAATTTTTTCGAAATTTTAAAATTGGTTTTAAAATGTTAATAGTTTTATATAACTAAACGCAAAATTTAATGTAATGCAAAGTTTAATGTAAATTTTAGTTTTTTAACAAATTTAAATATTGTTAAGTAAAGATATACTTTCAAATTTTAACAAAAGTTGAGTAAAACTATTATTCTTTTCAGAATTGGTAGTTGAAATTGAAGCTATCATTCATGTTCAAAATTGAAAACTTTCGTAAATTTGTATAAATAAAATTTATATATTTGAACAAAAGGAGGTAATTTTAAAATTTTTTGTCAATCTTGAAATATTTAAATATAATGAAATTTCAAACCACAAAATTTATAAAAATCGTACTTTAGAAAGCTTGATTTTTGAAAATTTTAATTCTTTACTAGGACAAATAGGAAACAAAATAAGTAAATTTCAAAAACCTTTCAAAAAAATATTTCATAAAATTTTTCTATAGTTTAGTTGATAAAATTTTTATTTTAACTGAAAAATGTTATATAAAATTTTGAAAATTTACAGAAATTTTAGAACGTAAAATTTATTTCGAATTTATTTCTGCCACCAGCAGGAAATATAATGTAAAATATAATCGCATGATCAAATAATTGTAAAGCTTCATGGGAAGCCAATAAATGGATCGTTTCTAGTCATGCTGAACTGGGAAATGTTAAAAAGAAGAAATAAACGATTGCTTTTACCTCTAAGGAAGTGGTTTTTGCTAAAAATCAAAATTAAGGTGAAGCCATGGATTTTAGTTTAGTCAAAGCAAAAAATAAAAGACGAAGAACACGATCCCAAACACAGAAAGTAATTCAAATGGTTTAATTTTAAAACTGGTGAGGGAAAAACCTTCCCGCAATCACTTGATAAGATAAAGGAAAAAGTTAATCCAAAAGCTTCAAACACAGTAACTAAGTCTGTACATCCCCCCAAGATGAACGATGTCCTATTTAAATTAAAATGAAACAGAAAAATTGTCAAGGCCCTGAGAAAGATGGTTAAAGTATTTAAACTTTTAAATGTAAAATTAACAAAGCCGTCCAGAGAGATGATAAAATAATTGCTGATGTCTCTCATAAAATATAAATTAAAATTTGTTTTAATTTTTTATGTTTTATTTTAAAAATAATATTATTTTTTTTCGGGAGACCTACTATTTAGATATATATATATATATATATATATATATATATATATATATATATATATATACATATATATATATATATATATATATATATATATATATATATATATATATATATATATATATATATATATGTATATATATATATATATATATATATATATATATATATATATATATATATATATATATTTATATATATATATATATATATATATATATATATATATATATATATATATCATATATATTAAATATATATATCACAGAAAAAAAGATTCTCTTTTATCATCATAGAAAGTTTTGTTTATTTTTTACTAATCTTTTCTTTGATTTCCGGCCATAGACTTTTTTTCGTTGATTTTGGTCTGAAAAGTTCTATGATTAAACGAAACTATAATTCAATTAATCAGAAAATTATTTCTAAAACGTTTTCTGCTTTTTTAAAAAATTAAAAAATTAAAATGTGCAACTTATATTCCCAAAAATAAAGAATTAATTTTGCAACTTTAACTATTTTTTTCTTTATAACCAAATATATTTTCGTTAATTCAAAGAAATATTTTTGTTTTTTTATCTTATTATTTCTTTGCTTAAATGAAGCTCACTTTTTTTTTCAAAACGAAGAAAGTTTTCTATAAAACATATCCGTAAAGTTAATTTTTTTTCAAATCTTTTGAGCCATAATCAAAATATGTGTTCCTTGAATTTAAAATAGATAAAGTAAAATAATTAGTTATGAAGATAAAATAATTTAAAATTTCACATAATTTATAGTGGCATATTCCATCGTAAACGTTATGCATCATATCGCAAGTTATATTATCTATCACTTTAAATGATTTTATTACATTAAAAACGCAATTTTCTTTAATACTTGTACTTGCTACATCATTTAGACTAACATCTTTTCCATAATTTTCATTATTTCAAAGCAAAGATACATTTTCGGTAGTTTGCTTTTACATTATGGTTTTTTGCAATGGACAAATTCTACAATAATCATGAGCAGAAAATAATTTGGTGAACCTTAAAATCGAATACAAACCTAAATTATCTCCAGTAATTGCTGATAGTATTAAAACTACATCTATATTGTCATTTTCCGTTACCATTCTCTTCTAAATCCAAAGGTAAAAACAATTGAGCTATTTCCATATGAAATATCAAAGATCTAGTATAACAGCAAGTTAGAATTTTCAAAATTTTCCAATAGTAGAAAACTTAAATAGAAAGCGGAAACTTTGTCTGCGCCTGACTTAGAACCCAAAGCATTGTCTACTTCAAAGTCATCTTGATATAAGGTAAACAATGTTTATTTTCATATAATTTAACCTTTCGTTTCCAAGATGAGCCCTGCAAAATGCTAGATAAATTCGTTTCATTATTTAATTTTTAATCAAGGAAGACAAATTTCTGTTTAGTTGTAAATACCTAACAATATTGGAGTTAATTGGTAATAAAACTCCGTTAGAACTTTTTGATCTAATATTTTCAAGTTTTTTACTATCTTCAATCAAAAACTCTGTAGGTTCTGTGTATAAGTTGGCAAGTTTCAATGATTTTGTAAATTTGTATTCGGAATTTTTTGAACTGGAATTATTTCTGAATGTTTTCAACATGTCTGTTATTTTTTTACCATCAGAAATTAACTTAGTACTTTTCATAATTGGCTCTCTAATATTGATGGTTTCCAAAAAAATTTTTGTAGTTAAAACGGCAGCCAAATCATATAATTATTTGAATCTAAACAGTCATGTTAAATAATCAAAATATAGGGTAAACTACCCAGTCATGAGCCCGCTTAACACAAATTTCAACTTTTAAATCATTCATCTGAATGGCTTAAGCTGCTCTGCTCGAAGGTTTCAAACTGTTTTATTTTGAAATCACCAACAATTTCACTAAATTTTGAAAAATTTGTGTGTTTAACTTTTCTTTCTGGATGGCTATGGTATTTACATCGTCAGTTTGATTTAAAGCACTCGATTTTCCAAGGCACTTAGAGAAGTCAATAGCATTTGGATTGAACGGATACAGGCTACATGTACCGAACCCATTTACTATTGTCTCACGTTTTGTGAATTAATTTAAAACTAGTTTTAATAATGAAGTAAAATATTTTTTTGTGAACTGCTCATCCAAGTTTGCCATTTTCCATAACTGGACTTCTTTTGCTAAACCTAATTTTAATGGTCTGAAAACGGTAACATCCGCTGTAAAATTTTCATTGAATTTGGGTATAAGCAAATTAGAATTATGTTAAGTTCCTCACATAGCTTCGAAAGAGCATAAATCAAGTGAGTCTTATGACCATCGACATATAGCACAACAGGAAATTGTATGAAGTTATCTTTCAGCACAGGATAAAATATTTCCTTTATGTAATAAAAAAAATGCTTCAGACGTCAACCATTCCGAATCAGTTTTAGTGTACTTAATTCCTTCCTGTATCGACTCCAAAACGTCTTTTGGTATTCTTTTATAGTGAGAAACGATCATAGGTGGTATAATTAGAGCACTAGTCGAAAATGTAAACATAACTGTTACACTCTTTGTCGCAACCTTTGTCGGTTTCGTAAACGTTGGTTGCCCCTTTTGGAGCCAAAACTGTTCCACCCTTACGACACAATAGAAAACCAGACTTATCTCCATTAAAAATTCGAGATGGGTCTTGTAGTACATCATAAATTTTTTGTCTTAAAATCAAGATGATGAAACCATCCTCTAATATCTCTATCCGAAACGGCGGCACTTGCGTTCGTAACCACTTCTGGTACTCTAACAGCAATCTCTGGATGCTTCTTGAGAAACCGACTGTACCACTTGTCTCCTGGGAAATTGTCTACAAACTTGTTTTTCCTAGGCAAGCATCCAAGAATTCTTTGACAACTCCTCGACCTTCGTGCTTTCTGCGAGGAAAGCCTCTTTTGCGATTCTCAAAGATCCAACTGAAAATTTGAGATTCTTCTAATTTGGTTGAAATTGTCGAGGGTCCCACATATCCTCCCATATGTGCTGCAATCGCAATTCGTAAGTAGCCCCCCACTTTTCGAAGAGCAAAATTTGATTGTTTTTTTGCTTTTTAACCATATATGATTAAATAATACTTGCTCTGATGTGACAGGTGAGATAATATCTGTGCTTCCTATATTGAATTATGCAGTTTCTGTGGTTTTGTATGATATCGAATTTCAATAATCCCTTTCTCTCTTTAATTTTCTACATAAACTATAGTAACTATGTGCTAATTTCCTTTCATTTTTAGGTTTACATTTAAATGATTGCTCTAAAATAATAAAAAAAAAGATTTAAATGCTTAATATTTATATTCAAAAATATTGAATTCTATTATTAATTTCAAAGAAGGTATGTGCTCAAAATGAAAAAAAATATTTTCAATATATTTATAATAAAGCAAAACATTTATTTCTTACCTCGCCCTCTTTTGGAAATAGCGTTACAATATCTTGGATAACCTTCAAATATTGCTGATTAACAATTTGTTCAACTTTGTGGTTCACTACAGTTGGTGACAATGTAGAAAAGAATCCCCTTTACACATCAAACTTCGGCAATTTGTAATCGCAGAAATCGTTTTCGCAAGTGGTGCCGTGAATTGCTTTTATATAGAAAATTGTATTTGAATTAGTATTAGGAAGAATAGTTCATTATAGAATTTTTAATTGATTTATATCTAAAAAAACACTTTATTTTTTACAAATAATAGATTTAATTTTCACTGATAAGAAAATTAAATTTCTGAAACCGTGACAAAACTTTTCAATAGTTTCTTTCTGCCGCAGGTCCTCCATTTTCCATATTTTTACTCTTTCCAGTAATTGAAAAGGAGTAATGTCTACATTCCTTTGGACAGAATTATTTAAAAAACTAATTCTTAACAATTATTGGCCATTTTTAGGGATCTTTCCTCAGTATTTTTGATAAATATGGACTTTTCATTTGATGCAATTGCTTCAGTTGTGCATGTACAGTTGGTACCTCAGTTGTAATAAAATGCAAATTAATTGGCTCTGTTCACTAGTGATATGTTGACTTATGTTAGAGAAAAAAGGTAATTCTCCTGTTTACCAGCTCCCTAGTCAGCCATAAAATGTAGAAGACAATTTTTTTTGTATACATCTTAACCCACTCAATTTGATTTGGAATGTGAAAAACCCGATTAACTGAATTAATTACAGTTGCCTCTTCTAAACCAAAATGTCTTCGATTATTGTGAATGGTTGCCACATGCACCCCATAACTTTAGTTATATAATTTCCAAACATTATATCTTAGCCCAAGATTAGGAAAGTTGGTTTTGAATTTTCATCTGCATTTTAAATGCTAACACTCAGGTCACTAGATCGTATTTTATAATCATAGCTAAAAAATGCTCTACTTAATGCATCAACCCAACACATTTTTGCATTACGTTAGGACTCTATCTTAAAATTGATCCATCGTACATTAGTTGTAAACATTATAAACATGAGGCCAAAGCTTTACTAATTTGCATATGCCATTAGAGTATTTAAAAAATCTTCCGCATATTTTTGAAGCAAATTTAAAACACCGCATTTTTATGCACCACTCCTCTCAAAGGTTTTTCAACCTCTGCAGCTCCGAAAATGGCCAATTTATCCGAAAAAAATGTATTTTTACTTTTTTCTACTTCTATCTCATTACCGAAATATTTTGACACGTAGACTGTAATTTATTCCATAGTTTATCTAGTATTTTTTATGAACTTGGTACTCTCATATGGGGTATTTAAAAAACCCCATTTTTCAAATGAATGTGAAAAAAATCGAGCTCCTTGCAACTTATCATCTTTTTTTATATCAAGAAAAATTAGACTTGTTTAATCGGTGATGTCTCTAAAAATAATGTCTTTAATTAACTATTCGTCCACTAACTGCCTCGATTCAACAAATGTTCAAATTCGTTGCATCAATAACACTTCGGCTCTTTTGTTTCAGAACACTGCCAGTTCTATCAAAAATTCTAGGTTCGTTGAAATTATTAATGCTCTTTTGTGCATATTTTTAATCATTAATGGAATCTTTTTTTTCAATTTGACAAAAATTTAATACACTCAGATGTATTTTTCTCACTAAAGATACTACATAGTATGATTTCAAGAGCAAAATCAATTGCCTCAACCAAATTTCTTGCACACTTATATCACAGTAAAGTATTGTTATTTATTTTTATGGATAAAATTATCACAATTTTGTATTTTCTTTGGCATATGATTGAACCATTCGACTTAATCGATGTTTTTTGTTTTAGATAATAAAATTTTTGATTATACCACAACCATATTTTTCAGCGAATTGCCGTTGTGATATGCGATTTGTGGAATCTTCGATATTTTTTACTTTATCTCTGGACTACAAAACTTGTGTGTCAAATATAATCATTATGGTCGTGGCCTTTTAAGAAGGGTTTACTATAGATACAATTATATAAAACTTGTACTACAATAAAACAGTATTTGAAACAGGTGGTATTTTTGGAAGAGTGGTCGTTTGTGTAAGGGTCATTTTATAATATACCTGTAGTTAAAAAAGATAAAACACTATTTAAATTTTACTTTTACGTTACTTTTCCAAGTATTTCCAAGAAAGGAGCTTGATAAAAAGTAAAGAAAAAACTAAACCTTGAGTGCTCAGGTACCAAAATATGATTTATGAAGCTAAGCTGTCGAGTAGGTCTTTTTTTATAAAATATCAAAGCATTTATGAACTTTGCTGAAAATCCCTTAGGAAGCAATAAAATCAAAAAATGGAGGAAAATAATAATGACAGTTGACTGCTTCTACTACGCAGTGCAAATCTTCAGAAAATGGTTGCGTTATTTTATTCATTTTTTTATCCGTGCTGTTTGCGGCATATATTTTGAGTCTTCACTTTTATTGTAGAGCAACAAAGGTTCATATGGCAAAAAAGACAAACATATTATGCAAAAAGCCAAGAGACATATTATGTACCTTCTTTCCGAAGAAATTTTTACAGTCCAAAAATTTGTTGAATGCAGTTCGATGAAAGGTTTAAAGAAATCATGTAAACTGCGTACACTGAAATGTTGTACTCTTAAGATTTTATCATTTCACCATTCTTTTGTCTACGAAAAACATTTTTTTGTCGTCTACCAACTTTTTTAATGAATGTCATTTTTTGACAAAACAATTGCTTATTACTTTCAACCAGAAACTTTTTTTATATCTCGAAAGAAAGATACTCTACAAAAATGAAGTGCTGGATAAAAATTTAAATCATTTTACCGGGGGAATTAAATTTGTCCTAAAATTAGTCACCTTTCTGGCCTCATTGTGAGCTGGAGGTAACTTAAAAATTTTCCACGAGAAAATTGTTGTTTATTGCAATAAAAAAGATCTCGATTTGGTATTATACCAGAGTTCTTCGACATTTTTTAAACGGTTACAATTATCGAATAAGTTTCTCAAAAGCTATGTCATTAAAATAGGTCAGTTACTTTTTTTGCTGCTGAGAAAAAATTGTATCCATTTTTAATCTAAAATCAAAAATGCAAAATTCGAGCTTTCGCAGAAATCAAAAAAGTCAAAATCTGAAATATCGTCTGATTGAGCTCAATTATACCCTTTAGGTTTTGGCCAGTATATAAACTGTATAAAATTTCATTTAAATCTGTCAAATATTTTTTCGATTAATTTATGTTCCATAGAGAGAACTGGCCAAAAAAGGGAAATGTTTGCAACAGGATGAAAAATTGTGTAATTAAAATTTGATTTTTTTTTTTTCAAATATTTTCTCCTGGAAGTGACATTTTGTGTCATTCTGATTATGACTATCCGTTTAGTACAATTTTAAAATAGTAAAAGGTCTGTATATTTTTTTTAAACAGTGAATTTAATTGCTTTTAATTAAATTTATTTAATTAGAAAGTCAAAAAGTAAAAGATTGGCCTTTTTGATGTCAATTTATGTATTTGTATCATTAACATTAACTGTTTTGATCTTTTTTTAAACATCATCAATATAGTTAGATAAAGAACTGTTGAGTAGGAAAATGTACACTGCAAAGCGTCATTCGATTTATAAGCATTATATATTAATGGGAAAAATATTTGTCATTTTTTGCTTCCTGTTCTTTGTTAATTTTTCGAATATGATATACACCACACTTGAAAAAATGTTGTAGAAACCGTAGTATGCACTTGACATCCTCAACTTAAATTACAAAACATCTCAAATGATATTGATTCGTATATATTCCTAAAATAATTTCCGAAAATTGAAATTCTTTTGAAATTTTTTAGGGCAACAACAAACACAAAATTTAAGCACAAAAATAAACACAATACAGGCGGCCAAAATCAATCAAAATAAAAAACTTGTTTTCATCCATCACACTCCTCCACGCCTATATAAATATCCATATCGCACGAATTCACATTATTCAAGATTGATCGGTTCTAGAGTTCTTTTTATAATATAATATTCTTGTAATAAGGAAATTCAATCAATATTTAATTCTCTTATTATCGTACTGCGCTCCATTCAACAGAATCAATTCAAACAAATAAAAAAATATAAAAAGGCAACAAAAAAAAATCTGCAAAGTGCTGTTCTCGACAAACACGAGTGCGTACTCATCTTAATGTTTATTGATGAGATTTCTATAATTAGTTTTTTTATTTTCAAACAACCATCTTATTTAAAATTAATCATTTTATGATTCCTTGTTCAGTGCGGTATATCTGTTTAAATTTTAAAGATGAATGGATCCCATACCACAAAGTACTTTAATTACATATCTCAATTATCGTCGATACAACGAAATATATTTCCTTCCACTTTAAGCCAAAATATTTTTTAAAAAAAATCGTCCCTATCGTTTTTTGTTCAAATTTATTTTGTTTTCGTCTTCATTTGTTAAGAATTGTGAAAGAAAAACGAGATTTACATAAATTTAAAATAAAATCGTAGGAACTCCAAATATTATTAAAGTTCTATTTTATGAATTTATAATTAGGAAAATTCAATTAATAATTTTTTTTTGTGATAGCAACTAAAAAAATTAACAACAAATTTTATGAATAAATTAATATTCGCGCAAATAAATTGAAAAATTAAAAAAAAAAACATAAGCTAGCGAAATTGAATTGGCGAGGTTGCTCTCATGAAATTTAATGAGCTGTGAAATATTTAGGAAAGATATTTGAATTTATTTTATCCGACACGTTTTGAATTCGTAGATAGATTAATGAGCCATGTGCCTTTGGCAGTAGTTCATCATTATATATTTGACGAAATTCTGTCATTCTAAAATAATGGCTTTTGGCTTGTCTTTGATAAAAAAAACTTATTGAGCTACACCCTTTCACATGGCAGCCTCAGATAACCTCTTTTTACGTTGATTTTGCGACAACCAAAACTTACCCTTCTAAATTTTTAAACAAAACCAAAGGAGCAAGTCTGCTTTTAATATATTTAATAATATAATGTTTTTCAAAGAGGCTGCAACTTCTTGAACAAATTTTTTGATATAAATATTTCCCGGAGACATCACGGTGAGACCACCCAAGGTAGAAAAAAGTCATGGCAAACATGAAAATAAGTACGAAAACTTCGCAATAAATAATTATACTTTACTGAACCTGATCTAGAGTATCCATAGATTTAAACCAACACCGTTAATTTTTTTAAACTAAATAGAGGTCACTACCTGAGTACGAGGGCGTAAACGTACTTTTAACCAATTTGCAAACATGTAACGTTTTTCTTAAATGCCTTGATAGACATCATGTAGAGTCTTTTCTTTTCCGATTTTAGAATATGACGTTCAAGAGCCAGATATCTCCTTAATTGAATTTAAAATAGTATTAAAAACTTTTTTGCTGCTTATTTGGTTTAGTATGATTTAAGTTGCTTATAAAAAGCTTAAGATCAACATTTGTTACTTAAGTTCTTCAAGACACACATGTAGGTTTATAGTGTAAATCAAATAATTCTAAAAAAAATGTGAGATTTCTGTCATAGGACTAGAAAAGCTGTTTAACAAAGAGAAGAGTTCTAATATTGTAATATGTCCTACTTTAAAGGTTTTGTTGTAAATCAATCTAGAAAACCATTTCCCTGTGTACGATTTTAAAATAAATTAGAACACCCCCGCTGAGGTCACATTTTGAATAAACGCCTTCATGTTTTGTAAAATAAAAAAAACTGTGGTTTGTGTGGGATGGTTTTTCCGCTTTCCATTTTGTAGATGTTAAAATATTTCAAAATTCTAAAAAATTTGGAAACCAACTGTTTTAAAAAACGAAATTGGTTTTTTTCAAATAACCAAAGCTATTAACATTGAAAATTATTTTAGTTAAAAGGATAATTCCTTTAAATAACCCAACCATATAACTTTTTCTATACAACTTAAATGTTAGAAAGGTAGTTGGAAAATAGGTGGAGCAACAATTACTAAAATTGATGCGGTCTTTACTTAATCGTGTTAATGTTCGGGTCACATCTTTTCCGCTTTCAAACTGTATACAAAACACATGAATTTTTTTCAAACTTAATACTGCGATGGCAAAAAGTTTAAATTTTGTCAAAAACTTCAAGTGCCTTTTTAACTTTGGTCCCAGGATTCAATCAACAGAAACTTAACAATGATTATGCAATTTGTTAGATTAATCACATTGTAGCAGCAAGTGCTAATATTAGCCAGTTTTTGTATAATATATGGTCGATCTTTACATCTGAAAATATTTCGGATAGTCTTTTCTGGGGGTTTATTGCTAAAATATGCAACTTAAAATCTTCCATTTTAATAATGGTAAAATTTGCTAAGCGAAACATTTTTATTTAAAACAAAGAGGTCACTTTTTGCAACTAACCCTCCAACTGATTGAACCCTTCAACCGATTGTTTTGTGTTTTTATTATGCCATTGTTTGGTTTTTGAATTGAAGTCATTGCAGTTACCAAAAAAAAGAGTGGGCCATGTATCGGTTTAAATTTGAACCACTGGTTATTTCGAATCTGGCTATACTTATGTCATTCTATTCTGTCACAAAATTCAATATATTATCTCCACTGAACGAAATGAATCGATTTACGCTTGAGCAACGTTGGGATTTATTGGAAATTTATTTCCAATTTTTGGTTGCAGAGAAAGATCAACAGCGCCCGGTATACGCAAGTTTATTTTTAAAGTTCGTGAAACTGGTTTCATTGTTGATGTGCCGAGACGTGAACGTGCTCGTACAGTGTGTACATCCGAAAATATCGAAGCTGTGGCTGAGAGTTTGCGTGAGAATCCATCAACATCAACTCGTCATCGTTCTCAAGAATTGAACATTTCACGCACGTCGAATTTTACGAAATGATCTCGGTATGTCGCCTTACAAATTTCAATCGATTCATTGCGTCAAACATTTAAAGACCGTTTAATTAGCCGAAATGGTGATGTCAAGTGGCCGGCAAGAAGCTGCAATTTAACACCATTGGACTATTCTCTGTGAGGCGCCGTTAAAAACAAGTGTTATGCCAACAAATCAAAAATTTTTGAGCATTTGAAGGCCAACATTCGTGATGCCATCGCCGTGTTACGACCCCATACAATCGAAAAAGTGCTCTAAAATTGGTCCGATCGAATGAGGTGACTGTGAGGCCAGCCGAGGCAGCCAAAATGAATAATGTTCCATCTCTAACCGGAAAAATTGTTCTTCACAACAAAAAAATAAATTTGCAAAATTTCAAACCGTTTTGGTTTTATTGCATTTTTAAATTTAAACTTTTAAATGGCCCACCCGTTAGAAAGATTTTTGAGGACCTTCATGATTTTATGAAGCTTCTGTTAGTTTTTGACTTTAACAATGTGCATGTCATTTGAAGCACTTTGAGACTCTAAAATAGTCAGTAATTTGGCATGAAGACTACTATACGCTTTAGTAGTAAGGTTTGCTTTTGCTGACACCTCTATCATTCAATAAGCGACTTTGCTATTTCAGGGTTGGTTTTGAAACCAAGCTTAAGGTTCCTTCCTTCCTTTTTTCCGCTGACGTTACATCCTATGAAGGGATTTGGCCGTCTCAACATTGCTTCTTCAAATTTTGCAATACGTCGCAAGAGAACGCCAGACACGGTGACCGAGTGCGTTCTGATGTTTCTTGATGTCATCTATCCAACGATTAGTATACATATTCTAATGAAAGGTCGAAGAAAATTTGAGCAATTTGTTCTCTTTGCCGCACTCCAGACATTATCTCGAAGGCATCCAAAATGTTACCTGCAATTAGTACCTTACACTTTGATTCATTCATGAAAAGATTGCCCATAGATAATAATTTGGACGGTGTGCCCATATAGGACAATACTTTCCATATCAAGTTTTCATTAATGCTGTATAGAACGCCTGGTGGAAGTCTACGAATAGACTATGTACTGGGATGTCCTTTTCGTTGCACTTTTTACGGACCATCCTCAGAGAGAAAGATTGATCAGTTGTTAATCTGTTTGGATAAAAATTGCATTCGTAATAACTCAATATCCTTCCGTTGAATGGTGATAGCTTTGTCGCGACTAGGTTAGCCAAAACTTTGTAGCCTGGGTTTAACAAAGCTATACCGCGGTAGTTGTTGCAGTTGAACCGATCTGCTTTTTTGTAGTTGGCAGATAAGAGCCATTTTCCACTCTTCTGTAATAGTTTCTTTTGACTAGATTGTTGCTACAAGCTCAGACGTCAAAATATATGATCGCCACTATATTTTAGCATGTCGTTGCAGTTATCGAGTGTCTTCTAATTTTTGAATCGCGCTATCACGTCCCACACTTCAGCGTATGTTGATGATGGTAGTGGGGTCATCTACTGAAATTCAAATTGACGCAAGATACGTTGTTTCTCAGTAGGTGGAGTCTGTCTATTTAGAAGTGAAGAGAAATAATTCATTCACACTTCTAGGATGGTTTTAATGTCCAATTGTAACTCTCCTGTATCATTGCACATTCAGCTGCTATACGTGAATGGCATTCTGTAGCTATATCTTCTATGAATTATAATCTATCCCTTAGGCCTGAATTGTGGATGTTATGTGCCTGTTCTTAATGCCAACCTCTTTTATTTTGCCTGCATAACCGATACGAGGCTTTCCACGCGGTTATGTATAGGTTGTCTTTTTTTTGGTGATAGATTTCGTTGACATGTGCAATCTAAAACAATCATTGTCCAGCCAAAGATTTTTAGGTCTAGATGAACTGCTGCCTATAGTGGATATTGATGCACCGGTTACCTTTATTTTAATTATTTTTCATTGATCTTGAACGGCGTCAAGAACTGGTTTGTTCTCAAAAATTCCTGATATAGTAGTCGCAAAGGTGGTATGAGCAGTTTCGTTGCTTAATGTTGATGTGTTCCAATGAGTGATACGCTGATAACGTTGATTGTATGTAGTTGACAGGTAAAATTTTAATTCAGTAACTACTAGAAAAGGGTCTAAATCAATATTGGCTCCACTTTTGCCTGTTACAATTTAACGTCATATTGCGGTATTTTGCTCAAGACAGTTACGAGTTTCTCTTAGAAATTATCCTTGATTTCATCTGGTTTCTTCTTTGTGGGGGCATGAACATTCACAAAAGTAATGTGAAAGTGACGTTAACGAAACCTGAATGTACAAATCCTTTTATTGACAGGTTTGAAATCAGTCACGAATGGACGACGTCGGTTGTCGATTAAGAAACTGACGCCAAATTCATGCTTATCCATGTTATTGATTCAACAGAGAGTTAATCCGTAGCGACTGTAATCGACGATGTCATTGTCAATTAGTGTCGTTTCTAGCAGTGTTATGAGGTCGAGCTTATACTTAGATGCTTGTTCGAAGTGTTGATGGAAGACGCACATTTTAGCCTATTTTTTTTACGGATTAGTTTATAGTGGCCACCACGAAGAGGTAGTGTGAGTATGTACTGGACTGAAATTGTACGCAGATATTAAGATATTACACAAAAAGCGAGTCTTGTAATTATCTTCCTGCATACACATCAACTTGATCACCAAATTAAGCTTAAGGTTCTTAACATTAATTTCTGTATTTTGAGTCATGAGAGTATCTTTGATGTCTTTAGCTTTTCTGGGTTGTCTACATATTATTATCTGATAACTGTTAGCGAAAGAAGTATTCTTACGTACAAAGGGTTGTATAGGGTTTTCCAATAAGAGGTTTCATTTTGATATTAAAAAAAAAAGAGTATTTTTTAAGAGAAATCAATGAATGTTGGTATGCCATTAACATTTGAAAACGATATTAGCCAAACGGCCGCCATGGCTACGCTTGCAGCACCATATCCTCTTCATGAAATTTTCCATGACCAATTTGCTTATTTGCGGCTGAATATCCTCGATAACTTCACGAATTCTATATTTAAGGTCATGAATCTATTGTGGAGCATTGGCATAGACCTTATCATTCACGTGGCTCCAAACAAAAAAAATCTAAAGATGTTAAATCACGAGATGTCGGTGGCAAATTGTGATCACCTCTTCGAGAAATAACACAGGTCAGGAAACTTTTCTTTCAAAATTGCGATTGTTTCGTTGCCTGTGTGGCACGTAGCACCCAAAATAAACGTCGTCTACATCAATATCTTCCAATTCCGGCTATAAAAAGTCATTAATCAAAGATCGAAGAGGAATCGACCAACCTAGGTTTTCTTCAACACTACGGGCTACAGCAGCAATATTTTCAGTGGTTCTTCAGCGACGCACAAGGTTTCGATTCTTCACAACACTAATTTGTCCCAACAGCTCAAATTTTTCCACTAGTTTTACTATTGCTGGCCGAGAAGGTGCTTCCGACGGCCAAAAAGTGCTTTTGTTTTGCAAACTGTGACACAAAATTACCATATTTGTAGTGAATTTTGTCAATTTCAATGCGTTGTTGAAGCGTGGATCGTACCATTTTTAGTAATGGCTTAGTTTTTATTTTTCAAATGTCAAAAGATGAATGCTTCAAAATTGACAGCTGCCCAAATAGCAGGCAATTCAAAATAAAACGTCTTCTTGGGTAACCCTTTACTTTGACAACCTGTGTTGGATTTTATTGAATTCTTGTTGTTATTTGAAATATTGGGAATAATCAGCTCAAGTACCTGCACAACTGCACCTAGTATATCACCCAAAAAGGTAATAAACTTGACCATTGTCATTTTGTGGAGAGCAAAAAAAATTGCTTCTGGATACAAATTTATCTTTTCTCGCCTAATTTGATTTTGAAACTAAAAACTATTTCCCACTTTTAATTATTTTAAATCCATATTGGTCGACACTTCAAGCAAAAAAAAACATTTCGATTAAAACATATATTCGTATGGCATTGATTTGATCTGTACATATGGTGAATGGATGTAGCAAAACCAAATTTAAATCGACCAGCACATCAAAATTATAATCCATTACATTGATTATAATTGAATTTGACTGACATCGAACAAATTGTGTTATACGAATGAGGATATATGTCAGGATATACTTTTAGGCGAAAAATGAAAAAAAAAATCCTTGCTTAGCCACAAATCAATATAAAAGGCAACAAATTTTTTATAGATAGACCTGCCAACAATTTTAGAAGGTTTTTTTTTTTACATATAGTAAACCAATGTGTATTGGGATAAAGTGACGGGGGTGGAGGATCGAATATAATCGAACAAAATAATATCTACATCCAAATATATAAATACATATTGAAACCACCTAAGGCATTTTACTTATTCAGTTATGCGAAATCACGAATTTATGAGATTTTTTTTCCAGTTATTTCATCGCCGGTTTTTTTTTTTTGTATTCAGTTTAATCTTTTTTACGTTTTCGTAATGTTTTTTTTTTTTTTTTTTGGTATGTTCGTCTTCATCGTTTCTTCAGGGGTAGACGTCTTTCTTGTACAATATGCGATCGTTCGTTGTGTGTTCAAACCATTTTTTGTTGTTATACTGTCATTATTTTCATCCTTGTTTTGGCATGTGTATATAGAAAGGGTAATCCAAACCGCCTAGATGTTGACTATCCTTATCTAATAAATGATTCATTGGGAAAGAACTTTTTGATGTTAATTTTGGATTTTCATTCATTTTCGTACATTTGCTTGCCATTTTTTAAATTTGTATGCTCCAACATAGTTTGTAAAGAGCTTTTGGTTATCAGGTATCGTTCATTAAAATAAGAACACTATATCGTGTGATATTTTTTTTTTTTCATTTAAAGTAAAGTTAGCCATTTACTAAGAAAATCACCATTAAATGTTAAAATTTGTCATTTGAATGCAAGATCCATAACTCTTTTGAATCACCCTTTAATATATATATCTTTCCATCATTTACTTATTTTATAAGTATATTTATTTATTGTTTCATTCTTATGCTGCCATCATATCCGTACCAAAACCAAAACCTGAAACCCGAAAAAAAAACAAAAAAAAAATTGCCATAAAAATTGTGAGTTGGCGATGGAGGAAGCGCGCAGGAATGAAAATGGGAAAATAAACTGAAGTAAAAAAAAAAACATAACGAAAATCGATTATATTTTATGGTGATTTATTTGATGTTCTAAAAATGTTATTAAAAAAAAAAACCGAAAGATTTTTTTTTTACATATTTTATGCTACTGCTGAAAAAATATTTGTATTAAGCATAACAAATAATAACAGAAAATAAAAATGTTGTATTGTCGAAGCTTTAATGTATATTGGAAAGGCGAAATAAAAATGTTGCATATACATAAATTTAATGTAGGTTAAATGTACAGAGTATCCAATCGTTCGGTTCCATAATCAAATATTATTCTAAGGTACAAAATATTTGTTGCCATTCTCGTTCTTAGCTATGTGTTTGTGTAGTCTGATTGATTTATGTGACATTTTGTTGATTCATTTGTGAAATTTTAAACAAATTCGATAATCAATTTTATTATTTTATGTCAATTTGCAAATTTTTAAATCGATTTTATTGTGCTTTGGATTTGTCGTCTGTTCTGGGTGTTTGTCTGATTTTATTTTTACTGCTAATTGAAGTTGTCGCTCTATTGATCATCATAATTGTCTTAGTCACTGAGGAATAAGTGCAGTGATTAGAGTTTTGATGCTTTTTAATTAAGCAAAATTTGTCGGTGAATATCCTGCTCCATTTTCATGGTATATTAGAGCTTCAACGAAATTTTTTGTTGTGAATTTACCAACTGTTTCTATTTGCATTACCTTTATATTCAAATTAACGAGTATATAAACGTAAGACTCTATGGGTAGCTGATGTCACCTTTTTATTGAACTTACCTTGAAAAAACACATCAATATACAACACATGATAAAAAGGATGTGTATATTGAAACCTGTCTACTGGTTTGGGAACCTTATTTTCTATTTATTGGAAAAGTTTTCGTGTCCCTTCTATGTTTCAGCTTGTTGGTGAAGTGCTGAGTGAGCCCAATCTAAGACAAATTTGCCAAACTTGTGTATCTACATTATTATCGTAGCCAACCAATTAAGCGTACTGAAAAGATAACTTGGTCGTGTTCAAATAGGTGGATTGCAGGCAGCGTTGTCCAATTTTATCTTTTTTTTCCAAGTTTTTCTCGCAATTCTGAATTAAAGGCAAAAGCTGGGATTCGATATTTATACAACCACAACCAAAGTAAGAAGCACATTGACCGTAGTGCAGCATTAAATATTCACAAGAATTCACTGCTCAAAGTTAGAAAGTGTGTATGTCCAAAATTCAATTACGTGCCTTTTGTGCAGAGCATAAAATTTCTTTTTTAACTATGGATCATCGAGAGCTACCGACAATTCTATAATTTCTGTGGTATGAGTATCCGGGAATTTATTTTTATTAAGATTGAATATTTCAATTATGGTACTGTGAGTTCTTTCTACCTGCCCATTTGATTCCGAAGAGGGTGAGTATTCTATTTTGATATTTAATTGACTCAGGAATTCTCGAAATTAGATATTATATTATATGGTCTTCTGTCGTACTTGTGAGCATTGCAAACAAAGCAGGAATTCGAATAACTTTTAACTTTTTTTCCAATATTAGGAAAAAAGTATGCTCGTTTAATTTGGTATTCTACTTCGTGAATGCCCACATAAGTTCTGTCATGTCCTTCTATAATTATTGTGTCTTGACGAACTTTGTTTGTGACGACTTCTACTATTTTAGCTTCTAGAACAAAATGACCTCGTTCTGAAAAATTTTCTCGAAAATATATTTGAATCTGCTGAAAAAGGATTTCTGGTGGTAAAATGGCTGTTTCTTTACCGTTATGAAAACGCTTGAAATTATTAATAATTTCGTCTTTTTTAAAAGGTTCTTTTACAATGGTTGTTCGATTGAAGTTGGGGAATATTTGTTCGGTTATGATAGTGTCAAGCTTAGATACTCTGACAATAACTTGATTCATGTAGTAGTTAATTGGGCGATCTGCAAAATGTAAGTAATAATCGTTGGATGTGTCAGCGGGAGGGATTGTTTTCGATTCGTTTGGAGTTTTTCTTTTGTTCTATTCTTGTTGTTGTTGCTGTTGAGGGCGGTATTCGTTTTCCGACTCCTCGTTTTCAATATTAAGTAAATGCACCTTGAATCTATTTGTATTGCTCATGTCATTCCGAGTTCTTTTATCTTTATTTCAACATATTTTAAATTTTAAGCAAGAATAAACAAATTGGCTTCCAAAATACTCTAAAAAGTGATTTTTAAAAAAAGCTCCTTTATCGAAGAACAAGCTTAACTTTATGGGGAAAACTAGTAGCAAAGGCTAATTACGTAAGTCTAACAATACATATACAACTTAAAATTTTTGCTTTTTTGACAATAAAAGCTCACTTATCAGACTAAGATTTCTTCTGGTTGAGCTTTTAACATTTATTTCTCCAACTCTGAATGAGAAATAAAAAGATTGGGATTTGTAAACGTTTTAAAAAACATTTTAATTAATGAACTTTCCATGAATAAATCATCTTCGATTTTTAAAAAATAATCCAACAGAAAGCTTTAAAAAGCTTTTAGAAATGCAAGAGTAATACCTAGAGAGTAAATAAATAAATTAGTATAAAGGTTCCTAAAGTACTCTTTAAACTACCAATTAAAGGTAAATTGGAAATGGATCCAAAACTTTTATTGAGTTTTAACAATTTTTTTTACCACTAAAAGTAGTTCTGAGCTTTAGGGATAATTATGAGCAAGCCATACGTTTACTAAATTAAAAAACTTAAGATAGATGACCAAATTTTTAATAATTTATTTTATAATAATTCATTATCATTTGTTGATAATCGGTTTAGGTCCCTTATCAGTCAAGCTTTTTCTGATTTTAAATTTAATTTTAATAATAATTGGAGAAATATAAGAAGTACTAAGAGTAGTAAAATTAAAATATAATAAAGAGATTAAATAATTTTTTAAAAGCTTTAAAAAGCTCAATTCCGTTTTTAAAACACTGTACGCTTTTAAAAATGTAAAACAGATAAAGCTTTTAAGTAATAAAATATATCAAATTTTTAAAAGTGAAAATATGTTAAGTTTTACTAAATTTGCTAAATAAAGATTAATGTACTTTTTAATTAGTATAAAAAATTTGGCAAAAAAAATATTACTTTCAAAATACACTAAATATTCGAGCTTTCAAAAGTATTAGACCTTATCGAAGAGAATGATCTCTTTTTAAAAGACTAGTAAGTCCTACAATACTTAAAGTTTAATAATTTCCGTTTTTTGGCTAAAAAGCTCAACTATGATGTTAACATATTTTTGATTGAGCTTTTAAATACTTTTAGCTTTACTCTATATTGAAATTTGACAGTCTTACTTTAACTCTTTTAAAGCTTTGTTAAAGTTATTGAGAGCATAAACATGTATAAAAGCTTTCATGAAAGGTATAAAAGGGTATAAAAGCTTTCATCAAAATATTTGAATATAAGTTAAAGTAACCTGTACAAATTATAAATGTTAAAGCTTTTGCAAAAAAGTATCATCGACTTTTGAATAATTTTTATCGATGCAATAGACGTGTTACTAAAGTTATCGACTGTTACAATAATCCAAAAGAAAATTTTAATGAGCTTTCGAAAATATTGGATTAATTCTTAAACTAAAATAAATAAGATCCAATTATGGTTCCTAAAGTTCTTTGTTATGAAAACAAATCAAAACTTTAATTGAGCTTTAAGTATGGTTTTAATTATTAATAATAATTTGGCAATTTTGAATCAATTATGAACAAAGAAAGATCTTGAAATTTTAATTTAAGAAAACTTTTTAAAAAGATCTAAGCTTTTTTTTAACTAACTTACATTAAAAATTGAAGAAATCTAAGAACTAATTTTTAAATAGGTTTAGAAAGCTTAATCCAAAACAGTTTTCAAAATACCTCGTGCTTTTAACATTTAATACAAATAAATAAAACTTTCAAGTAAAAAAGGTAGTTAGTGTGCTTAAATTAACTGTTTTTTCAAGGATTTTGATTATACAAAACTTAATTATTGCTTTCTTTGTATTGGTAGATCATTTAAAAACTAAAGATGAAATTTTAACTTGCAGTAAAAATTAAAAATATGACTTTTAAAACACTCGAAGTTTTGATAAAATTAAGGACAATTAAAGCTTTAAAAAAGAGCTTTAATAAGCTTTAAAAAACTGGAATTTGGATAATTTAGTCATGAATCATTTTTCCATATTTGGTAAATATGTAAAAAAAAATTTAATGATACCTTGCGTTATTTTGTCGTTTCCAATCAAAAAACAGTTTGTGTTCCAAAAATATAAGTACTAACGAAATAAGTACTATTGACACTGTAAGCTTTCGAGACCAATTATCTTCAATTTATTTGTGTATTTAAGTCAAATATACAATTTCTATGTGGTTTGACAGATTTTCATTGAAAATACTGTATTCAAGTTTCACTGTATACATAGGCATAACAATCCAATTATAGAGCCTTCTCTGAACAAATACAATTTAATATCGATATAAACAAAAAGTTGAATATCTATAATTATATTGTAACCATCTACATTAAACTTAACGTTAAACTACACCATATACACATAAAAAAAGTTGTACAGCCATTAAATTTCTCCCTAATCAAGGTTAAAATAGAATATCCACACCAAAAACAACCAACTAAATAGTTTTATCATGAAAGACATTAAACTTGCACGTATTTTACTACACACAACCAAAAAAAAATAAAAAAAAGTTTGGTAATTTGTTTATATTCTTTTTTATGTTTAACACCATCCCTTGAAACTATAATTTTCCTCTTCTCCCTCATCGCATCAATTCCACCCACTTTACCCATATCATAATGAAGAAAATTTCGTCGAGTTGATTTTTTCTTCACAAAGTAACATAAAATAGTTAACCAGATGATAATATACAGTAATATCTTTGATTTTTATGTTATTTGTATATGTTGGTTTGACCAGTGGCACGCATGCCTACATTTGAGCACACAAAACTATAAAATGCAAAGAATATCGATTCGACATCTTAATTCAAGTTTATGGCTGAAAGAATAATAAAACAAAAAAGATAAAAACGTTTATCTTAAAAATGAAAAGTAAATTATCGCACAGTGTTTAGCCCACTTAAAACCCTTTCAATTCCACATCGAAAGCTTAAAACATAAAAACAGGTAAAAAAACAAATTATAAACGAAATTCAAAATACGAAACGTAAAACTTTTAAATTAACTTAATTAAGAATAATTTGTTTTTGATGAGTTTATTTCGTTCCGAAATTATAATGGTATGAAGAACAAAATCCAAAAATAAAATAAAAAAATAATAATAAGTTTAAATATTTTTTCTGTTGTTGTTGATGGTATGTTTCTTAAAATTTTATTTAATCATTTGCCAAGAAAATGAAAACGTTTATTATGAATATAAACCATTAGTACAGGAAACCCTTGTTTAACGCGAGCTTACAGGTTATATGCATGTTTTCAAAGAAATTTTTGACGGAGGTACTTTTCAATAATTTAAACTTTAATAGTTAAACGATTATTTGTTTTCAACATATAAACACTTTTTCGAGCTTTAAGCACTGTTCGTTTTTTAATAATAAAAAAATGTTTTAAGTGCTTTTACTGATTATTTAATTGTATGCCAATATAATACCGCTTATTATTTATAAAAATCAATTAAAAAATGACCATAATCAAGAAGAAGCTTAAAGCTCTTCAAAATATTTATGTCTAAATAAAAGCAGCATGTCAAAAAACTACTGTTGTATTCTCTAATAACACAGGCCGCAAGTTTTGCAAAAGCTTTAAATAATAGATTTAGCCATATTTATGAAAGCTTAAAGCTTAAAAGCATCAATTCTTGAAACAACCCCCAATGAAAAATAAGCAGGAGAACCAGAAGATTCAAATATTTCACATTCAAAATGTCAAGAAATACAAAAAAGGTTTCTAATCATTTGGTCCAAAAATATATGAATTAAAACCCAGTTTATATTTTATCAAAGAACTTTCAAGTTCAAGTTCCTTTCATGGAACACATATATGTTCGTATATCTTAAGTACATTATAATATGTGTCGTACAGTTTTAAAGCCAGAGTGTGAAGTCAAAAAAAAATTATTGCATCTGCAAAAGTCATAAAGTTTTAAAAAGCTTTAATTTTGAAAATATATAACTAATAAAATGTATAACAAATAAAATACTTTAAAATGATAAAAAAGATTAGAAGTTTTATGCTATTGATAAAGCTTTTTAAAACATTACTTTTGCCCCCAGTTCAAAAGCTTTAGGAGTGTTTTTTAACTTAATTTCAGAAGCTCAACGACACTTTAAAAATATGAAAGCTCGTCGTTAAGTGAAGTGTTTAAAAACTAAATTAAAAAAACATTATGAAAAAAGCTTTCAAAAATTTATTAAATACCCAATTTACAAAAGTATTTAATTTTAAAACTATAAGATAAATTCATAAGCATTTATGCACTTTAATATGATTAGAAACGAATGTTCAAATTTTTTTGGTGAATCATGAGCTTAAAGTACATAAAATATTTTTATTGCGAAAACGTGTTTAACAGCAGTAAATGAAAGTCTGTTCAAAAGCTTAAAAAAAACAAAGTGTAATAGAAAGGAATGCTTAATTTGTAAAACAAATAAACTTAGTTTAATAGCCAGCTTAAAAATCATTTTGACTTGACCTAGAGCTTTCATGAATATTTTTCAAAACCATGTTATTAATACAGAATAATTGATTTTAATTGAAAATAAAGTGAAATTATCAAATAAAGAATAAAAAGCTCAAAGATGCCTTAACATAAAAATGTTTAACTGGTATAAACTTAACCGTATAAACTTAACCGTATATGTACATGATCTAGATCTTCCTATTGATAATTATCATTTCATGATGCTTTCATGTTTAAGTTTTTTCAGGTTTTTAAGCTTAAAGCACATAAAAACAATACCTCACAAACCAATTAAAATAAAATTTTAGATTGCTCACTAACGGTGAGTATGGTTTGTAGAGTGTTAGCAACTAATTATTATTAAACTAACCGCCCAGTCATGAGTGCAGGTTGAAATTTAATTGTTTTTTAAAATAAAGGTCAGGGAATTATCAAAATACAACATGAGTGCCCAATTTATCAACAGATCGAAACATAATTTAAATTTGTATTTTAATGGTCCTTTAATGTAGAAATTTGTGAAAGCTTTTGAAACCAACAAAAGAGCTTAAAAGAATTTAAATATGGTTAGTGGTGTTCATTTTCTTTCTAAACAAATTTTAAATGAAAATGATCATAAGCTTTAAGCTCTATGAAATATTTTTGCTTTAAAGCGATTAGCAGATCAAAAAAATACTACTGTATTCTTTATACTGTTCACATAATAATAATTCAGGCCTAAACATTTTGCAACCACTTTAAATAATAATTTTAGCCAAATATTTGAAAGCTTAAATTCCATTTGTTTCCAAATAAATCAGGAAAATAAATGGTATAAAATACGAAAAAACTTTTCTTACAAAAAGCCAAGTTTATATTTTATCAGAGAACTGTCAAGTTCAAGTTCCTTTCATTTAACAATAATAAGTTCTTATATTTTAAGTACGTTATAATATGAGTCTTACAGTTTTAAAGCAGAGGTGTCAAGTATAATAAAAATTATTGCTTCTGCAAATGTCATAAAATTTTAAAAAGCTTTAGTTATAAAATATATTGTTTAAAAAATAAAATACTTTAAAATTAAAAAAAAATGTAAAGCTTTACGCATTTGATAAAAGTTTTTAAAACATTACTTTTACTCCCATTTTTAAAGCTTTAGGAGTCTTAATAATTTACTTTAGAAGCTTACAACATTTTAAAAAATATGAAAGCTCACCGTTAAGTGAAGTGTATCAAAACTAAATAAATAAAACATTAAAAAGCTTTCAAAAATGCTTTATTAAATACCCAACTTACAAAAGTATTTAATTTTAAAACTATAAGTTTAAATTCATAAGCATTTATGCACTTTATTACGATTAGGAACGAATTTTTAAAATTTTTAGTGAATCAAGAGCTTTAAGCACAACACACAAGAACAATGTCATTTATTGTCAAATCACGATCCGCATTTTTCCATTTGGTTCTCTGTTGCAGCGAATGCAAATATTCAATTGAATATCTTTTCCAAAACCGTTGAACAGCCTGGGTGATTTTTTCCCACCTAGTTAATCGATTGAATTGAATATCAACCAGATCGGGTTCTGTCGGTGCAGTTATAGATCCGCCACACAGAAAATGTATTGACATTAAAGGACTGGGATCATTAGGATCTTCAGACAATAATGTTAGAGGCCTTAAATTCAAGATACCTTCAATCTGGATAATAAATGTATTTAATTCCTCATAAGAGAATGTCATATTTGACGTAATACCTTTCAGAGATTTAACCGTACTCTCCCATAACCCTCTAAAGTTGGGAGATCGTGGAGGTATAAATTTCCAAATGATTTCTTCAATAACACAAAATCTGTCGATATCACGAATTATGAGTTTATTGGTAAATAATTGATACATGTCCCGTAAGTCATTCTTTGCACCATGAAAATTGGTGGCGTTATTGCTCCATATCATGTTTCGTTTCCCACGGCGAAATATGAATCGTTTCAAAGCTTCATTGCGTAGCTTTTGGATGTTAAATCTGATACCACTTCAAAATGGACAGCTTTAGTAACAAAGCATACAAAAACACAAATATATACTTTGTAAGCTGACGAATTTCGTTGTAATTTATTCTTTATTTAAAATGGACCACAAAAATCAATACCTGTGGTATTAAATGCTCGTGATGGTTTACACCGTTCTGTGGGTAAATCACCCATCAATTGTGAACTTATCCGTGGCTTGGCTCTAAAACAACCAACACAAGATCTAACGCATTGCTTAGCTATGTTCTTGGCAGAAAATGGCAAAATTGCTGGTCCATTTCACCAAAGATAAAAATTTTGCAATTCTTAAGGTAAAATTCCACTAGTGATCGCATCCGCTGGAT
The DNA here is from genome assembly GCA_963556175.1 of Tipula confusa. Taxonomy (NCBI): domain Eukaryota; kingdom Metazoa; phylum Arthropoda; class Insecta; order Diptera; family Tipulidae; genus Tipula; species Tipula confusa. Next base: position 189,522,171 of record OY744476.1, on the reverse strand, counting down.
TTTCCTTAGTTTGAATGTGATTCCATGAATAGTCTCCTGTAAGATCTTAGATCTCACTTACTCTGTTGGCGATAAAAACCTTGAGCTTATGCGGTTCTGTTTTAATCCATGTTAGTGTTATTTGCGAATCAGACCACACATATACCTGATCAATTTTTAATTCAAGTGCATTTATAGTAGTGTGTACTAGTCGAGAGAGTAATACTGCGGCACATAATTCGAGGGGCGGTAACGAAATTGACTTTATAGGTGCTATTCTTGTCTTGCTACAAACAAGATTTACATGTACTTCATTTGATTGGTCAACGCTGCGCATATAAATGAACGTGCCATAAGCACTCTCGGATGCATCGGCGAATCCGTAAAGCTGTATGGATTTATGATTGTCGCATAAGATTTTACGGTTTATTTTAATGTTATTTAGACAAGTTAGATTTACTCGAAAATCTTTTCAAAATTTAATGTTCAGCTGGCACGATTTGATCCTAATCGGTGTTTGCCTTCCATAATTGTTGAATGAGTATTTTGGCTCAAACTATTACTGGACCAAGAAGACCAAGTGGATCATATAATTTTCCCACTTCAGAAACGATTCTTCTCTTGGTCATGAAACCAATTACTTCCATGATTAGAACAGTAAATATGAAAAAGTCTTCGGCTGGTTGCCATGCTAGCCCGAGAGCTTTGATACACTCGCTGGAAATGGTGTCCGTTGCCTTCAATATCTCTTTTTCCTGAATAGGGATATTGGTTAATACACGTTCATCGTTTGAGGACCTTTTATGCAACTTAAATCCCCTTTTTGCTAACATTTTGATCATTTGATCTTGTAACCTGAGTATTTCAGATAATTCATTAGTTCCTGTAAGAACGTCGTCAACGTAGAAATCACGTTCTGTTACAACACTTGCTTTCGGATAATTATGTACTTCGTCCACTGTCAATTGTTTAAACGTCCTGGTTGCGAGGCATGGGGTAGCTGCTGTTCCGAATGTAACAGTCTAAAGTATATAAGTTCTTATGGGTTCAGTTTTATCATTTCTCCACATTAACCTTTGCAGTGGCGATTGTGCAGGGTTGATTAGAACTTGCCTATATATTTTGTTGATATCACTAATATAAACATACCTATGGGTTCTAAATCGAAGCGTTATGTCAAAACATGTTGAACACTGGGTCCCACCATCATGACTTCGTTAAGTGATAAGTTTGTTGAAGACTTTGCCAAAGCGTCAAATACTACACGCAATTTGGTCGTAGAACTTGACATTTTAAATACTGCATGGTGTGGTAAATAAAATACGTGATCCGGCTCGAAGGACCAATGAAAACTGTGATACGTTTTTCTTGTATCTATATTTTTTGCGTTGTTATAATTATGCAATGTTATTATTGTTTTAAATATATAAAACAATGTTGCTTCGAAGGACCAATAGTTCCCATGAGGAACAAAACTGCTACTTATATTGATTATATTGTGTTCTGCATTTTAAAATAAAACTCGTATCTGCTCATTAAAGGTTTTTATTCGAATTCTTTTTTTAAAATGATATCGATCAAAAAAAACAAATTTTTTAATTTTTATTTTTATTTCCACCGCATGCTATTATGTGAGTAAATCCTATCTTTTTCAAGTTATGTATATTATAATTGAATGCAAGGTACAATTTTACTTTTTATCTAAACAATTATCATAAGCTTTAAGCTCTATGAAATATTTTTGTCTTAAAGTAATTAGCAGATCAAAAATATTGATGTATTATTTTTACTGTTAATATAATACTAATACATACCAAAACATTTCGCAAAAGCTTTAAGTCGAAGCTTTAGCCCAAAATATGAAAGCATAAAGCTTTAAAGACAATCATTCTCGAAATAATTTAACTTAAAAATTTAATACAGGTGAATAAATGTTAAACAACTTGGAGCAAATATTTTACATGCAAAATGTTAAAAGTCTAGCAACTTGTAAACTAAAGTTTAAAAAGAGCCTGTATCAGACTTTATTGCATTACCTACTGGGTCAAATATCTTACAAACACTATAATATATTTTACAACAAATTCTAAATAATATTAAATTACGGTTTATTTTAAACCAAAATTACAGTTTCGGCAAAAGTCATAAAATTTAGAAAAGCTTAGGAAAATATTTGATTTGAAATTTAAAAAAGAAAGCTTTTGGCAATTGACAAAGTTTTAAGATACATTATTTAAATTATATTTTTTCAAAAGCTTTATGCTTTTTAAAAATAACTAATTCCAGAAATAACTCAAAAGCACGTTCAAAAATGTAAAAGCTCGCACTTAATTGTACATAAAACCTAATAAAATTTTAAAATTATGAGAAAAGCTTCAAAACACCTAATTTATAGTGATTTAGGGAACTTTTACATATTTTTAAGCTTAACAAAATTTGTACCAAGCAACCCAAACGAAGATTAGTTTCAATTTAACACTTGCTCTAAACCAATAGACCAGTAAAAAGTATTGCTTAAATTATTATATTTTATTTGAATAATAACTGAATTATTTCTGAAAGTTAAATTTGTTTAAAAAACTTTAAAAAATATTTTCTAACTTTCAATTATGTATCCAACCCACTTATATGTTAAAGTTACCTTTAATTTTATTTATTAAGATCCTTTCTTTATTAAAACTTGTACATAAGCTTTAAGCACTTTGAACATATCGTAATTAAATTTTTAAAAAATATTCGAAATCGTTGTATATCTAGCCAACCTGAGACAATTTTTTCTAACATTTTATCACGGAAACCAATTATTGGCTAGGAAGTTACTTGTAGTGCTTTGTTTAGACCTGCTACATTTTTATAATAATTTTCTTCAAAATAGTGATTTGATTCTTCGTTGTCCAATATTACTTCCACTTTTTATTAAATTCATCTTCGGCCGTTTTTTTGTTTGCTTTCAATATCTAAAGATGTGTTTATAGCGGCAACAAGTTTACAGAACACCCCTTACCATAAATCATAAAATACTTAAACAATTAAATGTTCGATACATACAATAGTATATATAGGAAGTAATTAATTCCCCCTAGTAGGAAGTATAAATCGAGATTAACTCGAAAGATAGTATCGTATCAAAAATAAAACAGTTTTGTAACCCTCTACAAATTACAATTTAAATATTCATAAAATTTCGAATTCTACTCTCGACGGTGTGTCTATCGCCAAGTCAATAAACCTACATCAACATTTCGATATACTGCATAGTTTAAAACTAAAAAACCAAACAATAAAGTACAAAATAATGAAAGAAGTCATAATAAATAGAAAACACGCTACAGGAATTACGCTTCTCAACTGTAACGTAAATATTCGGTCAACCGATAATTCAACAACATATACACATATTGTATTTACAGAGTGTTTAACTGTCACATTATAATGCTGCATGTAAATAAATTAACGAAATTTTTTTTAGTTACTACGTCGTCCCAATGTCTTCCATACCAATACGGAAGACAACCGTACTGTAAAACTATTTAATGGTAGGTAGCTATTTCCCTTCAAACCCTAAAAAAATTATCGTTTGTCGCATTGCAAAAGTATATATGGGAGATACATAATTGTTAAGGGTGGGCTATATCCTATAAGTTAGTTTGTATATTTATATAAACGGAGTGCCGAGCATCCATAAAACTTTAATTTGTCAATCATAATTATTTCGAGTCTAAAATGATTTATAATTTTACAAAAAACTAAAAAAAAAAATAATTTCATGGTTGAATAAATTAAATTAAAAATAAATTTACTTAGAATAAAATATTTTCTGGTATTTAGGAACATTACGAAATTTTTTATTTTTTTTTTAAATTCTTTTTCAGTTCTTCTTGGCAATATAATTATATTGATATCTTGCTTGGGGTATACACAAAAAACAAAAAAAAGTTAAAATGTAGTTTTATAGTTTTTGGTTAAATCTTATTTATTTGTTTCGAACAGAGCAAAAAAAAAAAAAGAGTAAGAAGAAGTAAAAAATGTAAAGAATAGAAATAATAATAGCACTGCAGGTATAAACGAGGAACAGAAAGACTTTGTATAACGTGATATGGGTAGTTACAGTTTTTAGTTTGCTTTGATTGCAACAATTAGAAACAAAATTTATGTACTAATGTTTTAGAGATCAAACTGAGATTTATTTGATGGTTATATACATGGATGTGGTTCTTATATATCGCTTCATGATCCGTTTACGATTGGCTCGCATAACTCTCAATTTATCAGAATTTGAGAAATTTTAACATCACAAAGTTACCAAAAATGACTTTAAATTTGACATCAGATAACAAATAATAGGCATCATTTCCAATCCCTATTTATAGAAACTAAGGGTGCTAACAAAAATATACCAGTTCAACAACTTTTAAAACTTACATTACAACAACAACAAATCCACAGAATACTTCCATATTTTGCGTGTGTTGTTAAAAACAACAACCTACGCACCGAGAAAAGTGAGGAAATGTTAAAAGCGTAGAGTAAATGGAATAATCCTAGAAGGAAGATCTCCGTGAGAAATGAATCGGTCAAAACCGAAATTGGTTGAAATCTGGTGGATAATATCAATTCGTCTAAGCTACAATAATGGAATGCCAGTCAGAGTTTTGGGAATCAGAAAAGCTGCATCTGCAATGCACACCAACAACATGAGATACTATGTAGGAATACTACAAGAAGCCATAAAAAAAATTGCAAGATGGACAAAAAATATTAAAAGATTTGTGAAATGATTTCAAAGAACCTGGATTTCATCCAATCGGGTTTGATAACACTGTAAAAACCAGAAAATTAAATTAAAATTCATCAGCTGATGTATTCAAAATAAAGGTGACAATGGCAAAAGTGTTAATAAGACCAACATTTTTTATCAATTAGGAAGGTTTGCTCCAGTACTAATTACAAGAAAAATCCTTCTTCAAAAATTTTCGGTAAAATAAAGGCAACAACTTTGGATTATAACAATGAAATCCAAACATACTGCTGAACTGACTGTTTTGCTGTGTTGGGTTGAAAAGTAGATAAACCACAAAATCCCAAAATATTTGTGGCCAACAGAATATAAGAGATTCGTTGGAGTACCCAACCAAACCAATAACACAACGTAGCTTCAAGCAAAATCCAGCTGACTGCTAGGGGCTTAAATCTTAACCACTTATCAACAATCACTCTGATAGGAGAGTCCAACATATGGTTAAAATGATCAACATAATCCAATATCCACTATAGATAAAGTTAAGAACTTGAATTCAAGAATTAAATAAGTTTATCAAAGCACAGTAAAATAATAACACTTAACCTTTCTGTCGATGACAAAAGGGCTTTTAGGAGTACGAGAAGGACTAGGCAACGCAAACTTAGCATTTTCTGATAAGTCTCTGGTAATATTACCGAAGAAAGGAAAACAGTTTTTGGACGCGACTCGGAAGAGGAGCTTCCGGGGGACATTAATGTCTCTTTTTTTATGTTTGATAGGCGGGAGCAAAAAAAAAATGTCGTTGAACTAAACGAACAAGCCGCCTTAAAGTGTCTGGAACAGGAAGAATGAAGATCGGTTTGGTTTTAGTAGAGTAAGGAGGAGACTGGAAGTTGTAAAATGCATTAGATACTTTGGATATGAGCATAATAGAGTAAATTGCAAGGGCTTTGATCGTAGTGGTAGTTGCTGGAAGTGCGGCAAAGGGGAAAATGAAGCATTAGAATGCACTTTCGCGCCGAGGTGTTTTCTTTGTGCCGAGTAAACCAAAAACGGTATTAATCTTAGTCTTGTACAAGGGTCAAGTGCCTGTCAAGTCTTTAGGAAGGCTGTGCAGGTTAAGAAGAGAGACTACTAAAGTTGAAAGTCCTTCAAAGCAATATGTATGGATGTAGAGTTGCAGATTACCTTTTAACTAGTGTATGAAAAGGAAGCTCAGATTGTGATCATTAGTGAGCAATATCGGGACAAAAATCCAAATAACTGGTTTTCAGACTGCCTGGGTACTGCTGCAATATGAGTGGTTGACGTTTATATTATTTGCATCGATCATGGGGCAGGTAACGGTTATTTTTGGGTTAGAAGCCGAGGCACTACCGTCTTTAGCTTATTCCTCTCACCAAATGACGCAATCGCAAACTTCCGTTCACTTAATGAACTAAAGACGCACTTCGTGACTCAGTGGAGGAGATAGTGGTAGCCGGTTACTTTAATGTTCGCACAATGGAATGGGGTGTGCCACAGCAGGATTCTAAATGGAAGTTGGCTATGGAGATGTCAGCAAGACTCGACCTGACCGTGTTGAACAGGGGCTTAGTCCCGTCATATAGAAGGTTTTAGAAATTTCATCAGTGATATACCATTTGTATCTTCATGACTGACATCCAACGCGGTGGACTGGAATCTCGATGATAGACCAGTGCAGCAAATGAGAACCCTAAAATCACATATTTGCATCACAATTAAGTTGGAGGGAGGAACACTTGTTATGTTTTTGAAGGCAAACCTGGGAAACCTCCGTCCGGTATCGCAGAGCAATACAACCTCGAATGATATAGAAACTAAGATTGATGAGATTGTAAAGCTTACACAGCTAGCCTGCGATGCAGCAATGCCTCGGAGAAAACGATGGAATGGAAGATGTCAGGCATACTGGTGGACAAACAAAATAGTGGAACTCAGGAAGAATGCACTGAAACTCAGGCGAAAGGCACAACGAACGCAAAACAGGAGCAATGTTGCGAGCAGATCAGCGGAGTACAGGGATGCAAAGAAAGAGCTTAACAGAGCGATACGGGTTAGTAAGACTCGTTGTTGGTAAGATATCTACCACGAGATAGATATCGATCCATGGGGCAAAGGCTACAAAATAGTCAATCGTAGAATAGGTACCACAAACTTATGTAGCTTTACGGATGCAATTGTGATGAAAAACATCGTGAACAAGCTTTTCCCAACACATGTCTGAAGGACTGAAGATGATATCCCAGTGCAGGTCGGTATTGTCCACGAATCCACAGAGGAGGAGCTGATCAGTGCGGCAGCAACCCTAAAAAATGTGGAAATGTCACTCAACCATCAACACCATAAATCAATAACCAACGCAGTGGAAAGAGGAGAGAGCAAACCACCAGACAAGACCATTGGACTTTTTCGTTACTCAAACATTAAGGATGCATTTAACTCAGCGAGATGGGAGGACATATTAGGGTCACTACGGTGGCTTTTTAACATCACAAGTTACCTATTGATTATGGTGCATAACTACCTGAAGGACAGAAGATTGTTGTACGAGACTACGAATGGAGTTAAATAGAAATCGATCACCGCTGCAGTAGCACATGTTTCGATTCTTGCTCCAGATCTGTAGAATGTCCTGTATGATAGCTTGTTGCAGCTTGAAATGCCAGAGGATGTCAGTTGTTTACTCGATTCTTGGATACGCGAATATCCAACCCAGAGAAAAGTAGCACTGAGGGTGGCGAGCGCCTATAGAACGATATCTGTGTGGCCGCATTAGTCGTGGCCGGAATAATACCGATTGACTGGCTGGCACAGGACCGTCGTAGGATTTACTTGAAGAGTGCGGACGTTGGGAAGAAGGAGGCTAAAATAACAGCTCAGGGCGAGACTATGGGTATATGGCAACGTAGGTGGGATACGGTGGATAAGGGCTGATGGATGGTCAGATTGATCAGTACGCTTCGTCCGTGGATTGATTGTGCCCATGGGAGATACATTTCTTTATATGCCAACTCCTAACGGGACAAAATTACTTCATGACATATCTCCACTGGATGGGAAAGGTGAGGTCCTCTCAGTGTTTGTACTATTCAAAAGAGCGGGATGATGTACATGACACATTCTTCGTGTGTAATAGATTCGTGATAGAGCAAAGACGATACACTTCAGCAGTATGAGAAATAACGCCGGACATAACAGTGAAGTTAATCCTCCGATTGGAAGTGGCTTGGAGCGCCACATCACGTTATGTAGCGTCAGTTTTATGACGGAAAAGGGAGGAGTGCTGCTTAATGGACACATAGAAGGGGAAAAATGGAATGAGGGGTATTAAAAAGACTGAAGTAATGCAAAAGGTTTTTGGTTTGGGTTTTCCTGTGGCTGGAAGGTGATTTTATCAAAAAACACACCACGAAACACTGCATTGAGAAATTCAGTTAACATTAGCCTACTTAAGACTTTTAAGTAAAGAAATAAGTGCTAACAACTATAGCAGAGAATTAACTCAACCAAATGACACTTTATTCCTCCAAGAAAACCATAGTTTGAAGGATTAATGGTGTCAGGTGGGAAATTTACAAAACATTTTATAATAAAAACCTTGGGGCCATACACTTACTTTCGAAGAGCTCTTAATCCTTTTAATCCAAATAGAAAGGTGTCTCAACTTAAGTCCTTTAGCTCCGCTAAGAAACGACAAAGATGACCAAATTTTTTAATTAAAAAATCAAACAAAATTCACATAAGTTCTCATGAGCGCGTTTACTCACGAGCTTAAAACCTACATCAGCGAATAAACTTGATTTCAAAAAAAGAAGTTGACGGTTTGCAATGATGAAAATTGTCGGTCGTTTTAGCAGCAAATATATGGATAAAATTTAAAATATGGCTGAAATTGATTTTAGTGGAAAAACATTATACACTGCCTATGGTTAGGAAATGGTGGTCTCCCAAAATTTACACATATTGTCTAGTATTATTTTTAATAGTCTTTACTTGCATTTTGTTTATCGATACATGTTTGATTTTATGCTTGATCTTGTTCTAGCCTTTTTCAAGGCATCCACTTAGCTTAACAATCTTCCTCTATATTGGACTTTTATTTCCACTTATGATTTACAATGTAGTTCTTAAAGTAATAACAGTGATCCTCCGATTTTCCTTTTCCCTTGTGGATTCTAGTCCATTGACATCCTTCCTGAAATTCTTAGTGGTATTATTTTAGTATTATAAAACTTTCTCCATTCGTTTATATTTCAATCTCAATGGCTAAATGCTTTCTGGTTCTTTACAGTTTAATGTTTGTTATAGATTTTTCACATTGGTTTTTCCAGATTCTCTCGTGCAAATACTTCCTGCTCTGCAACTAGCTTGTTCGTTTGCACCGAAGATTTTGTCAGAAATAAATATTCCGAGCAGTTTTATTGTTGTATTGCGGAGAGAGATACATTTCTTTCCATTTTTATGGTATTTTGCCAGAATTCCATACTTCTTATATTTTTTGTGTAAATGCGCTGAAGCATTTTAGCAGAATATATTAGCTACTCTATAACACCTTCTTAGTCCCACTTGGATGGTCAGTGCATATTGGTATTTTCATTATTGATGGCAATTAATGACCATAGATTTTTGCTGCCATTTTAAAAATGCATAACATTTTTCCGTTTGCCATTTTTCAAACGGAGCAAATTAATCCCAAAGTATATTTAATTTATCGACGATACCTCCGACATTTTGCCAATATACTGAATGCATAATTTTCCAATAATTTAATATTTTTACACAATTAAATATTTAAATTAAATATAAATTGATAAAATTCATTGTCGTTTATGCATATAAAAACATAAATAATATAGTTATATGTTTATTATAGTAAAAGCATTATGTATACATAGAGATATACGCAAAGAGACATAATTGAAAATCCTTTGAACTGTATATCCTTCCGGTTGATTGATCCGTCGCTATAAATCTATAAATGAAATTCATCCTCCAGAAATATTCGAACAAAACAAACGCATTTATCAATTAATTTATATGTACATATCCATACATAAATACTCATATAACGAAAACATACTCGTATACCGATGAAAATAAAATCCAGAATTTTCATCTCCCGCGAACAATGATTTCAAATAAAGTATCGCTATACATGGAAAACTGTTTATGATATTCGAGTTTATTTTTTTGGTTTTGTTCGGTCAGTGTTTCATTATGTTCCTTAAAAATCATAAAACCATAATACAGTATTTTTTATGATATTGGTACCTACACATTTCTATGGTCTATACATAACTATAGAGATTTTTTTATTTCCGGTTTCGTCGAATGGATTTTTCATTATTTATTTTTTTTTTGGTTGGTATACATTTTCTTTGTACACGTTTCAAAATTTTAATAACATTTTTTATTATATTGTTATGTTTACGATACTAAAGTTTATGTGGTGTTACCAGATATATGTATGTAGAGTGTACAAAACGTAACGGGTCAGTGCGGAAAATTTCAAAAGGATTAGGTTTTAGCAGGAAAGTTTTATTCGAAAATTGTTATGGGGTGGGATAATCATACAAATTTTTTTACTGGTCATTGCTGGACGTTCCTGCATAAAAAATTCCCGAGATTACTCTTCGCATAAGAACGATATCTGGAATTTAACTTCTGATCTCATGGTTAAACAAACGTCGACAAGTATCTCAAATTTAATCAACCACCTTTCACACTTATCCATCAGGGAAAACTTATCTATCACTTTAGCAGAACACGTAAAGCAAGCAAATCACGGTTGCAGTTATAAGACGAAAAAGAAACAACAGATATTGATGGTATCGAAACTTGTAACTCCTCTAAATGTGTGGTCACTACTACTAAATTCTATTATGTCTTGGAATCTAAAACTTGTGAGTCATAAGCTTACTGAAAATCCAAGGATCCTTGATGTCCATCACAAGGTGTTTTGAAATATTTAGAAAGAATCATCCTCAGCGAAAAATTTTGCCAGGAAGTGTCTCTGGTTCCAAGTGGATATATTAATGATAGAAGAATATTCTAGCCACAATTTTTTCATGCAGTGATCTGCAAAGTAACAGCAATATGCAATGAAATATCTAGAGAAGCAAAATATGTTGCTACAGTGCACTCTCAATTTATCTGAAAAGAGCAGATGTCGAGTATATCAGATTTGAAACTTCCCAACATCGTTGACATAACGCCACGAAGTGTGCATAGGACACACATTCAGCTTTTCAGTAGTTACTTTAGGGGCTTACCTCTCTACGTGTCAAACCTTTGCTGAAGAACACAACGTGTTTCAATGGGAATAACCGAAAACTCTTACATTCAAATAAAGATGCAATTTTTCTCACAGGCGCACATTATATTTTGGTTGCTTGAACACTGGTCATCAACAAAAGGTAATTGAGGATGTTTCTTCATTTCGAAAACTATCGCACAATGGATCAAAGTATGTAAACGGAATTTCGAGTCAACACACTATCGCAATAAAAATGGAAGTTTTTAATCAAAGTCTTCCCGCTCTCACCTTCTGCAATGATAGCTGTATTATTGGTGTCAAAGGTTCACCCTTTGCCATTGACATCTTACTCATGTCATTTTTGGAGAAATACTGAGATGACAACGTGGAACGTTGATTTTTTACAAGTTTTGGTCAGCTCCGTTTGGAATACAACAGGTTCATGCAAGATTATCTAACAAATGGTATGAAATAATTCCCCAGATTTTCAATTGTGCATGGTTTCCACGCATGGTCTTTTACCACACTTCTAACGCACTCTATCTGGCATGGTCTTGTACTCTTCCCTCCAATTAATTCACACGAGTCGCACAGAAAAGATTAGTAAACGCAGCAAAAGTCGTATCAGGAAACTTATAATTCCACAACTGGATAGCCGATTTACACGAAATCGTGAATTCAATCAAAGTCAAAAGATAAATAGTGACAGTTTTCCGATTTTGATGCGGTGGTTTCGAACTGCATAAATAAAATATGGTTACAATTCTACCAACATCAGAACCGACTCGAGCCTAATTGGGATCAATCAGGTACCACTCTTAGAATGCATTATGGTCTCACTCGCCTGACTATCTTGCATACCACAAAAGCTCAGCATCGGATATTCATACACCAACCAAATGTATAATATTGTTGCAATTATCAAATATTTTTGACCCACTCGGCTATATATTTCCAACCACAATAATTCTAATAATTATGTCCCAGGAGATGTGGATACCCGGCATATCATAGTCCTCCAAGCAATCACTAAAATATGGTTACACTAACCAAGGGAGTAGGAAAATATTACAAGCAATCAAGAGCTGGTTAAATAATTCGTAAGACCACGATGTTATAAAAATTCATGGTGTCAACAACCCCTTCTCGAAAACCTACAGATCTTTTTTGCATGCTAATGCAAAGTTGACAAATGGGTCTACCAAATTCATGATATTAAAATGACAGTAGCGCCAATGAATACCGTCATCACCTGGGCATGATTCACGCTTTGTACCAGCGTCATATTTGTCAACAATTCAATGATTTACAAGTAGCTCCTCGTTGGTTAAGCAGCTATTTTAACCAGTGAAAAGCGTTTGTGCCTAACTATGTATGGGTTTCGCAAATCATGGATTATATTCAGAAGGAAAATCACAACTATGTCAAGAAATGCATCAGCATATCAGTGTCCACTTACAGGAAAGAAAAAATGGCACTTTCGAAATTGTTGCACAGTACAGTCATCGATAAACATTCGAGATCTGACGGTCAAGTTTGAGTTGCAAGAGTTGGAGGTCTAAACGATGTGTTAAAGCATATAGTGAAAAGTCTGCGTCTTCTACACATCTTAGACCATAATGATACCAGCAACCAAAGTATTAAAATCACTGTCGATAGTTGGCATTGTAGTGTTTGATTCTCTCCATTTTTTCATAAACCATTATACAAGTTACATCGGGTTAAAGTAAACACTATTTAACAACAGTAAAACAGGCATCTAAAACAGGCGGCATAGAATCTTCTAAGATACTTTCCATTGCCCAGATATTTTTCGCCACTCTGTACATATTTCGAGATATATACAAAAACAAGTTATTCCTAATAATCATACACCACCGAGTAAATATTTAGTGTACGAGCAGGGTAAATGTAAATTTATTTCACCAAAAAAATTGAGCAAAAAAAATTTCGATCAAATATTAATAGCTGGCTGCTTGATTTTTAACACCAATTTATTGGTACTTGTTTTCTAACAAACTCTAGTTAAATTTTTGCTGTTTGGTTGTTTAGTGATTTCAAAATGGTATGAAGTCTATTAAAATCTTTTATATAAATTTATGGGTGTCGATTACATTTTTTTTGTATCGATATCGCTTTATTTATAGGTGCGACAATCAATATTATTGTTTAAACTTGGCACCTTGGTTGGTTGGTTGGAGGGAAATTTGCATGTGTTGCATGTAATCGAATAAAGTGGCAAGCAAAGGTGGCTCATTTTTTTCTCTCTGCATGGTCAATGTAAATCAGACAAATTCTACTTCCAAATGACGAGCTCCACACAAAGGTCCAAAACAACGGAAACTAAGTGAAAAGGTCAAAAATTCTACGGCATAAAACAAATAACCCATTTTACACTAAATAAGGATATATTTTTAACTAAAATTTTTATTTTTTATTTTCCAGGTGAGTGCCCATAAGTTTTGCGCAAAATCTAATGACTGGGTGGTAAGCTAAAAATAAACATTATTTAAAATCTATTATATACCACCAACCTTAAATATTCTAACTATATATTAAGAATAATAAATTCTATAATTAACGTTCAAAATTGGCGGGAGGCCTTTGTACATAAATCATTTTCCCTCCAATCAATTATTAGAAAAAAAAATTATCTTTATATCTTAATATCATCTTAAAAGGTTTTTTTTCCTTCTTAATCTCACTCACGACATCTTAATAAATAGTCTTTAAAATATTTTTTTACGCATGTTTTGATGGTATATACGGCTCGTAAATCCGTAGAGAACGCAATAAACTATGATGATTGATCTACTATAATTATACCTGGTTTATTGTTTTCATACGTTTTGTTGTTGTTGTTGTTGTGTTCGACCAATTTTAAATAACTTTATGTGGTTCTAAACAAAATAATAATTTTTCTGTAGAGGGTTTTCCATTTTAGATGTATCTTTAACATCATCAAAATAAATATTTAACGAGTCAATGAATTAAAACTTTAGCAGTAATTGTTAGTTGCACAAAGCATGGTTAAATGAAGCAAGATCGCGTATTAAACAATGATCATGCGAGACAATGGTTCCAATGTATTACAAACTCACCATTGAAAGTAAGGTTACCATTCCTAAATTTTATTAACGCTTTGGTATCTCTAACCTGTGATTATACATTGGAGTTCTTTACACAATTGTCTTTTAATTAAATTCCACAGAAAGACTCCACCCTCTGATTCTTTTTTACTTACTTTTGATAAAAAAACATCAGAGCTATAGAGAACCTTATTTTCATACACTATAACTGATTGGGAAATATATTCCCAATAGTTGTAATTCTGCCTTTAAATTATCGAAGTGAAAAAACATTTCAATGGCTACCGGCTTTGGTAAAATCCTCCTTGACAATCATCTATAAATTTACCATTTTTTTCAATATTATTTAGCTATTTCGCTAAAGTGTTTGCATTATGCGCGATCTCCTTTCTTGAGTTTAGGCCATGACGCTGGACCATTTCCGTTGGGCAGACATAAATGCATTTTAGCATAAACTGTTCCAAAGTTTAGTTTTTGCTTGCCTACTATTTATTATATGGTTCCAGCACAGTAATTTAAAATCTACACAATGCTTTATGTGAAAATGTGCCTTATATACTCTCGTAGATCTAATTTATTTATTCGCAGCATTATCAACAATAGAAGAGTGACTTGCAGTTTATGGAAAACTTGCACATGGCAAGTCAACGACGGTATACAATTAAACCAAGAAGTTACTTCTAAACTCTCAAATCCTTTCAGCCTACCTTCCTCTACGTGAAAACAAATTTACGAGATCTTCATTTTCGATCTTATGAATCATATTCCTCTAAAAACATAGCCCATCAATCAATTTTTGAACTTAAATTTGCCTTTAGCTAACGTTAATCGTTTCATCGCACATACTACTGCTAACATCGCCACCTCAAAACTGTAAAATATTTCATGATATTGCTGACTTTGCGTTAGTAAAGCCCTAAACCCGGACCCCTATTGCATCCGTTTGCAGTTTTGTCCTAGTTTTACAGTAATATTTCATCTTTAGATTATCGCTGTCACTGAAATCCTTAAAAACTACCTGTTTGTTTATTTTATAAATTGATCTGGTAAATTAATTTAGCCAAAAAGAAATATATGGTATTCAACTTATCCTTATTCTGTGACAAATGATGTATACCGTTTAGAGTTTATTTAAAAATTGAAATTCTTCTTCTTACTTAACATCACCAACCGGTAATACCTCGATTACCGGTAAATGATAATCTATTTTTGCGACAAATTTATTAAATGGCCGATAATCAACACACATTCCTAAAGAATTATTCATTTTTTCAACTAAAACTACTATACTATAGTGTATGCCATTTAATTTTGCATAATAGTGCTGGCCGCTATTAATTAATTCGTCATTATTCTCAACTTCATCGTTTTATATTTTTTAAAGCTTTTAGGACTTGCTCCGACTTACTTCTTATTTTCTTGTACGTTTATTTTTGCTTCATATCTAAGTGTCCTAATCTTGTTTATTTTTCCCTTTAAGTTTGTAAAAATAGTTTTAGATTTTTACGACCAAGAGTCTGAACTTAAGATTTCCTCCGTTTGCCCTATATTGAAACCCGTGTTATTCTATACCATCATTATCATCTGTAATATTCTATTGTATAAAGACCTCCCTCATCAGATTGATATAAAAACAATTTTTGTCTCGGTTTTCACTTTCACAATTTTGTTCAGACTTAAGAAATTTCTTCCCAAAATTATTAATTGATAATTATTATTATCAATATATGTATGCGTTCTACTTAATCAACTTATTGGTAAATAAATTCCCTACCATTACCAAACTGCTTTTATTTATCCCAGGTATATTTGTAATAATTTTTTGCCAGAATAGCATCTGCAAATCGATTTAAGATATAAGATTTGTGATATGAAATTTAAGAATTAGGTAAAACACTTTTTGTCTTTTTGTTACTAATTCTTTCGGCTAGGGTTCTACTTTCTCCACTTTAAAAAATACAAAACTTTTATTTTAACTTAAGTAAAACTATTCAAATTTTATTTTATTAATAAAAGTCAATTATAATTTATACTCCATGTTGATTATATGGCGTATCTTCTTATACTTATACAGCAATACCAAAAAAACCATAAAAAGTGTTATACAGGAAAAAAACAAATAACGTATATTACTATAAAGGGAATCGTGATTATTTCCATAGTAATTACGAACGACAGCATGATTTCGTTAAATTTTGATTCGTAGAAAAATCCTAGATGGCATGGCAAACGTTTTTAACGAGAACAATAGATGACGCGTCAAACAATTTTTCTTATTTTTTTTTTTCACAAAATTTATTATTATATATGAATTATATATTATATTTATTTATGAAAATAAGCTCATTTACTTCAATAATTTCCAATTCCGATTATAAAATTTAAATTTTTTTTAGATTTTAAATTTTTGTTTCGGTGAATATAAAAAACTGTAGATAAAAAAATGTAAACATTTCGTTCAACTACTGCGAGTGCCATCTATGATTTTTCTACGAACTATATCATGTTGGCACATGAGTTCGACGCCATTTCCTTTATAGTAATATAAGTTATTTGGAGAAAAAACATAAGAAAGTGTTACCAACGAACAAAAAAAAATAGTTAATGACATCGCTCCCAGATGTCCTCATTCCCTTCGTTACTTAGGTCTTAGGTCTTTGATGTGAACATTTGAGTTAAAAGTTAGTGTTGAAATTGACACATTTCTCTCAGTAAACGGAGTAAGGGCCGAAATGTAATAACGTCCAATGATTAAATTATTATTATCATTGGATTGTAACTCATATGTAGTTGATGATATCACCTTTGAAATTTAAATGGTCCATCTCTTCGGGGTGCGAACTTTTTGGAAAAGCCCTTGCACTGCTTAACATATGTATTGAAACTAAAACAAGATGTTCAATTTTGAACGGTCGGGTAAGTCTTCTTGTGGAATCAGCGGTTGTTTTAGTGTTTCTTGTAATTTGTTTAAATAAGGTGTTATCTACGGTATGACATTCTTGGGTTAAATATCGTGCTCGATGTCAGCCGGTCCTCTTAACTTTCTGCCAAAGGTCAGAAATGCACGAGTTTCTTGGGTAGCTTTACTTTTACTTGAATTCATTGTATTCATAGCGAAACCAATCGTAGGTAATATGCTTTTCCGTTTGTTATGTTCGTTTCCCACAAAAATAGCAAACTGCGTTTTCAAATCTCGATTTTTCCGCTCCATGGGATTGGCTTGTGGATGATAAAACGGAATTAAGCTTTGTTGTATATTAAAGTACTCACATGTACTCTGAATGATTTTGCTAATAAATTGAACGACGTTGTCGGATATGATTCTACGTGGCAATCCATATCTCAGAAAAACTTCTGAAATCAGCGTTTGGGTAAAATTTTCTTAAGTGGCAGACGTTAGCGGGAATATTTCAATAAAGCGCGAAGTAACATCTTTTATTATTAAGAATTTATTTATAACCATCTTCTGTTTCCGGTAATGGGCCAAAAAGATCCACAGTTATTACGTCGAAACATTGTTGTAAAACGGAAATTTTTAGTAAACCTTCTGGTTTAAGGTTTGTTGGCACCGCTCGCAAAATTTAACATACTCGGTTACATGTACATGTCTCAAATTCCAGACTAACAATACCTTGAAACGATCCAACGAAAGGTTCGATCGATGCCGTAATGTCCAGCAGTCTGATCATTATGATAACGTTGTAGTATATGATCGTTCTTTGTTTGGTTCTACCAACTGAGCTTCCTCCACATCTTGGTCAGAGACATATCTATAGAGCATACATTGTTCCATTATATATCCTCTGGCTACATAATTCGACATATCGGAATGATCAATAGTCTCGAAACTTGTTATGATTTTTAAAATTTCTTTGTCTTCGACTTGTGCTTTCCGAATATCGGCAGGACCTCTGATTGGGAAATCCATTTTTTTTTTTTTTTTTTTTTAACAATAAATCCAATTTATTTGAAACATTTTTTTACATAGGACTACTATTAACAATTACAAAAGTTTAAAAAAAGGCAAGTGGATTTATAAAAAGCTTGCCATAAATTAAAAATTATACAAAATAAATATGGTACCACTGTCCCTACATAAAATGGGCACTCGGGTACATTAACTTTCTAAAACAATACATTTTTGTATATACACTGTATAAAAGATTAAACTATCAAAAATTACATATTTATAAAAAATTAATATAAATTCGCAATAAAATTAATTTGACATAAAAAAAAAATGTTACAAAAATTTTTACGTCATTTGTCTCAAGATAGGCTTAAAAACTACGTGGAATAAATAAAAAGATGAAAAACCATTCACACACAAAACCACACCTGTACACACTCACACACACAAGCACACAGAAAATAAATAAAAATTCTAAATTTAACAATTTAAAATGGGACCGAAAAACGTGCGCGAACCATAAAAATTGTTATAACATAATTTTGTACATTAATTTTTGACTCTAATTTTATAAATAATATTATACTATACAAGTGTATAACGTTAAAAATTATCAAAATATATAAAAATTATTGATGCTGCTGCAAATTACCATCAAATTCGTCGTCCACCCACCAATACGCATTTCGTCGTCTTTCGTACTCATCGTCATTAATTTGTAGCTTCGTGTTGAATCGTATGTGTTCGTCGGGGTTCAAGAATTTGTCCGCGTCAAACCATTTCTCGTTTGGCCTCCTCGCCACATGGTATATTAACGGTAGTCCGTCACGATTTTGAATGTAGCCTAAACGGTCAAAGTAAATGAAAGTGTTCGGTCCTGGTACCGTACCTGTTGTTGCGTATAATTTTGATAATGTTGTGTCCACGTGATAAGGTCCGTAAATCAGCGAGTTGTCTGTATTTAGACAAGTTCGTCTGATATGATTTCGCGTTAATTTTAAAATATGTACGTCGATACGGTCCGAGTCGAAATTTTGATATTGCACTCGATTAGAGATGTAGTGGGTATAGTCTGTTTGTGCCTTTCTGTAAAGTCCGTTGCAGTGTCTAAGGCATTTTCGTTCAAAAACTCTGTACCGTTCCATATAGCGTGGCACCTGATTGTACCACACTTGGCATCCGTACGTCAAAATTGGTCGTATAAGTGTTTTGTATGCAATGATTTTTACTCGTTTGTCTAAATGTCTGTTGTAGAAGAGTTGCCGCGCACTCATAAATGCGCGTCTCGCTTTTTCCAATTGTATTGACGTATGTGTAGCCATATAACACAAATTATCGATGTTTACGCCTAGATATTTTATTGTTTCGCACAATTTTATTGGCTGCTCATTAATTTTGATACAAAGTTTACGCCAATTTCTCTTCATTTCGCGTGAAGCGTATCTAAATGGTCGACGAAAGAGAATTGATTCGCATTTATTTGGATTAATTTCTATATGCCAAAGATTGAAATAATTTTGGATGAATTTTAAAGAATTTTGTAAATTTTTTTGTATGTCGCCAATATGATACGCCGAACTGTATATAATCATGTCGTCCGCGTACGCACATGATTGAATTAATTTAGAATTTAGAGAATTGTTTGAAATTAAATCGGCCGTGTATAAATTAAATAAAATAGGTGCAGTGATGGATCCTTGTTGGACTCCATTTACAATTTTAAATTTAGAAGATGAGCATTTATTGCCGCCAGACGTTGTATAAAAAGTGCGATTGTACAATAATTCGTAAATAATTTTGATCAGGTCGTTCGAAAAGTTCATGTTTTTTAATTTTGCTAGTAGTCCGTCAAGCCAGATAGATTCAAACGCCTTTTTAATATCAATCAAAACTGCGCCTGTAGGTACGTTAAAATTTAGTTGATGTGTAACGTCAGCCAAAACTTTAGTGATTGCGTGAACCGTACTATGTCCTAGTCGAAAACCAAATTGATTTTCAGGCATCAAATTATTTGTACGTACATGGTCGTTAATTTTTTCGTATATAATGATTTCATAAAGTTTGCCAAAATTAGAAAGTAGACTAATTGGTCGGTAATTTTCGGGATCAGTCGAAGGTTTGCCTTTTTTAAGAATTGGGAAAACTCGCGCAATTTTCCAGGCGTCAGGGAAATAGTGATTATTCAGGAGATTATTAAAGAGGGTACAAATTTCGATGACGATAATGTCCGGGAGATGTTTAAACACAATGTTTGGTATAAGATCTGGCCCAAATGATTTTTTGGTATTTGCTAATTTTAGTATGTTAATCAGTTGGTCAATGTCGATAAAATATTTTTTGTCGTCGTTCGGTTGATGTGGAGCGTATGCTGGATTTTTAACCGAAAATATAGTTTTAGTCTTTTGTTGAGTTCGTTCGTTATGGTGTTGGTCAATGATTGGTTGAAATAAATTTTTAATTTCAACTGCATGTTGTTGATTGCCGAGATTAGAATTTGGAAGAGTGTGGTCTTGGATGTGCTGTCCAAGGATATTTAAATTTTGCGTTTCGTCAAAAATTTTGTATTTAGTACCGTCACTGCTTTTTTGTAGTTGATTCCAATCGATTCCGAAATGATTATATTTTTGTTTGTCCGTCGTTGCGATTTCCAAAGTTTTTATAGTAGTGTCTTGTCTGTTTTTTTCCTTGGCTGTAAACCTTTTGATTTCCGTCCACATTTTTGAACTGGGCTTAATCCCCTTCATGATGTCCGTCCAGTAACGTTCTATTTGAATTTTTACATTTTGCTGTATCAGTTGTATCGTCCGTTTAATTTCCACTTTCCATTCTTGGATTCTGTTCTGAAATACTGTATTGTTTTGATGTCGACTGTTGACCAAATTTCGTTTTGTCGTTTTAATTTTGGTAACTAAAAATGATTTATGTTTGTAAAGTCGTTCGATGGTTGGGTTACTGTAACATATCATGTTGTTGATCCGTCGTTTTTTAGGTAAGTTTGTTTTGATGTTGGCCAAAATTAGTTTTGATAGTGTTGTGATGTAGTCGTTGCACTCGTCTATTGTAAGGTTACGATCAAACGGTATCAGTACTTGTTCACCACTCTCTAAATATTGTAGTGTTGTTGTCGCTGTTTTCCGATGTATTTTTTCGAGATTTTCAGTCCATTTTGTCCAGTCGATCCCCGTAAAATTATATCGAATATTTTGCTGTTCTGATGCATTATCGTCGTCTTCATCTTCATTATCGATTTGATTTATGCCTAGATCTAAATTTCCTATCCCGCGTATTACAATTTCTATGGCTCGGTGGTCGCTGTCAAAGTGGTGAGTCGGAATTTGGTCTTGAGAATTTTTTTGAATTTTAATACGTACGTCCATTATTGCCAAGTCTATATAGTTACCAGAGCGTATCATTGTCGGTTTGTCAGATCTGTATAATTTTGCACGGTACAGCATAGCGTAATCAGTCATCCATTTGTTTAGTCGTGTGCCTCTCGAATTGTTGAGTGCATTGCCCCAGTTTGTGTGTCGTGCGTTTAGGTCACCAGCAATTAAATAAAAATGGTTAGGGTTGCTTAAATTTAGAACATCAAAAATTTTGCTCCATTCTTCCTCGAAACGATTTTCTGTAATTTGGTTCGCATTGCCCGTACAGTAAATTGAAATCAAGAAGATTTTTTGTGCCGTTCCTTTAATATTAAGTCTTATAATGGCAATTTCGATGCCCTCTCTATTACTTATTGATTGTGGTTCAATAATTTTGAATTTTATTTCGTTTTTAATCAAAATGGCCGTCCCTCCTCCTTGTGTCGAATTTATTCTGTCGCGTCGTATTATGTTATAGTTTTTGAATTCCAAATGGTGTTTTGAATTTAGTTTCGTCTCGTTGATAAATAGGCAGTCCGGATGGTGTAAGTTTAAGAAATTTAATAAATTTAGTCGTCGTTGTACACTTACTATCGAATTTACATTAAGCGCGATAATTTTAAATTTGGAAGGTTGTCGTCGTTGTCGTTGTCGATGTCCTTGGTCTTGCAATGAATTTTGATTTGCGGAAATTATAATTGGGCGAAAAATTGTAGGAGTTGAGCCAATTGTTCACGTTGCTTTTGCATGACAACCGTCAATTTGTCCATACGTTCTGTCAAAGTTTTTATTTCAAGGTCGGTGTTCGTCTGTTGTTGTAAGGGTGCAGCTGAGGGTGCTGTTGTTGTCGTCGTCGTTGATGTCATTGTTGGTCCACCTTGCATCATTTGTGCAAAAGTACCGTTTGCCTTAGACACTTTAATTGAGTCAAACATTTTAGGAGTAGCTTTCGCTGTCTCCTGTTGCGCTCTCTTGTCTGAGATTCTTTTTCTTATTCTAAGTATCATTGATTGATAAATGGGACAACCCTTATAAGATGCGGGGTGCCCAGATTTCTTGCAATTGATACAAAAGATGTTTTCTTTTGTAATCTCCTCTGTCACCGTACAAAATCCAGGTTCGTGTGTTTGCGAGCACTTGACACAACGGAACTCTAAATTGCAGTTAGTTGCAGTATGCCCATATCGTTGGCAGTTCTTACACTGTAAGATGTCGTCGGTACGATTTAAAGTTTGCCATTCAACTTTTTGATGATTTATGTGTTTTATGGCATACACCACATTTAGCGGGGTGTTTGGCGAGAACTGTACGATGTATAGCGGTAACAGTCTTTTGTTGTGGTCATTACGTTTTGAACGCATCTGTAAGATTTTAATAATTTCAATTTTTTCGTCCATTGTCTTAATGTCCGTTTTTATTTCGTCTAAGTCTTCAGTCTCGGTGAGTCCACGAAGTACCAACGATTTTGGTTTTAACTCTTTGGGAGTGTACGAGTAAAATTTTGTGTTTACTTCATCAAAAATGGTTTTGAGTGAAGTATAGTTCTGTAACGAGTCCGTCGTTATCGTATGTTTGTTTGCGTTTATTCTTTTTATTTCAAAGTTCTGTATTTTAATGCCTTTAGCCAAGGCTACTGTATTTTTCACGTCTTGTTCGAAGATGTGAATTGGTGGTGGACGACGTTGTTTCTTAGCAACTGCAGCAGTTGTAGTTGCTGTTGTTGATTTAATTGCCTCCGCCGACGTTGAAGTCGATGTCGAAGGCTTAGTGTTATTGTTGTTGTTGCTGTTTGCTGAATTTATTGTGAAGTTTTTCTTCACTGTGGCGTTATTTGTCGTGTTCAAAGGTGCTGATTTGGGTTTTGTGGTCGAATTTTTATTTTTAATTTTTTTTTTGATCACTTCGAATGTTGATCCGTCGTTTTTGTCATGAATTTCACTTTGTTGCGAATATTCACAATGCATTTGCGATTCTTCATCCGCATCCATCTCTTGACTGAGAATGGCGTACTTGTTATTTGATAAGAACGACACAGTGTCATTTTTATCAATTGTTTTTTTTGTCGCATTAATTGCTTGGATAAAGTTATCGCTATGCGCCTTATTTAATTGCTCTTTGAGCAATTTAATTTCATTTTGTAAATTTACAATAATGTTTTTAAATTTGAATGACTCACCCTGTATGTTGTCATGATCGTTGTTATTTCGTTTTATGCCGCGAAGCGTAAGATTATTGTTATCCGTAGATGAAGTAGTTGTTAATGTAGATGCTGCTGCTGCTGCTGCTGGAGTCGTTGATATTGTGGATGATGGTATAGTATCTACCGTTGTAGATGGAGAGGCATTAATGACAATCGCCTTCATTATAAATTCGTCGTCCTCGTTATCGTTTAACAAGGGCAATGGCGTAATTTTTGAAAGATTATTTGCCGTTATTTTTTTCTTTACAATTTTGGCAATAGTGTTTTTGGCTGCAGGTGCATTCCTGCCATTAGCCTCTTTGTTCGCTATTGACTCTTTTTTTTTTTTAATTTTTAAATTATATACAAATTAAGATTTACTTAATTATTAATTAGTCAAAATATTTGACTAAATTAAATGTTCACACACGTTAGCATAAAAACAAACAATGAAAGAAAATGTTCACACAATAAAGAAAAATTAAGCACACAAATTATTAATATAGAAAAAGTTTTTGTTTTAAATTAACAAAGAAAAAGTTTTTCGCACACGTACACACAAAAAATAAAAGTTTAAAAAATTTGACAATTGCAAGTTGTTTATTTTTAAATAACTGCAAGTTGTTGATTTTTTGACAAATGAAAGTTTTGTGAAAAATTTTTTAATTTTTTTCGAACTCTTTTTTTGTTTAATTATTTGTGCCCCAAAAGTAACGGTCTTCACTTTTTAGTTTTTTTTTTTTTTTTTTAAATTTATGTTAATCACTAATATGTACTGCACAATTTATTGTTTATTGAGCATCACATATATTTTATATAAAATTATGTATGTGAGCCCCTCGCAGCGGCTTAGCGGACAACGCTTTGAGAGCTTCACACTCGTATTCGCAATGAATTCACTATTTTAAGTTTTAATTTTTCACTATGTAAATATCGTTTATAAATTTTTTTTTGTTCGTATATATTGCTGGTTAGTATAGCAATATAATTGTAGCACTATTAAATAGGTAACCCCATAGTTAGAGCTTCCAATATATATTTATAGAAAAAATGTATAAGAAAAATTTTTATTTTATTTTATATTAACACACACGAATTAACGATAACGAAAAACACACAATTAATTAACATAAATTAAAAGAATTTAAATTAAAGAATTATAAATTTAAAATTTTTTTTTTTTTTTTAAATTATATTTTGCAATTTGCTTTTTGGAAAGATACGTCTATTCACTATGATAGCGCGATTGAAAGTGATTGGGAAATCCATTTGAAACGTGCTAAAGGCACACGTTGAAAAAGGTATTTCTTCTATTGGTGGCCTTGATAATGTATCAGCGATGACATTAGCCTCACCTGGAGTGTAAAAAAATCAATATTAAAATTTTGAATTAACAGTATCCATTGGGCTAACCGGCTTGATGGAGTGACATCAGCCACTTGAAATTGAATTGGTCAATGCCAATAGACACTTTTGCACCTCCAAATTAATTCAGAGTCCATACTACGGCCAGGGCTTCTCGCTCGGTTGTATTGTAAATTTGGCAAACTCGATGGGGTATTCATGTTCCCCATGCTCCTGGAGTAAGACCACTCTCAGAGCATATCCTCTAGCATTTCTTACTAAAAATGGCTTCTCATCATCAGCTTGTTGCAAAATTGGTACCTTCATCAATAACATGCTTAATTTATTGAAAGCTATTTTCTGAATTTTTCTCTATTCCCATCTAACGTTTAATTGTGTTAAGATAGATCGCGGTCAAGTGATTTCAGAAAAATTTTCGACAAACTTCCGATACCAGAATGCTGTTTGTAGGAATGTTTTTAGTTGTTTAATATTGTTAGGTTCTTTCATTTCCGAAATAGCAGATATTTTTATGGATAGGGATGTGTACCGTTCATTTATTTCTACATGCTGTAGCCCTGTTCTGAATATATCAACGAGGCATTGAAATGTAGCTGGCGCATTACGTACACCAAAAGGCATTCGTTTAAAACGATTTAGTACGTACGGTGACATGAAAGCTGTTTTATCTCTGTCTTCTTTTTGAATTGAGACCTGATAATATCCGAAACGTAAACTAGTGTTGACATATAAATAGCGACCTTTTTTCCATGTGTAATAGTTCGTTAATACGTTGCATTGGGTTTCGGTGAGGAACAGTTACACTATTTAATTTCCAAAAATCGATACAAATTCTATAACTATTATCTGGCTTTGGAACCATGACAACGGGTGCTGACCACGGAAGTTTGCACTCTTCTATGATGTTAACCACTCTTCTGGTTTGCTCACGTTGCTCTTTAATTTTTCGGACAAAATCGACCATCTTGATTTCATTAGGATAGTTTTGGTTTCTACGAGATTCATTGTGGTTTAAAGGAGAACTTGTACACGTTGCTTGTTGAAAAGTACTGTTTGTTACCTCAAGCTTGCCTTCCAACTGTTTTGGAATTTTAATCATTCCTTGCAAGCCTTATATCAATTAAATCCTGGGATAAACTTTAGTTAGTTTTACAATTTGTATGATTAGGCAAGTTTTTCTTATAAATTATCACTGTGTTGATTGTCATGATTATATAATCCTCAAAAGTCCCTTTTGTTACATTGAAATCAATGAGATTTGATATTTTCTTTATATCTGTAGGCCAATATGTTGGTTTGATTGATGAATCGAATTTGCAGTTATTTATGCGTTCTACTTCAAAAAGCTCTTTTCCTTTATGAGTTGTAAGCCTTGATTCTCCAAGAGGTATTTAAAGCCAAATATCTGGAATGTTTGATTGCTTTAAAATCTTAGCACGTTAGCTGGTTAAACGAGGCTTTGTTCAATTGAATACTTTTATGTTTATGCCGAACGAGTTTGCATGGATTAATGACACTAGGATATGGAAATTTAAATTTTTTCTTTATCTCCCATTTAAAAGCATGATGTCCTACTAGATTGGACCATCTCACTCTACTTGCGTCTCTATTTTGAGTGTTAACATAGTTCTTTTCATTGGATATCATCGGTGGTCTCCTGATCTTCCCTTACGGGTTCTATTATAATAAAATCCTTGCAATGTTACTTCCTGGCTTTCGACGTCTGTCCTATCCATCTCTACTTTTGTTTCCTAATTTTTTCTCTATATTGTTCTGCCTTGTTTGTAAGAGTAGCTCTGCATTTGTTAAAAACCACCAGAAGCAACACAATTTTTTCGTGTTTTCCATGTTTTACAACTATACAGTAGTTCTGATTTTACATAGGCATTTAAACTGTGTAGCTTTGTATTTCTTGATAATGCGGAGGTGCTTCAGATCTTGAGTAGCATGTTAAAGGAATTTTTCGTGTTGCCAATCATTTGACTTATATCATTTTCAGTGCCGTCTGTTTCACTGCCACTGTTCCAAGGTATACGAATTTTCCGACCTCTTTAATGTTTTATTGATTGATGTGAGTTAGTGCATCAATGTCTATGGTCAGTCTTATGGCCTATTAGTTTATCCAATATTAATTTTGCGACTAACTTCTTGTGCCAATTATGTTACCATCTGAGCTTACTCCGGCATATTAGCGTGTAACCAAGATTATTTCACCAACTGATGAGGTCTCAACAATGGGAATAGTGCACATCCCTGCTTCATTCCTTGTGTGTTGTAGTATTTTCCACTCTACTAGCCTTTATATTGAAGTTTTTCCCAGTACCCTGGTACATTTCTTTGATGAGTTCTATTTTTTGTACAAGAATATGCTAAGTGCCTTTCAAATTATGCTTCTATATTAATCAAGCAAACGCTCGTTTAAAGTCCAGGAAGAGTAGGAAAAGCCTTTATTTCCATTCGTTGGATTGTTTAGTTATGATCTGTGCAGCTCTTTCCACATTTAAAACCAACTTGTTCATTTTGTATATGATAGTTGGTTGAAGTTGAGATACGCTCCAGGATGACCATGGCTAATACTTTCATTGTGCTGTTGAGGAAAGAGATGCCACTTCAATTCTTGTATTTTTTAACGTGGTCTTTCTTCGGGATTCTTAAATTTATACATTCTTTCCATCCTTCGTATTCCAAATTTCGGCTAATTAAAGTATTAGAACCGGATCTACTGTAGATATATCATAATTTTATAAATCTACTGGGATGTTGTCTGATCTAGCAACCTTGTTCTTAACTTCCTTAAGTTTTGAAGAATAAAAATTTACTTGTTTAACTGTTACTTTATTAATTTAGAGTTTGACCTGCTGAAACCCTAATTTGTGGTATGTTGGCAAAAAACCTTTCTGGTGATCATTTTGACGCGTTGATATATAGCGGTTACATGTTTTTGTTTATTGCTGCTTCTTTAGCTGTTTCCAGAATGTTCCCAGTGTATTTTCTCCGATTATTTCGTGCCATTTTTTTTATCTGTCACGGTGTATCTTCGCATTGCCTTCTAATTTCTGCAGTATTTTGGTAAAAAAATGTTTGCTTAAGACTGAACGCGTTCCTCAGTTTTATTTCATCACCTAAAATCCATGGGTTTCTTGCATTGTCTTGGCGTTCGAGCTGCTTTTGAGTAAGCTTCTTCTATTTGTGACTATTTTTCAGCAACTCTGACAGTTTTGTTTAAAGTTGTAGTCCTTCACTGAAGCCATTTCTGGTATCGGCATTACTTATACTAATCTTTCTATATGTTAAATTATTACTTGTCGTTCCTTGCGTATTTTACAGTGGCAGGTTTCCCTTTAAACATTGCATTACTATAGTCCTTGATCGTTATCAGCTTTTACGTAGGTGCTTATAGCACTAAACAATTGTTTTTTATTTTCGTCCGGAAGCTTGCTGTTATTATTCAGCTGCTTACTGGTTCCTATTTGAGTAGTGCTTTTTTCTGCTGTTGTAATTATTCTTAAGCCTTGACCGTGGGTGTCTTGCCTGCCAGAGTACATCACGGTTATATTTCTTAGTAAGTTTAGTTGGAACTTGTAATCAGTTTTGATCCCGAAATTGCTCTTCGAATTGTGCTAGACAACACTAAAATTTCTGCTCCTGTCAACGATGGTTCTCCTCCAAGAGATCACTGCAAATCCGTTTAGGACTTGCTCACATAATGTAACAAAGTCCTCGTACTCGCTTCCAATTTACTTCAACAACATAATAAATATTTATCAAGCTCCTGATCTCGTGGGGAACTCGTTAAATGTAATCATCATTGCATGTGAGGTCATATATCATGCGCATGAATTTCTCAAAGGTCATCAGTCATCTTTCATACTCATCAGTTACAGTCCAACTACCATACTCATAACAAATCTCATGAGTGACAAGGGATCCGAGGTATCGGAAAATTGCAAATATAATTAATTTCCATTTTTACCTCCCTTAATGGGAAACTCTTCATATGGTGTTATAAACAAATATATTTGTCATACTATTATATTCTATAATATACTCGTATGATGTTAAATGTGTTCATTTTCCCATGCCCTTGAAACGTGTACAGTGTTTTTTGGTTTCATTCGATTTATATTTAATAGGTGAAGCACAAAAAACTATAATTTTTATTGTCAAAAATTAAATTAGCAATATCTGTGATTAATAGTCACAACCGTATAAATATATATCATGGATTGTTGTAGCTTTATTGAATCCAACAATAAAAATTATGTATGGTGGTACGTACATGTGAGGTAATGCTATATTATATTTTGAAATTCTCAAAATCGATTATGGTTTTGAGTGATTTGCTTATGTCGGTATTTCCCATTTTTTTATTTTATTTTTATTTTTTTATGTGTTAGCAGGCAAAAAAGGATTAATCATTTTACCTCTTTGCTGTTACATGTACTATGGATAAATTGCCTAAGGAATTTCTGGAATTTTTTTTCTGGAAAAAAAAATATCATTTCAATATATCGAATTTTTTTGACTTTTGTGTAAAATTTGGTTTTTAAATTTTTGTACCTGATTTGGTAAGGACGTGTGGTATGGATGGTATTACAAAATATATCATTTTTTCAGTATATAGGAATTTGAAATAAGATATTTACTGTTTTGATTTTAAATATTTAAGATAACATTTTATGTTATCACTTTATGGTGAGGAAAGTTAAAAATTCAAAATTGGTTAGATGACTACTATTTTTCTATAGACAGATTTTACTACTAAAACAATTTCTTTTTCCTGCGAGAACAACGATCATTGATAATTCACATAGTGCTCAAAGTGTTGAAAAGTCACGGAATTATTAATTTTCATTATCTCGAACTCATAGAACTTTTTATAATCCTTGATTAGAGTTTCGAGACTATATACTAAAAAATATACTAGCAAACTCAATATATAAATAAAAATGAAACTAAATTAGAAACAATTTTACGATTTCACCATAAAACAGTTACCATAAAACTATTTCTGTGTAGTAAATTTTGTAAATACCGAATGAGTAAAACTACACTCGATTTGTTGCGTAACAAATCAACATAAATCACAAACAAAATAGTATTTTGTTGAGGTAATGAGTATCAAATTTTTGAATGATGTTGGTATGTATATATGTGCACATTATAAATGTACTGTACCTACTTGTTTTAGTTCAACTCAATGAACATAGAGTGATGTTTACATAGCGAAATGTTTATTGGATTAAACTTTCATTTTGCCACTGTGGTCGATTGCCAAAGTATGTTATATATGTTTATATTTTGGACTAACAAATTTACGGTTCGTTGCAAGTGATATATATATATATATATATATATATATATATATATATATATATATATATATATATATATATATATATATATATATATCTATATATATATATATATATATATATATATATATATATATATATATATATAAATATATATATATATATATATATATATATATATATATATATATATATATATATATATATATATATATGTATATATATATATTTATATATATATATATATATATATATATATATATATATATATATATATATATATATATATATGTATATATATATATATATTTATATATATATATACATATATATATATATATATTTATTATACATTATACTTAACGAATACATACATATCAATCCTCCCCATTAAAAACTTTTAAGTTAACTTTTTTTAAATAACTTAAATTTATATTACTTAACGATACGATAAATGGTCGGGAGGACGCCTGTCCCTGGTGGAGCATCTCAAAGGTTGTGAATTATCTTTTTCAATAACATTTTCTTCGGAGGTCGAAATTGATGTCCTTTCAAACGCTGGTCTCAGTGATGTACCTGGATGTAATGAATCTTAAGATGACTCAACTTTAATTGGTCTTCATAAGAAAAACGAATTTGATTCCTGACATTGACTAAATATGCAGCTGGACTCGTTATTTCTACGATTCGCCCTGGTACGCATTTTATAACCGATTTGGAATAAAAAAATTTCGGCGAGATCATTGGAGTTTGGATGGTACGGGGGACTTTTACTAACAATAACACCATTATTTTCCAGAAAACTTATAAATTCTTTTGAATTATAAGGCGGACCATTATCCGAGACTAACTTATGAGGAAACCCAAATATCGTGAAAAATGAACGTAGACAACAATGCACCGTTCGCACAGTTGTATTTCGTACATACCAAACTTGAGTATATTTGTAAAAACTGTTAACCAAAATTAAAAATTGTTCACCCTACAATTCGAATGGATGATTTGATTTAACCCACGGCATTACATGTAGTTTTTGTGAATTTGACATCATTACACAAGCTTCCCAAGAATTTGCAATCTTCTCTATATCCAAAATGATATTAGGCCACCAGCAATAACTTCTTGCTAGCATATTATTCACATAATACCCACATGATTTGCGTGTAACAGGTTAAGTTCATATTTTTTTAATGAAAATGGAATTATTATTCGATTATCTCGCATTATTCAGTTATTTGCAATAACCAATTCAGACTTAATTAAAAAATACGGTTTTACATCTATTTCAGAGCAATGACCATCCAGACACACAGTATTTTACAACATTAAAAAAATTGGATCTTTTTCTGTTTCTATCGCAATTTCCTGAAATTTTATGAGTTTCATCATCAATGTGGTACTGTTTAATAGATTGTCACAACTATCATCAATTTCAGTTTTTTCATTTATTGGTAAACAAGACAATGCATCAGCATTTTCTATTTGAAATCCTTTCCTATACACAATATCATACTGATTAGCGAATAAAATAATTGCCCATCTTTGCAAGCCAGAACAGGTAGTCCCTTAGAGGGATTAAACATTTCTCTTAGCGGTTGATGATCCGTCACCAGCGTAAAGTTTTGTCCATATAAATATTTATGAAAACGCTTCACAGCAAAAACTATTGCCACGGCTTCTTTTTGAATTTGTGCATATTTTTGATCTGCTGAACTTAATTGCAAAAAACGCAGGCATTTCTGAATTTTCAATGCGATGCGAGAGAACATCACCTTCATCATAAGGTGGTTTGATGCGTTACAAGTATTTTATACAATCTTTAATACAACCTAGCCCATCTATTTCAAAAATATTCGGGCATTTCGATTTTAACATATCGATAAAGTAAACGATGGTAAACGAGATAAATTTAGAAAATACTTACGCCAGTTTGGAGTATTTATATCCAACCAGTTACGACCAATAAGTGAAATAAACGGGCTGCTTGTGTTAATTATTAGGACATCACTGGTTCCGTATTTTACTTGTACTTCCATTTTTCCCATAACTTCCACTGAATTTCCGGTAACAATTTGAAGATAAGCTCCACTAGGCGTCGACCTAAAAATAAAAAATTATAAATATCTTTGGAAAAAACTGAAAATGCTGCTTCAGTATCCACTTCCATTTTAACCTGATGATCTTCAATGATGACATTTAGATATAGTGGTTGCTCGATACTCCATTATCCAAAATCTTTGAGGTGTTTAAGTGTCATATGATAAAAATATTTCTCCGTGTATGTGTGTTCTTTTTCCTCACAACTTCCTCTTGACGGACTAGACTGACCAACATGATTCAATTTTGTAAATATGAACTATGACGTGATGGACTGTTATTGATTGACTTCGTATACTGACAAACACTAAATGTATGACCTCGTATACCACATAAAAAACCTCTCCAATCTCTAGCAGGACAACTATCATACTTGTGTTTATTAAAAGGACTGCATCTATGGTACCTGTTTTTTTAACGTGACCTTGAACGAGTTGTATAAAATGACACTCGTGCTGGGTTTTTAGATGCAGAACGTGATCTTGCTCTTGAACGATGTGTTCCCGTGAACACATTTTCAATTTTGTTCACATTACGATTGTCGCGACGAAATAATTTCAGTTGATTGTCAGCAAGTTCCACTGTCGTTACTATATCGAATGCTTTCGTGAAATGACTGAAAAACAGAATCGGATATTTCGCTTACAAGTCGATCTTTTAACGCATCTTTATAAAATGTATCAAAATTGCAGTTGGCTTACATTTTTTGTCGTGCAAAAATCAATATGTTAACACGTCAGAGCAGTTAGAATTTTCATCTATGGATATGGCTTTGTGAATTTCAAAAAATTTTAAAATTTAAAATAATTTCAAACGGATACGTAAAAATGTGAGTACATAAATTTATGAGCTAAGTGCAATGTTAGCTCAATACTAACTTTGTTAAATGTAGGAACTCAAAAATAAATTTAAGTGGTTCTTGTCAAGGACCCGACGATGGCTTTTGCAGCGAAAGTGATGAATTGTAAGAAAGCTCAGTTACGAAGAGTGGTCTACAATTCTAGCCTTGGAAAAATGTAAAATTAGTCTACTTTATATCAATTTCATCAAAAATATCACTGATGAACATGGAAGAGTAGCTGACAATTTATAACGTAAACCTAAATCGCTTAGAGATATAAATAAAAAACTGCGAATGTACGGTAAGGATTATGTTGGATTTAACAAGTATGAAAAATGAAAATAAACTTTATATTTGAAATCATGTAAAACGGATAAGAAAAAAAACTTCAACTGCGGATACTAATTCTCATAGACTAACAACTCTGAAGTTTATTAACATGGTAATTCTGCATATGTACCTGAGTATAATTTACCTTTCCTTAATTCCATGGGTAAAGAAGGGATTGTTCTTTTCAGGGTTCGAATTAAAGATGTTTAAATGCATTCTAGTCCAGAACTCATAAAACTTGAAAAACTTGAAGTATTATATGAAAAAGAGCGAATAGCAAAAGCGAAGAAATGTTTTTAGACCAACTAGCAGAAAACAAACTACAAAAGTTTATTTTCTATGTATGTGGACAAAATTTCACTAATTATAAAGAAGTGTATGATGTATATAAAGAAATGCCGCAATTGAACGAATCCTCAAGAAAAAAAATTGAAATACCACAAGTATATTTATTTTATTCGCAACGAGCTTGAAAGAAAACACCGTACGAAATTGCATTCTAAGAGAGGACGACCTATTAATTTGAATGCCGTTTATTATGGGTAGAACAAAATTTTGAATTTTTTTTTAGTGAAAAAAGACACGCTTGGAATTTCTGTGGATTAAATTCTACCCTATTAGGTTTGCCCTATTCAATGACCTTGTCAATGCAAGTAAGAAGTGAATTATTCATAATTTGACGAGAGCAAGATAAATGAGAATTACAGTCCTTTTGGCTATTAAACTCAATAGAAGCAGACACTGTAGTATCATCAGCAAAAGAGTGGATATCACATGATGCCAATTTAAAAATATCATTGATATAGATCAAAAATAAGGTAGGCGACAAAGATGAACCTTTCGGTACACCAGCATTGATTTCATACGAGTCGGATGAAATGCCTTCTAATACTACCTTAATCGATCGTCCAATTAAATAATTCTCTATCCATTTAATTAGAGAACTGTCAAGATTCAGTGACCGAATTTTATTGATCAAGCTTTGATGCCATACTCTATCAAAAGCTTTTGAAAAATCTAGAGATATGACACTTGACTCACCATATTTTTCAATACTTTTTCCCCACAAATGAGTTAAATAGGCAATAAGATCACCTGAAGAGCGATTCTTACGAAACCTATATTGAAAATCTGATAAAAGCGCATGCCTTTCGAGATAGTTCATTATGTGAAAATTCACAATAGATTCCATTACTTTAGATAAGGTTGACAACAAAGCAATTGGGCGGTAATTGGAAGGAGAAGTTTTATCACCTTTCTTAGGAACCGGTTGAATATTTGCTGTTTTCCAAATAGAGGGAAAAATGCCAGAGTTTACTGATAATTTAAACAGTTTGGCAAGAGGTTTAGCTAGGGAAAATGACAGCATTTTAGGACAATTGATGGTAATCCATCAGGCCCAGTTGCTTTGAATGGACTCAGATTTTTAAGAACTTTAGAAACAACTCGAGTACGAAAATAAATTTTGGGCATAAATGAAGAAACAGTAGTACATGCTGGTGGGGATTGGTAAAGGAGAAAAGGGAGAGTCGATGCGGAAGCAAAGTGAGACGCTAATAAATTATCTTTTTGAATGGTGGTTTTATAATAGTTATTATTATAAAACAATAAGGGGATAGATGATGTCTTACCGCTAAAATTCCTTTTAACCAAGCTAGCAAACGACCAAAAAGTTCGGTTGTTTGCTTTAGAATCTAATACATTTCGTATTCGATTACGAATTTTGAGGTCATGGTTTAATTTAGACCTGATTATGATAGCATTCGATTTATTACGGGCTATTCTAAATTTAATGAGATTTCCATTAGAAGGATTACTGAGATAATTTAAATGAGCACATTTTTTTTGAGAAAGCAAACTTACAATTTGCATTAAACCATTGAGTTTTTTGGGGTCGATTTCTTTTATAAAAGCTAGGAATGAGTAACTTCATTCCTTTTAAAATCACCGAAGTTATAAGCTTGGATACTGTATCAGCATTATTACTTTTAAAACACACAGACCAATCAAAAGAAGAGAAAAATAGATTGAGACTATGCCAATCAGCATCATTGAAATTCCAGATTAGCCTAGGTGTACATGTAATAAGCTCCGAAGTAGGTGGGGCAATCGGAAATTTCGCTGAGACCAATGCATAATCAGAAAGACCTAGAGGAGCATTAACATCAATAGAATATTTGTCAGGCATGGTAGTCAAAAACAAATCCAACAAATGAGATGAATGACCTAATATGTCAGGGTACCGAGTTGGTTTGTCTACAAGTTGGACAAGACTATTCATCCCCGCAAACAATTCAACATATTCACTTGTTTGATCTCTTGGTTGAGAAAATCCCAACCAAGTGTCATTATGAATATTAAAATCTCCCAAGACAATCACTTCAGACATTGGAGAGATCTGGTAAATCATATCAATTGAACTTGAAATTATTTCAAACTCGTGACATGTCCCTGCATGTGTTAGATTTGGACTACGGTACAGGGAACAAATAAAAATAGAGCAAGATTGGAATTTAATTTCAATCCACAAAGTATTAAACGCAGGATTGGAACTAGGTGAAATAAACTTGGGTACATTAAAGTGGAGATCATCCCTTACAAAAATAATCACTCCTCGATGTGGAATCAAATAGTCAACACGCGAATAACCCGGACAATTGAAGTCATTTGGATTGCCTAAGTAAGAAACTTGAATTTCATCTAAACTAAGTATGGCAGGTTCGGTTAATTCCAGGTGAGTTAAAATGGAATTAAAATTAGTTTTAAAGCCCCGAATATTTGTAAAATGAATTTCAAAATAAAAATTCATTTTACAAACGAAAAGTAAACAGAATGACCTAAACAACGTAAACAATGAGAACAATGAAACCAATTTTAGGGACCAAATAAATATGGAGCCCTTGTGCAGCGGAACTCACTTACAGTGACGAGGCCTTCTAAGTGAGTATCGCTACAGAGAACACCGGGTCAGTCCACCAAATAAAATAATAAAAAAAACGAAAAGCTTAAAAATATAAATAGAAAATTATATTATGTATTTCACAAAAAACTTATCTGTTTATTTTTTTGCTTCTTGACAGGTCAACGCACACTTTATCGTCAAAAGTATAAGTATATATAAGGTTGTTCTCCAATTACTACTGGACTTTGAAAATGATGGCTCTAAGTAGGTAATTGCATATTGTTTTGATCTGAAGTCTCGTTCCATAATACTTGTTGCGGGTATTCTTATTATATACTTCTAAACTTATTCTTGTATACTTGTTATACTGCTTCCTCTAAAGAGCGATATCGCATATATATATATTTGTTAGGAATGTTTTCCACAATACGTTCGGTTGGTTGACAGAAATATAGCTTGATCCATCCCCTTATTTATATATTTGATTGCTTGTACGGAGTATCAGTCTTCAACACTTTTATGAGCACCAAAATATCGCAGTAATATTGGGAAATGCAAGCAACCCATCTGCTATTGACTGTCATCGTTTTTCTACGTAATCTTATTGTAATAGTTGGAGCACCTTCCCATTTAGAGGAGTCTTTCGCCTGTATGTAAGATAGCCATAATTATAAGTTTGCGCTTAAGGACTAAATTATCGGGGATACCTCTTCGAACTCTTGTTTTTTACCAAGGCTCGGTTCTGATTTCCGAATGTTGCCATTTGGCACAGAATATATTTTATTATTAATTTTGTCCTGCTGCATTTTTTGGGAGTGGGACAAATCCCGCTTTGGTCATTTTACACACAACATGTTACATGTTGAGCGAAAATAAAATTGATCAGCGTCCGTATAAAACTAAATGTGTAGATTGTCCTTGATTATTCAACCAGTTTGGCATAGGCGTATTCAGAATCCAAAACTTCTAAGTTACAAATGAAAATGACGGTCAGGCATATCTAAGATCTACATTTTTTAGTCAACTTTGACCATCCAACAATTTTTTTTTGATCTTTTAACTTTTTTGCGGTCGTAAACAAGAAAGTTGACTAAAAGGCAGATCAACTGATTTAGGAACTAACAAATCAATCAAAAATAAATAAAGATCAATTAACTGGATGTGTTGAACATCGAAATGGATTGCAGCCCAATAATTAGCCAAAATCAAATAATTAGTAACCAAGTTAGAAAAGTTTTAATAGTATTAAAACACTAATATTACCAGGTGGCTGGAAACTTGAAAGATAAAAAAGTATAAGTTTCTCCAAATGAGAAATTCCTGTGGATATTTTATATTTTCGTTTTGGTGCTCAAATACATGTTTGCTGATACAAGAAATTTTTTTGACCAAAAAATATTTTAGTTACATTCTTTTCTGGGTTGGGTGATGTATTTAAAAGAAAGCAGCTCCTGTTACTTGAAGTCACCAGCTGATAATAAATCGTGTGTTTTTTGGATGAATGGAAAGAAAAACTTTAATTAATTTTGCAAAGAATTCTTATATATGATTGTCTGGAGCTTATTTAATCTTATGGGCTCACCCATCAAAACAATAACAACACATCGTTTGGGAACACAGCACAAAGTTCAAATTACAATTTATTTTTAAAGTATTCATATTCGATATAGGAGAGCATTAAATCGCCTAAAACTATTTAAAAATAATAATATTTTGAAAAATATAAAATTTCGATCAAAATCGTATAATAAACAATCAATATTTATTGATGATACCCCAAAAATGTTCATTTATTACTTTTAAATTTGGTATCCATGTTGACATTTCGAAAATATTTCTATTTCCGGTTTTTCCAGTACGCATACATAAAGGTTTTACTTTATACATAATTGTGATAAGGGTCATCATTCATGTATACACTCATAGATAATATAAAGATAACATAATATTGGACGTAATATTTGTTCAGCTGAATATTTAAAAAAAAAAAAAAATTATATTGATTTTGCACATCAAACCATTTTTTCATGGCATAAAAAAAAATTCTTAAAAAGGTTTCCGGTGGGAAAACTTTTTTCACGATAATTTTTAAATAAATAAATTTTATCATCAATATAAAATAAAAAGTTAATCAATATTTTATAGATAATTTGGGGTTTTTCTGTATACTCTATATCAGGCGTTCATAAACTTTTTTTCTCTCGACCCACTTTTGCAGATGAAACATTTGGCGACTCCAAAATGGCTATATCAAAACACTACTTTTTTATGTTACAGGCTGTGTAGGAATTGTGTAGCACTGAATAACAATTGAACGATAGCAATACAAATTACATACTTATGTTTCCTTATGTAAAGTTTGGGGTTAGGTCGAGTTCAAATTAGGTTTTCGTTAAATTTAATAAGGTTTTATGCAATTCGATAAAACCAAGTTAGGTCTACACCAGTGTGGGGCGCACCTTCCTATCGGATGCGCCCTCGAGTGGTAGATAAAGAATAGCTTGACCGCATTGCCGGTGAAAAAGTAGGAAATAAAATATAACTCGTAGCACAAAATTACTATGAAGCGTCTGTTCATCAGAAGCGGAGAAACGGCGTCAAACAGCGTCTGTTCCTCATGTTAAAAGCGACTGAAACAAACTAGGTCCCCGAATTGTGGTCGTAGATTGAGAATTGGGACATGCTAAACCAGCAGGCATTTCAAATATTCAAAATCAAAAGAAAAGCAAAACCTTGAACACTTCTAATGTATGACATTGGTAAAAGGGAAAGGGATTCATCGGCACAGACTGGTCATCAGTTGGGCACAAAAGAACACATTACAAAAAATACGTGTACTTTGACAAATCCGAAGCCAGTCTTAGAACCAGAAAGGAAACTGAAAAAAGTAGCGAGATAAACAAAAATGACAAAAAATAGCATCAAAACAGCAAAACAGAAATCAAAAATGACAAATTTGACCAAATTCTCTTTTTATTAAAAAAAAGAGCTGTAACGTATGCGGTGCTGCTAAAAAAAGTAAATGAGGCCTGGTTATGTGAGAATCAGTGAGTCCAACAGCGGGATGTAGTTCCACGAGTGTCAATGATAGAGGTTCTAAGAGCTTATGGCTGCTCTTAATTATAAATTCAACAAGGGTTCCAGCCCTGATAATATTGTAAATGTATGAGACCTTTGCATATCCGTGGCGGTTTGTTAGAGTGTATAACACCTGCCTAGGTATCAAATTATTTCATATGCGCAACAGAAATTTAAACAACCGGTTCTTCTGCTGGAAGGAACGAATGAATTAAAAAAATTATCGTCATACTTCCCGATCTGGCTCCTGGATATGACTAGTAAAGTATTAGAGAAGATCAAATGCAAAAGACTGCTTGTAGCTATTTAAAACAGAGAGGGCATGTCTAAAATGCAATTTGGATTTTATAAGGCGTGCTCTTTCACTAAGAGGCAATTGCATGTGTTAGATGGAAGGGAGGATTGAAAAAATAAAGTGCAGATGTCACAATGAATGTTAAAAATTTGTTAAATTCGGCTGGGTGGGAGTGCATATACGACGCGGTACTAAGTATAAAGGTACCCAAGTATTTACCAAGGCTAATTACTTTATAATTAGAGTTGTAATGTACAAATGTAATGAAGACACAAAAGCCTATCATATAACCAGAGGGGTACCACGAAGCTCTTTCGTTGTGTAATGTTATTCATGATAGCATTTTTTTAAATACTGTATGCGAGAAAACTATGAGAGTAAATCGTGCAATATCACAAATAATTCCAAACGGAGAAGCTGCTCGACAAAACCGTAGATAACGCAGTAATGTGGTTACATCTATTCTGATGTATATGAATGTACATGAATGCTCTTATGTAATCAAACCAACCCTAGTAGGTAGCTTAACGGTTATTGCAAAGGAAAATTCCAATATAAGACTATGGATCCAACAAATATCAACAAAAATCTAAAACAAAGAGATTATCCATACTGAATACTCTGGAAAATCAGCTAAAATAAAAGAAGCCAAATTGATTACTAAACTGGATTGGTCCAAACGATTTTGACAGATATAGGTTTGATCCTTTTGAGGAGTAGTTTTTTGAAGAGTTTGGACAATGATGTTAATACAGATATATGTAGGTCTGTATTATGTCTTCTCATTATAGGCGGTTTATTAAGCTTGGATAACATAATAGCTTCTGCTATTTTCACTTTTAGAAATGTATTTTCTTCTGCTGTATGTCAAGTCAAAGGTTTAAACGTTTTTTTCAGATGTTCAGCAAAAATATAAGATTTATCTTTGGGCTTTTGGCCAAGTTACGATCAGTTTTTTTAATTAGTGGCATCGTGTACAGATATTAGTGTACAGTCCTTTTTTTCTGTGTGCTCAGGAAGACTTCCTAATATTTGTTGAAGCTTACTGCTATGGTTTCTTTTATTAACTGCTTCAGATTGAAAATAGTTTTGCTCTCTGGTGCTCGATTTCTTTGCCAGATTTTTACGAACATTTCGCTTTTATCTGACCAAATTTCTTATTTCCAGTGTATCATTTTTTTGAGGTTTATTTTTTCTGATTCTTTTCGCTTGGTGCCCTACTTACTGTTAA
Source organism: Tipula confusa (assembly GCA_963556175.1). Lineage (NCBI taxonomy): Eukaryota > Metazoa > Arthropoda > Insecta > Diptera > Tipulidae > Tipula > Tipula confusa. Next base: position 189,481,174 of record OY744476.1, on the reverse strand, counting down.
AGATTAACTTGCCTTTTGTTTAGAAATTCTATATTTCCTTCTATTTTAAAGAAGCGATTGACAATTTCATTTAAAGTGTTTTGCATTATTGTTAAAGCCTGTTGAATTCCAACATTTTGATCTGAAGGCTCAAGTAGTCCTAGTTTTGCTGCTTGTGAGAATGATAATTCATCTGCTGTTTCGCACTATGGGACGTAGTGACAGGTTTTGAGATTTCGGTTTTTTTTCGTTGCTTTCATTGACTGGTTTTTGTTTGACATATTTTTCATGCTTTGCTGTGTTTTGGCTACTTTTGGATTCCTTGGTAGTTTGCACAGTTTTCTAAGTGTTTTATCTATCACACTTTTTTGTATCATACTTTACCTCACATTTTACACATCTGGTTGAGCGGTTGCAGTATTTTTGTATGTGGTTGTGTGTCTGACACTTTTTGCATTGTGGTATTTTCGCTGTCACCTTTTTCAATAGCTCCATTCGGACAATCATTCCCAAGATGTTTCTAATGTCGAATATGTTCTCAATTTTCTCTGAGTTGGTGAAGGTCAGAGTGTATAGTGCACTCCGGTAGACTAGTTTTCCATTGCCGGTAGACTAGTTTTCAATTTTAAACATATTACCCGCATGTAAGATCGTATAGCATTTTTTCTTTTGAGGTTTTAAATTAGGCATGTTTGATGTAGACCCCTAGCAACTACTTTAATGGGTTTATAATTTTGTTTTATTCATGTTTATACCATTAGAGATCAGTAGCACGACAAATAATGGCCACCCTTGACAGGGCTCTACGTTATCATAGCAAGACTCAAACCAAATGTTACCAAATTCGGAGTTCACTTAATAATGACCAATCATCTTCTTAGCAATTCAAAAATCGGTGTTTGTATAGTGCCACCTTAACTTGAGTGTAGTAGTTTTGGGTCCTCAAGTATTTGATTTCCTCAGTGCCTGTCATATCTGGCAGTATTTCCTCTATCCATCACCTGGGAAGGCGCTTGATGGGGGAACTGGCAAACTCAACACATGACCGATTATATAATGTTCCGAAGAACTGCTACTTTTGCAGTCCCCCGTGATATTTTTCGGTAATTAGCTAAAACGTTTCTATGGTCAACGACTAAACACTGGTAGCGAACGTATTATAAAATATAATTTCCTTTTGAAAACCCTTAAATTTGCTATTGGTATGTGTTTATCAAATTTTTCAAGGGTGGAACACAAATTTTTTTAGCATCATGATATTATATAGCTATACAGATATTGAAAATGTGTACAAAAAATGATAAATTATTTAGCCACACGTACAAATTTTCTTATCAAATAATAATAATAGTGGAATATAAATTAACGATGAATAGCAACAATACTCGATATTCGTAAAAAGCACAATAAAATTAGTAGATAAATCAAATTAGAATTAAATTTTTTGAATTTTTTTTTCGTTTTTCCGGAAAATTTATAATCTACATGTGAAAAACGTTGTACAATAAAAAAAAATTCTAATTAATGCAAAAAGCCATTTATCATTTTAGTGTGCCGTATATATCCATACACATATATAAAATGGGTCAATATATGTTTTTCGAATATGTTGTACGCTTAGGGGAAAATTATTTAATTAGGGAAAATGAATAAGGGAATTATTTACGAAAACCTGGCAGGTATATATGTTGTAGAATTTTATTTTTAATTGAATTTAATTTTTCAAACAGAGTATAGTGGTATTTTTTTTTAATAATGCCTTAAATTAATGTATGATGAAGATAAAAAATTATTGAAATCTATATACAGATGGGATTAGTAATTTTTTATGATTGGGTTTGCGGATTACGAACTGGGAGGATTTATGGCATTAGGTATACATTTTCTTATAACTGTGACCACTTGTCGCAAAATTTAGCTAACCTACGAAGAAGTAGACCTTCTTATGATGTTAGGTCTAATCAGTTTGTATATAAATGGAAGGGATATGTAAATAATTTATCGTAACTTAATCGTGATCGGTGATGATGATGAATATAACTGCAATAAATTGTGAAAAGCAATAAAAGAATCTAAATAGCAAAAATAGACACAGGTATTCGAAGATGGCTGAAACTAAATTCAAAAGTTTAAACCCAAAAGACTAATATATAGTTTAGGGGCTTTTCAGTTGCAAACCTAGTATCGTTTTGAAACCATCTTTATGGCATGATCGAGATATCAATAAGATGTTGTTTATACTGATTTTCAGTTAAAGCCTTCGTCAAAATTGATCTTTTAATATTTTACGATATGTTAGAAAAATTAAACTGTAATAGCGTTCTAGTCAGGTGGCTGTGCTCTTACATTTTAATTTGTTAAATTGGTAATTTGTTAAATTGTTCTGCTTATTTCATGCGTCTTCTAGGGTTTCACAAAGTACCCATAAATGATCAATATTGGTCTTCATATTCCTCAATGATATATGTTTGGGTGTTTCAAATTCTCAAATTGTCTGCTTTACACGACATGAAAATTTTTGTTAATCAAATGCACATTTTTCTTTTCTGATTTCTGGGTTCTCATCACATCAAAATTTTACTAGTCACATTAATGCGGTTGTTTCAAGAGCTTCCATCAGATTTTTCAAATTAAATTGTTAGAAACTTTTTGATCCATCCTATTTGCATTTAGTTTTATCTAACGCTTACACGCTTCCTCCATTTTATGGACATTGCTGCATTTTACTGCCGGTATTCTAACTTTAGATAATCGACGAAACATTGCAGCAGCACTCTATGTTCACGATCTTTTTGTTTTAGGAAGAGATTCCACAGATTTACTTGCACACCTAAATGTGTTGGCTTCCGAGTATCGTTAAACACCTTAGCTTACGTGGAAACTAGCCAGTTAGGGTTTGATAAATGTACGTCTAGATTTTAAGTAAAGCTGCATATTTTCTTTGCTTTACTATTATCAATAACTAAGCGATTTAAGCTTTCACCACTGGCTTATCCATTACTTTCTCTATTGAAAATTTCCAAAAACTCTGTGAGATCGTACGCCATAATATACGGTTTCCGCTCAGTAAATTAAAAGCTTACGTTTTGAACCTATAGTCCGAAATAAATCTAAAGTAAACCTCTTTTCCAATCATCCTTAGCCCCAATCCGCCATTGATAATCTGTCGATTTGGCCAATTTTCTGTTTCCGCAGAGGTCATATTTTTACTTTTACGCCGTTTATGACTAACAGTTATAGCCCAAGTGCTTTTGTTTTTATTCTAGACTCTCAATCTTTAAACTAGGTTCTGACAAGGTCACCTTCACAAAGCCACTTCACCTCCCTCTCTGAGTCAAAACGTCTCGCTTTCAGCATTTCCTCTGATTTTTTCCAGTTATCCTTGTGACGTACAATTTCTTTGGAGATCTGTTCGAGCTCAAGAAAACGTTCAAATATCTTCCCTCTTTTGTTCCTAAAACTGTATAGCGAGATTGATTGTTTTTTCTATAATGCCAACATTTTATTTCCAAGCCTTATTCTCTTTAAAGACTTTGTTTAAACAGATAAATTATTATCCAGTACCTCCTTTGTATGTATCACGTGATCCATTATTACCCATATATTACAATAAACAACTATAGAATCAGTGAGGTTGGATATTAATTTCAAACCACAAGATAGAATCCCGGTCGCATGTCCTTTGCACTCGATTGACCGCATTCTGCAATGAAATTTAAAGTTATGTGAGCCATTTGAAATCCAAAGATTAAAAGCCCCCATCTGCCTAGATGACTAGCTCTATAGTCATTGCTTGAGGAAATTTTGCAGCATGCATAGAGGTTTGAACGTCGACGGAGAATTAGGGTCGCCATCTTAAGCAAACAATACGTGTCGAAAGATCTTCTACATATAGCTATAGAAATATTCTCGGCCACATTTACCAGATATACAGGTCTAGCAGTGAGCGAGAAAAGCCAGAACTTACCATTTTCAATAGCTCAACTGGAATGCCATCTGGTCTCAGAGCTCTTCCAAATTTACAAATGGACTATTGAGCTTATCCCCCTTAAACTCAGACATAATCTTTATCTGTCTTAAGGCATCAACTTATATCTCCAATTTGAGTTTGGAACAGGTTGTCTACATTATTTTCCAATAATTTCTGATTCTACCGTTGTGCATACATCGCCACGATGTTCGAGCAAAGCTTACAAGTGACAATTTTTTATCCCCTGTTCTATTGATTACTGTCTTCCTCGTCACATATTTCCGAAGAACAGCGAATCTTGCTGGAACTTTTGCTTACAATTTACCACTTTTTACACCCCTTTTATGCAAAATTGACTTGAAAAATACCCCACGCCCATTGAGCAAAGCGCCTTAGTCTAAAAGAGTTTCTTCTTAGTTCCACTCTACTAATTTTACTTTAACATCGAAAAGTCACACGCCCATTTAATGACCCATACTTTATTACCAGCAGGAGCTTCAACGTGGTCTCTAGATAGTCTCCACTAGATCCCTGATAAATTGTCCTCTTTATGTTCTTACAAATACCAAAGCAGATTTACAACCTTCATAGTTTGGGCTTGTGAGCATTGGGTTCTCACTAGGAGCAATTGTCTCTCGCATTTCAATCTGAAGTTGATGAAGCTAAGATTACTACCTAGGTAACTTTCCATAACCATCCAATGTAATGCAGTCAGACTGCCAACACCAGGGTCATACTCGGGATAGACAAACCGAAAGCTGGTTTTTGGTAATTGGGTGTTGAGCATCTATTTGTCGTGATTAGACCAATTCTTGACACCATTTTTATGACCAGTCTTCTTTTAGTTACCTGTTTCGGCATGTTTGATACTGCTTAAGTACTACAAACTAGCTGCGTCATGAGATCACTCGCAGTTCAGCAATAATTTAAATTTCACTGAAGAATTTTTTCCACCATCTCTCCAAGAGTCACCATCTGTGACAAGAGTCACCATCTGTGACTTTTCTCCACTTGTAGTCGTTTTATGAAGGCCATTCAGACGCTTGGTTCTTGAATGTTATTTTCTTCAGCTACTTTTGTCTTGTCATAGACGAAACAGTTCAACTAGGATTTGCATACTGCCGTTTTATGCTCATGATCAAGACCTTTGCAGTGCCTCAAAAGGGACAAAATTCAGCAATGAAAGCGTCATAGTGCCTCCAGTCTTTTCTTGGTATGACTGTAAATCCAGCTTAATCCTTCTTAATTCTAATACTTTAGGAGCAGTCCATTCATTTATTTCGACTTTTCGTTTTTTTGCTCTCATCTTTTTTCGGTAAATATGGGCATTCATATATCGCCTAAAGGCTAACATTCAGTGGCATTTTCTACTGCTACTTTTACCCCTTCTTTGGTTGCCTTGGCAGCTTTTAAACTTTGCCCGCTCGTGTGGTTTCCTGAATTGTATTATAGTCTGCGCAGAAACCCAATTCCATCAGCACTTCACCATTGAATGTCTTTTGGTTTTTCTGATTCAAAGTGTGGCGGATTTTAGAGTTCTATCTGCTTTTTCCCAGTTATCGTATCTGAATACAATCCCATCAATTATCACTTCAGGCATCAGGAGACCATCTTTGTAGGAAAAATCCTGATAATATTCCTGATGGTTTTACAATTCCATGGAGCTTTTTTCTTTTGCGCCACCTATGATATATAACAAATCACATTAATGTATATATAATGTAACATGGCATTATAGCACATTTTACACCTAGTCGGAACATGATTGTTAAAATATTTTTTGGACATCTGTGTTTGAACACAGATAAATATTACACCTAATCCAGGAGCACGTATTATTGCAACAAGTCTGATTTAGTTTAAAAAAATCACGCACATTCTAATCATTGACTTCGGGATAGGAGGTATTTATAACTAACAACAATTAAGTCATAATCTAAGATAACTGTGATATAAGTTTATTATAAGCTAATTAATGTTTCAAAGTTTAAGTCAGAGTATAAGTGATGCCGTTTGATCACAAACGGCATTACTTAAACTCTTAATCTTTTCCAAAATAAAGTATTTATATACTTTAAAGTGATATAAAGTATTGAAAGTGATATAAAGTCCTGCAACAAAACTTAAAAATTCGTGCCTTCGACAAAACGTCGAGTATGCTGGAATAAATGGATTTTCCCGACGATTATGATAGTAAAATTATAAGATTTTTAAGGGAGAACTTTAAACTGTCGGTACCTTATCGGCAAATCAAATTTGACTAAATTTGTAAAAAAGCCCAACGTCATTTTTTTTCTAAATATATAATAAAATGGGAAGAAATTTTATAATATTTTAGAGGAGATATATTCATTACCATCGATAAAGGTAGTGAACCTTACCAATAATAAATTCAGTTAAAGTTCAGCCAAATTAGTGACATTAGAAACCAAGTAATTATTGGTTCTTTCACGAAAAATAATAGTTTAGAGGACGAGATATTGTACAGAAAATGTGGAAAATGAGATGTTTAATTGGAAATGACACTCAAAAGGGAATAAAAATAATTGTTACTGAAACGGATTTTAATATACAAAAAATTCAACCACAGGAAATTTCAACTACTTGTCACGCCATAGAGAGAGAGAACCGCCATAAGAAGCAGGAAGTTATAAATATTGCAAAGTTATTAAACAAATGGTAGCACCATGTAAACACTATAGAAGAAAAGTAAAGATTCACCAGTCAAACTAGTTGTTCAGAGTATGCAGGTCAGGAGTGTTAACCGAGCAAAATAGTTGAGAAAAACGATTATGTATTGATTACAGGTTTATTAAAACAATAAACGAGTTGCAAGTTTACCTCATTCGTTACATCAGAAGGTGTATAAGTGTTACTTTAATAATGGACGATTTAATCATCTCAGTAGGATATGAACAGTAAAAACTTATAACTTACTACTTTTTACAACACATTTGAAGATTTCGAAGATCGATATCACAAATTAAAAGGCAGACTTAAATTAGAGCTGTTTCTGATATCTCTTTAGTAAATGAAAGTATCAAAAGATCAAATGAATCTATATTTCAAACGCCCGAAGTTAAAATTTCCTTTCTGACGGTTTAGTGATATGACTTAGTGGTTAACATTTCACGACACATATGTTGTAATTGTTCATAAGTAAAATAGTAAAATTCACTTATCTTTTGGATAGACTTCATGGCGATGCTAAATAATCAATAGGCCATTTACCAAATCAGGTTATGAAAAAGCACGGGAAACTTTGGTCTCGGTTGTATGATAATCCTCATGTGATCGATTCGATCCAATTGTTCAAAGAAAGGAAACTGAACTTAGACAACTTTTAAGATAAACATTATCCCACATATCATTGTTAACGGCATCTGATTTTCAACTTGATGAACTTTCCCAATTAATCGGCATTAAAATTATAATTCGAAAACTTATAGGTAGTGCAACGGGAGGAGTCAATTTATTACGAGAAAAATTTATTTAGAGAAAAATTGTCGGGTTCTTCGTGAAGTCGAAAAATTAACATCGAAGCCAGTGATTGCGACCTCAAATTCACGTCGTAAATATAACTGAATTGAACTGTAGTGAAATTAAAGTAATTAAACTCATACAACTAATTGCGTTTAAGGGGAAACTCAAAGTGGCAACATATAATCAACCCGTTTCCAAAACGAGTCATCTTAAAACTCTAAACCTATTTATGGACCCAAATGGTTTCATTCGAGTAGGAAGAAGATTAATCAACGCCAATCTAAATTATGACAAAACATTTCCAAATCTTTTATCTTCGAAAAGTGACTACTCCTATTTTTCTGGACCCCAATTGCTTTTGCTTATTACCAAACATGTTTTTCAAGCGTGCGTCAATGATTTTCCAATAAAACCAATAATTTCTCAGTTGACCAAGAGTGACCTACTTATCGAGCGCCTTTCGTCAATTAAATCATTTTTTTTAATTCGGGAGTCAATTTTTATGAACTTTTCTTTATAAAACTTGGCAACACTACACAAGACACCTCCAACAAAATTATACATTGCATCGTTCGTTAGTCTGAGCACTAAAGAAATTCACCTTAAAATGGTCCAAAACTTGACTACTAAGTCGTTCATATCACGAGGAAGAACTTCCACCATTTATTCAAACAATGCTTCAACATTTCATTGGTCTAACAATCAATTATAGAAAGGATTATATAATTTATTGCACTCGTAAGCTAAGCAGACGAATGTACCCGACTTTTTTAATTTTGGGAGAGTTTCGTGCAAATTCATTCCAAAATGGGCACCAAACTTTGGAGGTATCTAGTAGTAGGCACCTGTTAAGTTTTGAAAAATTTTGAACATTTTGAAGAATTTAATACGTTAAATTTAATCTAAATTCTCGACCTATTTTAGTTGTTTTGCATAACCCAAATGATCCAGAGTTGTTAAACACAAAGTCATTTTTTAACAGGAAATGCAACACAATTTTTACATAAACCTTCCTATAATCGTCTTTCAGAAAAAACCTTTTCTATCTAGATTCCATCCAATCAGCAAGCTTGTTGAATCTTTCTGGAAAATATACTCTTTAGAATATTTGCACAGTTTGCAAATACGTTCAAAGTTCGATTTTAGCAAATTTCTAACCTGGATATGTCATTTTTCTTATTCAAGATGACTTCATCACCAACAAAATGGACTTTCTCGATTGTGTCTTCAGTTTGCATGGTTCCGTGAAAATTTTTCTTTTAACAGAACAAAAGCTTTGGTTTCTTAGATTAAGTTATCATTTGGCAAGCTTAGTTGATTTATGGCATTTGTCATAAAACGGTTAATTCAATTAATTTGTAATCTTTGATCAATTTTTTTAAAATCTAATTTATATTAACTTCAAAGTTTCCTGTCAAATAAAGTGTATATAAATTTAATTTTCATAAAACGGTTAATTTAATTGATTTGTAAGATTTAATCAACTTTGTTAAAATCTAATTTATATTAATTTTAAAATTTTGTGCCAAATAAAGTTTTTCCTCATGAAGTATCGCATTTTAAGTATATTAAAATTCAATCTGTTTGCTTAGACTCTCTTCCAAATCTTTTATCCGCGAGTTAAACAATCAAAATCATGTAATTCAGGCTTCAGCGAGGCAATTTCAGTCCTTTGTGGCATGAAGTGCGTTTATATATATATATATATATATATATATATATATATATATATATATATATATATATATATTTGGTTTTGGAACAAAAAAAAAAGGAAAAAAAGTAGACTGTGGCAGTAACAAAATTTTTGTTTGCTAAATCTATTAAAATGGTACTAAGCTTCCTAGGATTATACTTCGGGTATATTAGACGCTTTCGAAAAACTGGTAGATTAGCCAGTTTTTAAAGGTTAACGATCGACTTTTATGCTAAATTTCCTGTTAAAGTTCCAAACTGATAAAAACTATAACCGAATAATATTTGTGCAACACAACTACAATTTGCATAATCGTACATTTATGATTCTAGATTTTTAATTTTAAATTTCGATTTAAACTCGATGGAAGTCAAACCAAATTCTTATATTGCTCAGCTAACGGCTAATAAAAATGCAAGTAGTTTTTTACAGTATATACCAAAATGAATATATAAATATTTAATGTTTTGCAAATTTTAAAAGTTAATTTGTTGGAAAATTTTATAAATTTTTTTTATGGTTATTCTCCAAACTCCGAACAAATTCGGTAATAACTTATTTTCTGTTTACAGAAAAAAATATTCTTGGCAAACCAAATCCCATATTAAAAATTTATATTTGTTGCTTTTGAAAATAGAAAATAATACGACAAAACATTTTAAAAATTATTAATAATATAAAAAAAAAAAAAAAATTAAAAATTGGATATTTATCAATTGAATTAGTGTACTTTATCTACCATCTAAATTACGATATAATTGTTTTAAAACAAAAAATTGTGTACGTCTGTTTAAAATTTGTTGGCAGATAGACATAAGTCTATTTTTTTTTTGTTTTAATTATTTTTTTTTTTTGTATTTGTTATAATAATAAAAGATTTAATATTTTTGCCAAATTTTTTTCATTTTGATTTTATTTAAGAAAGATTTTCCAATAAAATTTATGATTGTCATTAATGTCTGGAAAACTATAATTTGTCCATTGTAAAAATCTGTTTATCTGTACATGTACCGAGTATGATATCTCTAGTATATGATAAATAATAGATTAAATGTGAATATGTTTAGTTAATGGTTTTTATTTTATAATCTAAACTTATGTTCTATATATTATTATTAGTATTATTGTTAGTAGTAATGGCAGTAGCAATATAGTAGAGTAGTAGTAGCATTAGAGCAATGGATGAATTAGATATGATTTATAGGTTTATTTACATTTTAGTAATAATATTTGCTTTATGGATTTACTTTAATATTTAAATATTAGTTTTAATTGCCGGATATAATTAATAATTAGGCTATTACATGCACATTGTCATATAAGATATAGACTTAGATTACAAAAGAGTGATAAAATATGGATTTTTATATTATGTCTTGGTGAAATATTCGATATAAAAGACACTCGAGTGTAGTTTATATCATTGACCATTCTGTCATATACTTTGCCTTTTTTTAACTATAGTTAAATTGTAAAATTTATAAGAACTAGTCACTTAAATTATGTTTCTAAAATTGTAAGGTTTTTGTACTTAGGAACTTTAATGAGCTAACTATTAAGTGTTTTCTTAATTTTTAAAAAAAATATAGAGAAAAAAAATCTATTTAATATCCTGCGACAAAACGGTCCATTGTAATAATGCCCAAATCTTCATATTCAGATTTTTTAATTTGTGGCTAACGGTCCGTTAATTGAAAAGATACTAAACACTTGATTTTCCAAGAATTAACAGTCATTTTTAGCGGTGGTGTCACGCATTGGTTCTATAAAAGAAAATTTTGAGAACTGATCGATCACAATAAAAATGTAACAGTTTCCATCCTTAGAACGAGGATATGGCCTATGAAAATCAATAAAAAAATTTGGAAATTGACGCTTGGTTTCATAAAAATTTTCCATAGGTGCTTTAGTTTTGAAATTAACAGGTTTGCACTCCTTGCAAATATCACTTCCTATCACCATAATATAAACGTCTCGACTCATACCTGGCCAATAATAATATCTAAATATTTAATATCCTTTAGAAGGAACTAACTTTTTTCCAATCGTCAAATAACCGCTCATCGAATGGAATTTACCAGAAAACGTCTTTGAAATCAAGACTTGAGATAAATGTGGTATTTACTAGTCACCCCGGTAGTCCAACAATGAGTGGCAAGGAATAGGCATCCTTATCGTGACCTCGTTTACCTTCCATGCATCAAGACACAATCGTATTTTGCCATTTGGCTTACGCACTCACGTGCAGTAAAAGGGGAACTCCACGAGCTACAACGCTTCTCTATAACTCCAAAAGACAATATACGATCCAGTTCAGAATATACATCCGCATGCACCGCTGGCAACACAGCATAATGATGTTTTGAATTTTTTTTGCAATTGATTTGGAGGATGAGTTGGTAAGTAGTTAGTCCCGCTTGCATGCTTGCATAGTAAATTGATCCATGTCTTGTATTCCCTTAACTCTTATATAGTTCCCAAATACCTTTTCATTCCATGTTTCCTCCCTAATGGTCTAGCAATCATCTGACCAGCTTTGTGGCCAACATGGCCACGCCGAAACTCTGACTGGATTAATAAATAAATTTCCGTAACAATTCCGTTACAAATTAGCCAAATTTTCCATTTTCTAGGGCTTTTTATTATTATTTAAGATTTTCAGTTTTTAAGAAAAATTTTCACCAGTATGGGTTTTTCTGTCACAGTCATCTGTTTTTTCGATTTTGTAAGATTTTTAGAACAAGTGAAAATTCCCAAATTTTACAGACTCTTTTCGTATCCAAATTTTGTCGAAATTGTACAAATTTCAAAAATTTTGTGAGATTTCCATTTTAAAAAAATATTTGCATTTTTCATGAGATTTTGTCATGATTTCGGTTTTAATAACAATTTTACTATTTTCACGGGCCTGGCCTGATATCATAAATTTTTAGGAGTTACTGAATTTTGGTTATCATGTGTTCCCTGATTTTGCAAGGTTTTCGGATTAAACGTTTTTCAATTTTAACAAAAACGTATACCAGTATGTTGAAAAATTGATGCAGTTTATGTAAACATAATGATCAAAATTGTTCAGTTTTTCTGGGTTAACCCTCATTTGTTGAAAAACTTTACAATATTTATACGATTTATGGCCGTGTGAAAAGCATGAGATTTCCAAATTTATGCCGCATACTTCCACCGACTGCCCTTGTGACTTGTTTATGGTCATCGCAAATGCAATTTTCACTGGTAAATGAATGCGTTTGAACTGGAATGGCGAATCGGTTGAAGTCAATCGAATGAGCGGAAAAAGGCATTCTACTCCCTTGAACGGTCTTTTCAAAAACCTTGCCACTATCACATTGTTCATATGCTTCGTCACAATAGTCGGGTTCTATTGCACAGATTCAACTTGACGACGTCAATGATGAGACGGATTACCAGGCCAACCCAAAGAGTTTAGGAATTCCACTGGATAATTGACGTCTTTGTCTTCGTTTTCAACGTGATCTTTCGATTTGAACGCAATTCTCTGAAATTTGATTTTGAATCGTCAAGTCATTGACATCAATATTTGTTGCTGCTAAAATTGCGCGTGCGCTCAACCAATAGGAATTACGATAAATTTGACCCATGTCCGGATATATATACATAATTCGGTCATGTTTCTTTGTCGTTAATTGGCAAATTTCAGATGAAATCGATATTAAAGCAGTGGAAGTATCTATGGTCCATTTCCGATTCTTAGCAGTTCTTTAAAGAAAACTTCTGCCGAGTAAAGCAATCATCTCGCAAACTGTTTACTTGCGCAAGTTGAAAAGAAACTCGTTAATGTTATTGCTGGTGGTCTTTTCACTCGCTGTGTTGCGTTTTCTGTATTGAAATTCACTTTCTGATCATTCTTCAATTGATCTGCCAGATGCACAACAAGCGGATGATGTTCATGAATTGCAAATGAAAATATGCTCTATAGAGTGTTTGGCCGCAGTTCACATATCTGCCCATTTGAATCTTACTGAGTTCATCTCCTTCAACGTGTCTTAAATGCCTTAGACAAGATTGGCGGATATGGCACGATCCAAGTGTTGACAACCATGATATCCACTCCTTTCAATTGAGTGATGAATGTTCTGCCATTGTCACCTGGTGAGCGAAGCCGTTAGAGTGGATATCCATCATTTCTAGTTTGAGTTTCGAAAATAAAATCCCATGGATAGCGTTTTGTGCATTTATTGGCAGACATATGGTCTTCACCACTTCGTGTAACTCTGAAACTATCTCAAGATTTGAGGATTTTGCAAACCTCTTTTCTGCCACTCAACTGAATAGATCCAGCATCGACCAGTTCCGTAAACATGTTGTTTTGCAATGAAGTCCATTTGCCATTTGAGTTTCTGTTTGAACACTCGTGCTGTGACGTCGTGACGATTGCTTGGTGAGTGACCGGGATGCAATAACTGCGTAATCTCTGACCATTTTTGGGTTGCAAAATCTGACCGTCCATAATTGTGCTCGTAAGTCATCGGGTCCTGGCAGATTTTGGATTTATGAGAAGCGTCGAATTTATCATTTATTACTATTTTCCAATGTATGAGATTTTCGAGTTAGAAAAAAATTGGCAATTTTCATTGGCCATCATCATTTTTTCGGTATTTTCCAGTTTCGTATTTCAAAGAAAGCTGTTCAATTTTCATATATACTGAACCATTATAGATTTTCGATTAATATTACAAAATTTTCATAGACTATAATTTAATCTTTTTTAACATTTATAATGTTTTCAGATTTTAAGAAAAATTGGCATCTGCATTTTGTTTTCGATTTTTTTGCAATTTTTAAAAATGAATCAAAATTGTAAAAAAAATTTCAACTAACAATCATTTGTTTTTACGATTTTGTGAGGTTTTAGAAAATTTTAAAATTTTATCCCGATTTTCCTCTTTTAATTTTTTTCAAAACAGTAGCATTTTCTCTCTCGATTTTGGAATTATTTCGATTTGTATAGGCTAACTACCGAGTTTTCTAGGTTTATGTAAAGAGGTCGGATTTATAAGAACTAAACAGTTTTCTAAATGTTTTAAGAAGTTTGTTGAACTTCGGTTACAAAATTAACAACTTACATATGGGCTTAATCATGCATTCCCTAATTTTTTGGAAATTTTCGAATTTTTAGTTAAAAATTAAAATTTTTAATTTCCTATAGTAATAATGTGATTGGCTAGGTTTTGAGATTTACCAAAATTTACCACTTTAATGGGCTTTTCATAATTTTTGAGGTTTTCGAACCATGAAAAATTTAAAACATTTTTTTGTCAAATCTAGTTAAAATTGTAAAATTTACCATTATCATGAGATTTTCCTGATTATGTGAGGTTTTTGAATTTATGAGCTAATCAACACGAAATCTCTTTTTGAACATTTTACGAAAAAGGTACAATTTACAGGGGCTTATCATAATTTTTCATCAGTTTCCTTTTTGGAAGTTTTTGAATGTTTATCTAATATTTGGTATTGGTCAAAATTATTGGTCAATTTTTATCGTATTTCCTATATGTAATTTTTTTATTTTGGTTTTAAATGAAGTTCCAAATTTTACATTTTTTATGGGCTTACTATCATTAAATGATTGGGATAAACCAATTTAGTTTTTCCGATTTCAAGAAACTTTTTGACTAAAGTAAAATTTTTAAGGGTCTTTCATAAAATGTTTTCTTGTTTTCTTGATTTCTTTCATTTTCCTTTAGAATTGTATAATCATGAGGTTTCTTAATTTATGAATGTTTTTGAGTTTTGGTAAACAATTTACAATTTTTATGTACTAAAGCCATCCTCTTTTTCTAGATTTTAAAAGGTTTTTGGACTTCTTTATAATTTCTATTTTCTTTGGGTAACCTTCATATATTTTTTCAATTTGGAATTTATGTCGAAAACTTACATTTGCATAGCTTTTAATATTTTATTTTTGATTTGTTTACGGTTTTCATATTTTCCGAAATTCTTATTTTTCCATTTTCAAAGTTGGTAAACATTTTATAGTTTCCTCACTGTCAATGAACGGTCGGCCTGAATTTGTGAGGTTGTCGGATCTATAAAAATGATCGGATTAATTTTAAAAAAAATTGTAAGCTTATATAGCATCAAATTTTTTACCTTTTAATATATTTTGAAATTTGGTTCAAAATTGTACATTTATCGTGGGTCAACTTTGTTTTTGTGAGATTTTTGGACCCATCATTTTCTCGAGGTACATATTAAAATTAAGAAAATATTTTTCATTTTCATGCGCTTTTTTTAATCATCATGTGGTTTTCCAATGTTTGGTATTTTGGCAAATAATTTACACTTTTCATGTGCTATAGCCATCATGTGTTGCTAACAATAACTTTTTTTTCCAATTTTGTAGATTTTTTAACTCATCATGTATTTTCCTAATTTCTTGCATTTACCTTTGAAATTTGGTTGAAATCGTAAAATTTCCCACGATCATAAATTTTTCAGTATTTTTATTTTTTTTTATTTTGAATTATTACTTCATAAACTTTGAGGTTTTTGGATTACAAGAAATTGCTCAATATCAACATAAGCTTTCTAATTTTTGGAAATTTTTAAATCTTGGTAAAAATTTACAATTTCTTTGTGCTACCTATACTGTGATTTCTATGATTTTACAGTTTTCCGTTTTAAGAAAAATTTAAATTTTCATGGGCTCACCATCATAGGTTTCTCGATTTTTTGAATTTAGTTTTTCGAAGTTTATTTAGAATTGTACAACTTCCCACTATCATAAGTTTTCCTTATGTTTTTTGGTTTATGAAAAACATTAAATTTTCGTGAGGATATCTCTACGAGTTTTTCATATTTCTTGCAATTTTGGGATTTCTATCAACCATTTACACGTTATTTAAGTCAATCATCGATGTCAATTTTTGTTAAGTTAATCATCGATGTCAATCGTTTATCAATTTTTGAAGGTTTTGACATATTTTGAATATGTTTACTATTTTAATAGGTTTTCTTCTTGTTTGTTTCCAATATTATGAGATTTTGTGATTTAGGAAAACTGCCAAATTTACATTGGGTTATTTTAAGTATATAATTTTGCTCTAAATTCTGCTCCCGGTTTTGCAATAATATAGGTTTAAAACCAAAAAACATTTCCATGGGCTGAACTATTTTATTTTGTTGATTCTTTGCAGTTTATAAATGTTAGTCCAATTTGTTTGATTCTCATGTGATAACCATTATTATATTTTTCCGGTATTAGGAGGACTTTGACTTTACAAGAAAAATGTTCAAAATCCTAATCATCAGGTTAATATGATCAGGTGAATATTGAAAATATTTTAACCAATTTTCATGAAAATATTAGCCGAATATTGAAGCAATAAAATATAAAAATGCATAAGGAGGGATATTTATTTATTGTTAAATATGAAACCTATTTGGGAATATACTATATACCGTAATGCTAAGAACAACATATATATTTAACTGTTAGAAACATATACCTGTCGAAAATCAAAAAGCTCTGTGCTAAGCATCAAACATAATTCAGATTATTTAGATTATTGGCCAATTTAAGTAAAAGGCATTATTATGCAAGAGTTGAAAGATTAAGTTGTTTGCCTTGTTAAGGTCGATCCTTAACAAGGCAAACAACCCTCACTCAAAATTATGATTTTGCAGTACGATAAACTTGACGAAAGGGATTCATTTCAAAATGTTCGGGAAAATGATTTAATATGTTTGCAACAAATCTTTGAACATGAGAGAGACAGATCATATATTTGATCAATACCTAAAGATGCGGAAGTAATTTTAGTGTGATTCTGATTAAAATATGTAAACAAGTTATGTCTAGTTTAAGAAGACACAAAAACCGTTGTGGAAACGTCTTGGTTAAAAACACAAATTTTTATAACATGTTAAACCGATTTGACTGGAAAATGTCGTATGGAAAATTTCAGTTGGAAGGTTTTCATTTTTTTGTATGTAATCTTTTACTACTATTCATTGCATATAAAAATTATAACATCAAAAATAGAAAAAATGGTACATTGGAAATAGCAAATTCTTTGAAAAGACAAAAAGTCGACTGTTTTTGACATTTACAATTCTATAAATCCATTTTTGTTTTAATTTTGTGAATTTAAAATATTTCTTCAAATTTCTAGAATCCTATTCCTTTTTTAAAAATAAATTACCAATGAAGTAGATGGTACATGTACTCGTCTTAGCATAAATAACCTGTACAATCGAAATAATTGTGATTTTATGTGTTCTTCTTGAATTCTGAGATCGACTATTTATCCAAAAAATTTAATTATTTCATTTAAATATTTTGTAATTTCAGCATTTCTGAACCATTATTATAATTTTGTTTTTTATTTTTATTCTAGGTAAGAGCATACATTTCATTATTCATACCAATAATTGAGTAAGTATATACACAATTTATAGACCATAATGTTCGGAGGGTGCTTTGGATGCACTGAATATTTTGTCGCAATTTCGGGTTTAAATATCATTTTTGTATAGGTTTCAGTTGTAATATCTGCTACTGCAGAGGTGTATCGTTTCTTTTACCAATAATCCTTTCTTGTTCTGAGCTTTAGCAAAAAAAAATATCGAGCCGCTTAAAAGCTATCAAGACAATTCATAATAACTTAGTGTCTGATCCGGTTAAGTGTACAATTTTACTGAATTGATATAATTCAAAAAAGGACCGGTCTAACCAAATAACTATTTCTATTTAGTTGAGTAGACAACTTATCTAAGCTGTTATTTTGAGCTGTATACCAAATGCTAAAAAAAAACTGCAATATGTCCACTAGTTTTGAAAATGTTAATTTAGCCGTGTACCGATTTTTCACTCGCTGTGTTTACTTTTTATTATGCTTGTAAGGAGTTTAGTCATGCCAAAAATTAAAAATGTTAAGCCTTAATGCCATTTCTATAATAAGGTTTTTTAGACATTAGTTCCTACACTGTAGCATAAAAAGTGAGGACATGAAATATAGGTTCTCTTGTTAGTATGAAAATCTGATCAGTCAATCAATAAATGTGACGCATTTTGCTGTTTTATTCTGTACTAGGACTAGACTACTACAAAGCGTATATTTGAAAATTTTTATTGGATTTGCATCATCCAAACCAGTTGTAATTTTGCGCGGCAAAGTGGTTGTTGGTATAGTTATCGTACGATATTATAGATTTTTCGGTCTTCTTGTTGACCGTTGCAAGTAGATTTTTTAGTATTAACAAGCCATTATTCTAATTTTGCCCAATTTAGTTGAGTTTGATAAATTTATTGGATGTTGAATCTGATATTGCAATCTAGTAACAAAATTTACCTAATCCATCACTGATTCTCGGCGACTTTATTTTGATCATAAATCAGTCGTTTGACTTGCCTTTTAAATGAAGAGGGAATCCTGTAGTCAGAAGCAGTTGGAGGTCAGCGATCAAAGTTTTAGCGCTTTAATGGTAAGTTAGCACCAGGCGTATTAGTGTTTTATAAAATGCGAGTTTGCATGACCGCAACGAATGTTCTCCAAAGTTTCAGTTGTGCTGAGATAACATAGTTGACCCGAAGTTTTTAAACGCAGTGGTTGTCATGGCCATTAGTTCTCAAATTTTCTCTGGAGATGCTGTTAGATGAAGTATTAATTTTATTTCGGGTCGTTTGGCAGTTGGGTCCAGTGATGAAGGGTAATAAAATATTTTTTTTAAACAGTTTCATTTCTTCTCAATTCACAATCCCCTTTTCTGCTGTTGGTCGATTTAAAATGGAAATATTTATAAAAAAAATACCCGGAATTAGCATAACAGTTTCTGGAGTTTTCATTTACCGCTTGGTCGTTGATATTTCTCATCCAGCTCCTTATAAATTCACGATTATTTGGTTAAATATATAAACTGGCTGGTTGTTCAGCATTCAAGTGTTATATTTAGCTGTGCCTTAGCCATTTTTAATGCAAATTATATTTATTTGCAAAGCTCCGTTAGCAATGGTCATCGTAGCATTCTTTTTGAACTCTCAGTGATCGCCTTCTGTTGGTATTTTGAACTGCGGTTGTAAGGAATGACTATAGTCATAAATTTATAAATTCGCTCTTCCCAGAACTATGCACATTATTTAACGTGTTCTTGTCGTCAGTTTTATCATCATAAAGAAGACACTTTGGCTATGCTATGACCATATCACATCGATTATTAATATCC
Source organism: Tipula confusa (assembly GCA_963556175.1). Classification (NCBI taxonomy): domain Eukaryota; kingdom Metazoa; phylum Arthropoda; class Insecta; order Diptera; family Tipulidae; genus Tipula; species Tipula confusa. Next base: position 189,461,840 of record OY744476.1, on the reverse strand, counting down.
AGATCAAAGCTTTAATTGCTGTCCATTTACTTAATTTCTATCTTTAAAAGCTTTTTATTTGTTATACGAGATTTAAATAAAATGGTGTGTTAAACCAAAATATAATCAATATTTTGCCATTAACAATGTTATGTTTAAATATGGATCATCCCAAAAAAAAAGTGGTAAAATCGCGAGAGTGGAACTTTTTTGTGGTATTCCTACTCGTTTCATTGTTTGCAATTAGTAATAACCACTAACAAAAAATGATGTACAAATTGTATGCTATTGGTTCATTTGTGTATATATGCATGTAAATACATAATTTATTTATGATATATTCATTTGTAAATTAAAAAAATTAATTGCAAAATTTTATTGATGCTCATGGTATGCATACAAACCACGTACAATGTTGCACATTGAGTATCCTATATGAACACAATATCTATACTATAGAACACGATATCCTTTTTATTTAAAGTTTTTAATTCGACTAAACTTTTATATTCTTACGAATCGTTTTTTCAACATCGTTAAGCCATATATAGTTTTGCCTTATTAATTATATATCGTAATCCTTATGTGTTGCTGTTTTTGTTGCTGTTGCTAAGGATTTAGTATATTTGCCTTGAATTTGCATACCACTCTCAAATAATTGGGAATGAATAGATATTTCTCTAGTCCTGCACAATTATCACAAAATAATTAAATTCCATGAATAAATAACTAGATACTGTAAATACAGCAATTAGGAAAGTATTTCATTTGTTTTCGGAATATGTAAAATCCTAGCTAACGATTAAGTTAGTTTTAGTTTCATAAAACGGTTTGGGTATAATTTTGCAAATGGATCTTCAAATAAGCTTTAGTCGGTTTTTTATTTTGGTTTGTACGTAAGCAACCTTTACTTAGCTCCATTAAATCATTTTTTTAGGTGCGATTCTCTCAAACAATATCCTCTTTAATTGTGACAACTTTTTAAGTTAATTAAAAGTGATTTTATAGTGACAATATCTGGTCGTTTCAAATAATTATTCAGATAATATATTATAGAATTTCATATAGTTTCACAGAAAAAAAAAGTGCATTAGATTTAAATAAAAATTTCGTAAAATCAAATGAAATGCGACATGATTTTTCGCCAAAAGGATTTTTATTTAATTTAAAAAATGTTTTCCTTTTGTTTTAAAAATCATTTAAGAATTAAATATTTACCCAGCGAGTGGCTCAATAGTTAGCGCTGTACCGCTTAGAGCGGGAGGTACCGTGTTCGAATCCCAACAGGGGCAGGATGGAAAAGGGAATTGTTCTCACAAAGACTACGATCGGTGATATTGATAAACATAACTATGACCCCCTATTGGTATGCAGAACTCATGGGCCGATCCATCTTCCATGTCATATGCAGACATGCAATGAGCTATGCAATGCGCAGATGGTAAAATGTACGTCAAACAAATTGGTGATATGAGCAGTAATGCTCCGGCCAAATAAAATAACTTAAATAATAACAAAAAAATTAAAAAAAATTAAAAATTAGTTTTTTAATTCAAAAATTGGCGTATTCAAACCCGAAGGATATTACTTTGATGTAACAAATGACGGTTTCAAACAGGTGTAAAGCATAAAAAAATAATTATTAATAAAAATCCTGTTTTTACTATAGAATACAAATTCAATTAAATTAATAATCAAAAAAATATTGCTTTTAATTCAAAAATTTAAATTTTAAAATAAATCATATACACTAAAAATAATATCATTCAATTTAACAATTTCATTTTTAAAATGTTTTTGTTGAATTTGACATATCACCACTTTATATAAAAAAAAATAATTCAAAAATCTTTTTTAAAAATGAAAAAACCATTTTTTTTACTCCTAAAAAGATTTCGACTTTTTTAATTAAAAAATCACGATTTCTTTCGAACTCTTTTGAGGTTAATTTTTAACGTCCTGGTTTACGACGTCATCAGCTCAATTGACAACGCACAAATACTGGTTCACTTTAAAACCATCTGAACATTGAATTGCTCCAACCGGCCTGTACTGACATGGACGATGGTTCGACACATGGATTCTGAACACAAACAGGTTATCATATAGTTGTGTTAATCGTAATCACTGATCGAAATCAAATATTGAAAAATCCTTTTTTAACCTTTTCCCGTTGGTATTCGAACCTGGAACCACCCGACCCAAATACAATTGCCAATTGCTTTAACCAGTGCGCAATTGCTCGGTTTTGAATACTCTTTACAATCACACAGTTTCACAAAATTAAAATGTCACAAAGACGCCTGTTAATACTTTTTTTTTATTGGTGCTAAGTGAAGCAGTGAGCAAACACAGAGGATATTCAACTTCTAATTTGGCAGTTTTAAATTTAGCTTTAGATGAAAAAACTTTAAGTTACTTATAAATTATGGTGCTTTTAAGACGTTTTATACTTATTTTTCATCTTTAGGTGTACAAAAATCAAAATTGAAAAGATCACTATACAGGGTTAATCGCTTTTGGTGAAAACGAGGTAATTGTCATGACTGCTACAATTGAGCTATAGAAATATGCAAGTTATTTATGACAAACACCATCACCAATAACCAATTTAATGTAATTTACTTGAAAACCTAACCTTGTGAGAAAGGGTATAGATGGGAAATTTGTACTAAAACGGGCTTACAGTCCTCATTCCACAAAATTGTAATATATACGTAAAAAATTATGGAAAAAATAAAAAAAACGGGCGCCGATCATATTTTTAGATGTCTTATCACTACAGTTGAAACCTTATGCTTATTAATGAGCAAATTACTAATTTAGATAAAATTATCCTTTATATAGCAACATACAGCTAAATTTCTTTGATAATTAGTTATCTTCTTAGTATCTAGTAGTGTTTTAAATGCAATGGTTTTAATGCCTTTTACAATAATCGACCTTCGCTTAAAAATAACGGAGTGGCTGTTTTTTAAAGATAGCAACAGTCTTACATGTATCATTCCTTAAATTGCAAATTTGCCTTAAAGCTTTTTTAATAAACAATTTAGCGCTTCTCGTTTTCAAAACCACATTAATTTTTAATTAATCAATATGTTATTGTTCTAATTTTTAGGATCACCTGAGCAATTCCGACAACCAGAATGTTTAAAACCTTCTTTACTTGGGATGTACAATGCTACTACTTTTCAAGCTATTTGTAAAGGGTCTCTTCGTTTTTGTAAATTAAACATTTATAGCAGAGCAATTTGCTTAATTTTTCTGTTAGTCATGGTCTAACAAAATACTATAGCAGTTCTAGTATAATTTACTATTTTAATTTTTAATTGACAATAACTATACAATCCATGACCGTTTGTTTAAGATTATTTCATGGTCCTCAGCTATGCTTACGCGTATCGGCGAAACCATTGCCAAAATTGAAAATGAACTCCCATTATTGATTGATATTTTGTATTGTTCGCTTACCATAAAAGCAACCAGCTGTTCCATGTTGCAAAATTAAGTCGCTTAAACCTAGTACTTAACTTAACCCAAACACGACTATTGTCTTATAAATGGTACACCAAGTTTTGTGGATTTATCCTTTAAAAACTAATACAGCTGAGAACTTTTTTATTTCTCGTTGTATTTGATTGTTACCTTCTTACTTTAAATCAAATGAAACAAATAAAATATTCACTCAGCAAGATATTTAGTTGCGATTTACAGTTTGATACGTGGAGATCCTATAATCATGACTTGTAAAATGTAATAATTATCGGTTGTTACAGTTATTATGTTTTTTAATTATTTTATTTGATTGATTGATTTAGAATGTACGATCAAGCATTAAGCAAGATCTCCCTGATATTTAGCCAGGTCCACCGTGCATCCGTTTTTACATAAACTTAGAAGGATAAGGCAGGCTATTAGTTAAATGATTGAGATCGATCCGGTTACAGACACCAAATCAGTAAATTTCAAACATGCAACTGTAGTATTTGGATTGACCGTAAACCCAAATTGATGGTTACTAATAACATTGTTTAATACAAGAAATTTGTTGATTCTATTTAGAATAACTTTTTCTATAAATTTTTATAATATATTTAAAATCAAAATAGGTCTGTAATATGTAATATCACTATGACTTCCAGACTTATATATAGGCGTATCTTTTTCAAATTTACAGCAATTTGAAAAAATTCTTTTATTAAACGTATCATTGATGGATATTATAATATGTTATGTATAGTTAAAATCAATGATATTAGGTGGATCAAACTTACTATTAATATAGCTGTTGTTATATTTACAAAGAAGGCTGAAATTTTGAGCAATTTTTTGCTCGACAATGACTAATATCACCGATTTTAGTTGTAGAAATAGAGTTGTTACAGTTGACCCGATGGAAAATAATTTCATTAAAATACTGCCATAACTCCTTAGGACCAATGTTTTGGGGTACAAAGTCAAAATTTTTTTATTGATTTGCTTTCTTTATTTGGGAAGCTACCAAAGAACTTAGTAGTTTGTGTTTTTCAAAGAACTTTTCTCGTTCTGTGACCAAATTTTTTGTTTATGAGTTCATCCAATTTTTGTTTACTTTGGTTTTTCTTCTTTTTGTACGCGTATTTGGTGCTATTAGCTTAGACCTATTAGTTTAATATTTCAATCTATAAAGAATCATTAAACATTTTTTTTAATCTAAGATATTAAACACTGAACCATTTGATTGCCGTGTAATATATATCTTTGACATTTGTAAAAAAAGCTGCTTGTGATCAGAATGCAATGTATCCACTGTATTTAGATTGTAACTATTTGTTAAGAGATCCGTTATTATATGATCAATTAGCGTATTAATTCTATTATTACTTCTGGTTGCATACTATGGAGTAATTTTGTTTAAAAGAACACGACTATAAGAACTCATTAAAGTTACGTATTGGGATACAAAATTATCATAGTAGCCCAATAAATTTATGTTAAAATCACCAATAATTACATTATGGTAAATATTGCAGTACCAATATATCCACCTGATCTATTTAAATAAAAACTATTAAAATCATTTAAATTTTTGGTTTTCTTGCTCCATTATCCAATTTCAGTTAAGACATTAATATCGATGCTATACTGTATATTGTTTACTACCACTTATTAATCGTATAATTTATTTTGTATACTTTGGACATTTAAATATAGAACTAGTAAATCCTTATCGATAATAATTTTATTTTGATCTGGTTCAACTTTTATTCGAGTTTGCGAGCTTCTCTATAAAGTTTGAGTCTAAGATAGGTCAAGTGAGCTCTCAAATATATTTGCCTATCTATTGGTAATGTAAAACCCACCTGACTGAGATGAATTAATTTCTTCTTTTTTTTCTTGATCCTTATATTTTGCTCCTTTGTTTCTGAAAGTTACTATAATATTTTAGCATCGGCGTTTTCGGCCGCTTCATTTTGATACAATCTTCTCTTCATGAATTCCACTTTTTTTACTTCTTGGATTTATTGTAACGAATAGTTTGAAAAGTTTTATTATAACTTGTTGTGGTTGAATGGATACATTTGAAATACCGCTAATTACCAAATTGGTTTCAATCTGCACTTGATGCAGATCATTCGCCGTTGCTTCCAGTGCATTAATGCGATAATCGTGCTGAGTATTTACTTCTTTAGAGTGTCTTAAAAGATCTAACAGTTATTTATTATCAGCAATGTTTTTTTATATTCTGATTTCATTTTTTCAAATTTCGAATTCATGAAGTCTTAGGATATTTTAATTTCTTTTATCAGAATCTTAATTTCTGAAAACTTTTCCTCGTATTTTTGTAGTTTTTTAATCATCATGTCTGTTTTATTATTTGGCGGAAGCTCTGCAGTTGGGAAAGGTTTAGTTAACGTTTTTAGCTGCACTGGTGAATTTTTTGGGTGTTCCACTTTTGGGGATTAATTTTTGGTTAGATTGACAGCAATACCAAGAAGTACTAATTTTTTGAAATTCCTGATTATTTTTACCAGAAAATCCTACAGTTGTTTCCTTTTGGTTAGTTAGATTGTCAGCTGAAAATGTTTATTAATTTTCCTGTAATGACTCAATTGTTAGAAAACCATTATTTTATCTTGCTTAGAAAGTGCATGACGATAACTAACTAAACAACGCAGGACAATATTTTTCAAACTTCTTCTGTGGAAATTTTATGATGAATATTTTTTTTAGGGTAAATGAGGCCAACTAATTTTACGAAATTTTTCAGATTTTTTCAAAAATTAGTTAAAATTATATGAACCTTTATATTTAGTTTATATTTGATTATCCAACGCTGACTTTAAAAACTATATACAATGCTAATTTAAAGCATTAAAGTTTCAAAAGGCTTTGTTTGAAGAAAATTAAGCTTTACTGTCATTATTAACAGATGATGGATGCACTAGGTTAGTGTTGACCAAAGTTTTTTTCAAAATTTTTACTAAAACAATCAAAAAAAGATTGACTTTCAAAGCTTATTTAGCTTTTTATAAATTTTCGTAAAACTTTCACAAAAATTGTTTGTTGTATTAAGTAAAAATTTCAAATATTGCCAAACTATTTTGAAAGCTTATTTGTAATTGGTGAGAAAAAGAATAACTATTATTTTCTATACTTAAATGTTTTTTTAATAAAATTCAAATTTATACAAAATTTGTACAAATTCAAACTTAACAAGCTTCAAAAAATACTTTTCTAACTTTTGACCAATTTAAAAACGATTTTGGAAAACTACTAACTACTAAGTAATTTTTCGGGCTATTTCACATTTAAAAGTAATGTAAAAACACCATTTTTGTAAGGCTTTTCCTGATTTAAAAAAACATATTTTTAAAGCTTTCTAAGCAGAATTAGACTTCATTGATGCTCTAAATGTTTTATCTAATAAAATGAGCTACCAATTTGTATTTAAGTGCTTTCGACAAGTTTTTTGCTATTGAAACAATTTTTTAAAATGTTTGATCCAAAGCCTAAAATAACATTATAATCTAAAAAGCTTAAATAAACTTTAAGGTTTCTTAAGCTTTTTAAGTTTTCTGATTTTAGAAATACTTTTGATTAAACAATTGCTTTAAACACATGCTTAGCAAAGTCCATGCTAAAGTTTAAAAAAGCTCATTTAAATTCAACAATGGTTTATTAAGGCCATTGTTGATTTTAAATTTTGAAATTTATTTATTTAAAGCTTCAATTAAACTTTGGAGGCAATGACATTATTAGTTAAATGTTATACAAGTCATTAAATATTAAGTTTTTATAAAAAGCTTAAATTAACTCGTTGCAAGTTGGTTTGAATGAAACTTTAAGCTGGCTCTATTTTTGTTTCAACTTAACTTTGTATAATCTGATTTGTTTTGAACATTTATTGTTAAAATGGAATAATATTTCTGGGTACCAGTATTCAATAAAAGCTTTTAAATTTAAACGTTAGAATTGAGATTCAATGCGAAAATTTGGTTTTGGTCATCTTAAAACTGTTTGTTGGATTACTAGTTTCAAATAATGAAATTTTTAAAACCTTTAAAGCTCTTGAATAAGTATCGTTCTTTCAAGAAAACCTTTTAAAAGCAGCTTATTGATTAATTTGCGGTTTGTTTTTACAAGTTTTAATATAGTTTTAAATCATAATATATTTTAAAATCATCAAATAGCTTGTAGAACAATTCTCCATGCCAGTTTTGAAAATAATTATTTTATAAATATTTTTTGAATAATACTTAAGCTTGTTGGACCAAAAAAATGTTTTTATTATTTTGAGCCGTACCTGTTCTTGTCTAAAAAAGATTATTTCTAGCTAAATAATATATAAAAATATATTTACGTACCTGCTAAAATTTATTTTGGAAAATAAAAGCTTTATATAAAAACTAATTAAGCGCTTTAAATATTTAATGTAAATTTTTCGCTTTGTGCATAAAGTAAACGGAAAATTATTTTTGGAAAATTGTAAGCTATTTGTAAATATTTTAACTACTTTATCGTATAAATTTTGCAAATCATCTTAAAACTGGGATTTACTGGTATTTCAGCAATGTCAATGACTGAATAATGAAGTTGTCTTTAATTTTTGCCATCTTATATACAATTTAGAATATAAATGGTAATTATATTTGAATCTTAAATAACGCTAAACAATTAGCTAAGGATTTAAATTCACTAGACTGTGTGACTTAAATTTAGTAGCATTTGAAATTTAATTTGAAGAATAATGATGCAAGTTGATTTTTGAGAGAAAATTTAACTGAATTATCAGGATTACAAAATTATAATATTTCGTTGCATTTAAAATTTTAGATTTTGCTCGCATACATTGTCATTACTTTCAAGTATATGACTGAAGTCAGATGGAAAAATCTACTTCCATTGTTATACAAATAAAACATTCAAGATAAAATTTGTTGATTAAAAATTCAATTTAAATTCCCATCTGGTTTGAGTCTAATCTATATACTATCGAGATACATCGTACAAAATATAGATATATACTCTTCAGCCATAAAAATAAAAAAAAATATTTTATGGAAATTCATTTAAGTTTGGCTTTTGTTTTTTGTTATTATCGGTTGTCTATTGCAATCAATTTATTAACTTTCACAGCTGTTTAGAACGAACGTAAAATTAAAATAAAAATTCAGGTATATTGATACGATAGATAGGTGCTGACAATGTAATTGTCAATAAAAAAAACTTTTTAATCGTTGGTAACAATGTATAGTGATATCGAAGAAAATTAAATGGTATTTCCCCATCAGGTGAAAAATTGGTTTCGTCACAAAAATTGCATAATCACATATTTAACATCAGTACAGACCGAGCAATTTGTGCAGTAGTTAAAGCTGCGGTGTTTGAGACGAGAGGTACCAGGTTCGCATCCCAACAGGAGAGGGTTGCAAAAGGGATTTTTCATCACCTGATTACGATCGGTGATGACGAAGAACACAACTATGACTCCCTGTTGGAGGACAGAATCCATGGGCTGAACCAACGTCCATGCCAATACAGGCTGACTGGAGCAATGCAATGTGCTGATGGATTTAAAATCGACCTGTATTCGTACGTCCTCGATTTGGCTGGTGACGGCGTAAGGTAGAACGTTAAAAATTAATCGCGAACAAGTTGGGAGAGCTTCGGCCCCAAAAAAGATTGCAGTATTCAAAACCAAAAAAAAAGTAAAATATGTACATGGAATAATATGTACAGCTTCTTTTAAATTAATGGTTACTTGAACCACGAGGATAGCGTTAATACCTTTAAACCTATACCTATTACCTATAAAATGTAAAATAGTACATAAAGGGCTGCAAATCAGATTTTGAAGTAGGAACTACTTTTTCCGAAATAGCTTTTCAATATTAGAACCACAAAGCACTATTTTTCAGAATCTGGTTATTAGGTGTGACACTAAACTGTTTAAGAAGTATTATAAGAATGATTATTAGGCATATAAGTGAAATTTTATTAGAACAGGATGATGTGGAAAACATAAATTAGTAGTGTTTCTGATAAAAGTATGAGGTGACTCTTTCTTTTGAGCAGTTTTAACTATAATCATTAAAAGCTCTACAACTACTCAGTTTTCTAGCTCAGGGCTGGCAATAAACTATTTTTTAATAAAAAACAACCTCAAAGATTTTCCTGGTTTTAGAAAAAAGTTAATTTTATTAATAATGTCCATTTCAAAAGCCTTTATGATTTTCACACGAATAAGTAACTTCGTGTTGAATAATATGTGAGACGACATTAAAATTATATTCATACTTAATTAAGTTGAGATGAAAGTAAACAGTTCCAAATGGAACAAATATGATACAATTTGATTGATTGCCTATTCTTAAAAGCACAAAATGCCGTGATTAATCTTGGTTGAGGAGGTATCGGGTCTGATACCACAAGTACGACCAATGGATTAATTGATTTATGTCCAAAAAACTTAAAAGCTTTTTTTAATTTAACAACAATGACTTTAATTTTGAATTTTAACCTTAAAAAGTTTTAAACTTCGGATTCAAAAGTTAAAATAACGATCTAGAAAGACATTTAAAATCGTTGGTCTCATCTTCCACGTAAACAAGTCATATTTTGGTAAAAAATATTAATAACTCTTAAAAAAAATAATAATATTTTTATATTGAAAGCTTTTATTACAAAAGCTCATAAACTATTAAGATTATCACAAAAGCTTAGTTTTATTACCTACTTATAAAAGCTTAGATTAATGCAGCACAATAAACTTTATAAGGTAGCAACTAAGTATATCAAAAATTTTAAAAGGTAGCTAATCATAAAAGCTCTTATGTCAGAAAAGTCTTCATTTTATACTTTTCAAAATTAAAGCAAACATTTATTTTAATCTAATACGAAGGATATTCAAATTTTTGACATATTTAGTCTGTATCACATTAAACTTTTAAATGTCGCAGACAGATAACCAATTTGGAAGCTTTGGAAATTTTTAACAATCTTAAAACTTTTAATTTAAAAGCTTATGTAAGTAATTAAAAAGCTTTATAAATTATTAAACTCATTTTCTCCAAAAAAACTTGAAAGTTAAAAATTGGAAACCATCCCAAACTTTACGCGGCTTTAGTGATGAATTTTAGTGATGAATTTCATTTTAAGCTGCAGGGAAAAAAAGGCTTTTCTTTGATTCTAAAGCAGTGGATAATCATATGTTAAAGGCCATGTTAACGCATGCGACTAGTTAATCTAGCAATTATTTTTATTTATGCTTCCACTGACGTTAGCTACCCCAAATATAAAGACTAACTTTATAAAAGTTTTGATAATCTGTAGAGACTAATGACTTTAATGCTGGAACTGTCAGAATCATACTGATTTAAATAAATTAAAGGTTTGATCTCCCGTTACATAAGTTGTGAGATTTTATCAGTCGCCTACAAAATTTGCTGTCAGTGATCATTAATTGATTACTGTAATGTCAAATTACTTAAATATGCTAGGGAGTGGTGGATTTCCTTAAGTGACATTCCTTAAAATGGAATAACGGGATATTAACTGTTAAACAAATCGCTTACTAAAAGAAAAATCATCAAAATACTAAACCGATGGGTATTAGTTTAGATCTAAACCACGATGTGTTTTCTTATATTCTACTATACCATGGACTTCTCGTTATCTTAATGTTGAATATGTGACCAAGGGTTTTCTTGTTTTCATTTTTTTGTCATCTCAGTTGTTGGTATTTTATGTAGACCACTTAAATTTTGTTTATTTATAATTTTCAAACAGTTTTAATTTATCTCATTTCCCTACTATTCACCATGATTATTTTGAACAAGGAATTATTTTATTTTCGACGTCTTGCACGGCACGACACTCTTTTGGCTCTGGGGTCTTTTTATAAAAATCATTTGTATTTTGCAAATCAAAAAATTCTGGAAATGCGCAATCAAAACTGAATATCGTTTTAATTATTGCACCTGAACTGAAATCTAATTTTATTTTTCAGTCATTCCTCATCTGCTATTCAGTGTTGTTACTACCATATGTATGTGTACGTGTCAGAATTTTAACCACATTCAGGTGGACTCTTATACTATATATACAAATATAATTTTAATTATACTCGCGCCTGTTGGCTTTGTAGATATGTACAATTATCTTGTGCAAACTTCAAACAAATTTCGACACTTAACTTAGGCTCAATTTTAGAGTAAACTGTCGTTACTTATCAAGGTTAAGTCGTATTGAGGTATTTGATCACAAGACTTCTGATTACAAAAGATGCTTATTTTAGAATAATCTTAACATTTAAATTCCAAAAAGCCTTAAGTCATAAAAAAAAGAAGTAAACTATAGATTTATATATGGAACATTACTTAAGCCGTTAATTTTAAACATATGGCTTAAAAAACATAACTGATGCAAAAAATTTTTTGGTAATAGTTAAATATTTGTTAAGTCAAACCAACTCACTGGATGCGACATATTAAAGATAAAGTGGCTTTATAAAAAATAATGTGACTTAAGCCACTTCAGTTTATTTAGTCACATAGTTCGTAAATTTAAAAAACTAAAATTAGGAAATATTTGCAAAGTTAGGATTTTTAAAAAGCGTTAAGTTAGATAAATATGAAATAAACCAGATATACAAAAAATGACTTAAACGGTACTTATCATACTAAAGGCTTATGATGCTTATCAGTAAGTAGACCTTTTTTCTGTATGACTACTTTTCCGCTTTCTTTTGTTCATGTACTGAACATACTTATTGGTAGGATTGATCTTCACTGCCTAAAGTTCAAGGTTTTTGTATATTGACATAATATAGTTAAGTATTTTGTTTGCCAGCGTTTGATTGAGCAAAAATCGCAGTCATAGTCGAAAAATATTTTTGGGCTTTTGACTGTTTTGTGTGTCTTTCGGAGTAATGAAGCTAGATTTTGCTGGATATCCTTGCCTAAGAGTAATTTTTCCAGTTATCGAAATAGTTGTTGAAAAAACTGTTTTATCACATACTACGAATCTACCTGTTTTGTGTTGCAATGAAAAAAGCCAGCTATTGTTTTAAGTCAAATTCAGTTGGCTTTTTTTAGTTGTTTTGTTTTACTACCTGTCAGTTCTTTATCTAAGCAAATTGTAACATTTGTAGCTCACACATCGAATTATTGGCCTAATCGAAATATGCCTGAATATACCTGAATATGATATATGAGGATATGTATATAGATGTGGCTATCATCAGTGTATTCACAATGGTGAAAATCATGCCTAGTAATCATGCAAAACTTTTCATGATGTAACATTGTCGCCAAGTAATCCATTGCTGGTTGTATGCAAGGTATATGTTCTATTGTTGAAATTTTGTGCTATTGGCTTAAATAAAATTATTGCTTCTTCATTAAAGTGGATTCTTTAGTTTTGAAAACACATTGTTAACCATTGATTCCATCTTTTCAGGATTTTAATTGATACAAAAGTACAAGTTAGTATGAGTTTTGCTGTCCCGAAAGACTAACGTCTTTTGCCATAAGATGCGGAGTATTATTTTTTCAATTACCATTTTAAGTTGATCTGGTGTTAAAATACACTTTACTTCTCTGAAGTATGTGAATCTGTTTCCATTGCTAGAATCATTTAATTACACACTGATTTGTTATTGAAAAATTTTCAAACTAACATTTGTTACTGTTATGTTACTTCTGTTTGTGTTACTTCAGTGAAATTGTCTATTGGTATAGCAGGAACAATAGTAGAAGTTTTCTGTTGGAGGTTGTGGAGTTATAAGTTTTTCGAGTAGTTTTCTGTGTAGTTGCTGAGTTGTTAATAGAAAGAGGGCATTCATTGGTAATAGGACGATTAAACTGAATGTAACTTTTTTTTTAAAAATGTTATTACACCCGTTAAATTATTGTTACCAGAATAGAGCTCTATAACTTACCCAAGATACCAACTTGCAAGTGGAATTGTATCTTCTTTGATCAAGACGATATCATTTTTGTTTACTTCTGGTTGTTGGAGGTTCCATTTGCTCTCGCTTTTAAAGAGTATTTAAGTAGTGACTGAACAGGAGATATGTTTTCTTTCCAAATGTTTGACTCTACTTGAGCAACTAGCGAGTCTAAAATTAAAAAATAACTTGGTTTTAATATCATCTTCCGTGAAACTGTGGATATTTTTATTAGAGGTCTCGAATTAAGATTTACCTCGATTTGTGATATAACTGTGGCCAACTTCTTGTATGTTATTTTACTTTTTCTAAACTATTCACTTGCGAGATGTTGCTTTTTTGATTTGTCTGTTGCTTCCCAAAGCCCTCTAAAATGTTCAGCCGTTTAAGAGAATTGCTTTAATTATAAAGCATCAAAATACCGCATTATATATTTTGTATTATTTTGTGCGCCTGTCTTTCACTTGAATGAGACCTGCAAAGTCTACTTCTGTGTGCGTAAAAGAATGTGAAGAATGGTCTGGTTCCCTTTTTAAACCTCGTTTGATGAAGCACTGACTATATCATATTATGCAAAGTAATTTGTTCACCTTGGATATCATTTCTAACAAATGTTTAAATTGAGTGACTAATGTGGACCTAATAGCTAAAAACATGACTGGGTCTATTATATTCACACATATAAGATAAGATCCATATAAGATTGCTGCTTCCAGTTTTTAGTATCTACTTAAATCCATGCTTGATGCTGGCCCAGTCGACCTTATGTGAAACCTTTCTATAGAAGCACAATCAGAAAGACTTTTGTTAGAACAAATATATCTGTACTGTAATGAACTTTATCTTCCTTTAATTTCTAAAATTATGTTTGCCACGAAAGTTTAGTTTTTATGAGGATGTCCTCAAATCCATGAAAGCGTAATCATGAAATTAGTCAAGAAGTTGACATCTTTGTTAAACACCTGCAGTTATTAATTTACGTTAACCATCAATTTGGCGAGTAACAAGGATCCACCTAATTTAAGTCGTGGTTATAATGACAAAATCAATTTAATTGGAGCTACTTTTTTCGTTGATGAAAATATAATTACCTTAATTTTGCAATCTTGGGTGACCTATTTCGAACGCAGCCCCTAAGTTTTAATTGGTTAGCAGCTCATTTACGTTTATTGAATCCATCAGCTTTCAGTAATACTAGTAGCTACTTTTGAGAATCCGGTACTGCATTGTTCCAGAAATGTGGTCGTTTACGTAAAGTTGCTTAGTACAACTTCCGATGCGACTGGGTTTACTAATAATCCATACTGTGCCAGTTGTTGCAATATCTAAATGGCTAAATATATAGCCGCCAATGCTTTTGGATCAATATTTCATTTTCGTTAATATATTTTTGGTAATACCAATTTTGAATTTTTTCAAAGGCGTTTTCCAACTTCATTGCATTCGACTTATTGATTGGTCAGTTGCCTTTTATTACCAACTTCTGCTAGCTTTTAAAATACACCATGCTGGTTGATATATACCATGCCCTGAAATATTTCTTCATTTACGTTCGCTGTTGTTATGCAGCTGATAATCCATCTTAACTTTGATTGTTAGGCAACTATCCATAATAAATGGCACCTAATATTATGTCGATTGGACCGAGTTTATGAAAGGTTTGATCTGTCCATATAAAATTTTTGGTATGGTTCCAACAGTTTGGTTCAATCATTTTTTCAGGCAGGTTCCTGGTTATATTGTTAATCTTTAGTTTGAAGTTAGATGAAAACTTTGGATTAATGGTAAACTTTAGTGATGATCGCGCTGTTCCCGGTTTTGTTGATCTTATGCCAGCCATATTTGTTTGAATCGGGATTTCTATCAGTTTTAGTTTGTTGTTTTTCTTTCGGTGATAAAAGAACTTGCGAGCCCGGATCGCTAACAACGCAATAAAATTTCCTTTCAAAGTTTGTTGTTACTTTGACCATGGTGGTTGCCAGTAAACCTCTTGTTTTTGTTTACGATTTGTCCGCAAACAAGTCGTTTTTGGAAGTTCCGATTTCTTAGTTTCTTCTTTTTGACTGTCATGGAGTAACTAAACTGTGGGGAGCTCCTTATCATTTTTGCCCTTTTTTGAAACAAAATTTTTTTCCGAAAGCAACAAGAAACTCGATGCTCAAAAAAGTGGAGATCATGTGTCTCAAAACTTTAAATTGCTTCACAGTGGAGATGACTTCGGAAATCTGGTTGTTGGTTTTCTTCTTGGGCCCATGGTGAAAATGGCTGTTTTGGATTGCAAAGCAGTTGATAATCATATGTGTAAGTTAGGTTTACGCATGCGAAAAACCAACCTGACAATCATTTGTGGGCATGCGCTCACTGATGTAAGCCAACCCAAAATTAAAAACTGATGGGTTCTATATCGGAGCACGACGTCAAAAAAGGTTTGGGGACTTAAATGCCAAATCTAGCAAAAATCAGCCTGCCTCCTATGAAAACATAGGACCTTACTCAGCGACCGATAATGGGGAAAGAATGATGAACTTTGCGGTTGTGCAACTTTGGTTGTCAGTGCTGCCCTTGTGACTGTAGATAATGAGGGGTGACATCTTGCTGTCGATCAACAGAATAAAGCCTATAAAAAATTGCGGATGAGTTTTACAATCGTATACAAAAGAACAAAACGGACCTTGCTAGGAGAACTGCCAAGCGAATTTGTAGACGAAAAAAACAGGAATGCACAGGCTGAAGTCTTAAGAGTAACAAACTCAGCAATGTGTACAGTTCTCATGACTTATTTAAAGGAGTAACCGGACAACATCATACCTACATTCCTAGGTATATCGCAATTCAAGACTACGATGGATACCTCCGTGTTAAAATCAATGCAGTGCTCAATACTTACGGAAGGAGTGTATGAAAGTTGTTAAATATAGACTGCGGCAATGTACAAAGATGACTTATCCTACGAATAATTTACACCAGTCTTGCAAAGACTAAAAAGAAACCATACTCTTGCAGTTAAATCAGGTTCTGGTATATGCACATGATATCTGTGTAATTAGACTGAATCGCAATGAAGTCAAAGAACAACTGAAATCACTTGTACGATTCTCAGCTTCCATTTTTTTTTTAAATCAATGAGTCAAAATCATAATATTTGATCACTGATTATATAGTTGGAACCGGGCGGATGAGAATGCAAAAGATATTTGGCCACAAACGCGACGAAGGTGAGACTTGCAGAGTTTTATTCAACTACGATATAATGAATTCACTTGAAACTCGTGCTCACGTTATTGAAATAAAAGGACAGCGAGGATTTTGCATCGTACCCGTAGGAGCCAACTTGTTGATTCAATACAGGCTAGCATTGGCCTCCAAAATCCATCTCATTATTAATGGTACTCGATGATATATTCCACAAATTTTACGAGTATATGTCCTAACATCTATGGTTTTAGCTTTGGATAATACTAATTACTAGCCCATGTAATGTTTAAATATTTTAGGTTGCATTTGTTTGTTTACAAAATTTTTGTTTTCTAATTTCTGTGCAAAACTGGATTTGGACCAATAGTATCGAAAGTTTGGATGGTATGATTTTGTAACGGGATAAATTATAAAAATAATTTATGTACTTCGAGACAAAATTAGTTGGTAATTTCAAGTGCAGTGTGTAACATTTGTGTTTAGTTTTGTGCGATTTTTTTTTTAGTTTTTCGGTTGTTTTTTTTTTCTTGTAGTTATAGTGGTTTTAGATTTTTTAGTGATAGTGTTTTACTTGCTAAGTGAAAAATTATTGTAATTTAATGAACTGATTTTCCGAAAATGTCCAAAATTCAGATAATGTCCATTTTTTTTCTTGTTTCTTATGCGCCATTACATTTTTTTGCGTCGCAATAATTTTTTGTGTGTGGTGTAAATTTTCTTTGCAATAAATATTTGAAACAAAGAAAATGAAAATTTCGGTAAATTAGTGAAGCAACGTTTTAGGTTTTGTTGGCTCAAAAAAATTATAAATTGTTTTATATTTCAAAAAAAAAAATTGGCCAGGGGGTTCATTAGTGGCCAGGGGGTTCATTAGTGTTAACATAAAAATAATGTTACTGCGTGCATACTTTGTAAGATCAAAGCCACTTTAAAACCTACATCCAAATACCGATTTTTGTAGGGTTTGTTTTGTTGGCCCCTCAACTACCGAAGCGTAAATTAAAAATATTATCCATCAATCATTTTTATTTGAAAATAAAAAGTTGGGGTAGTTACAACAGTTAACTATCTATTAAATTTTAAAATCATGACATCTGTTTGATAATTTGACCTTACAGACATATAAATTTTAACATTTCTATTATTTTATTGTCTCAATTAAATTTTATAGTTTTTTTTATCCTTAACGGTATAAGGACGACGACGTAAACATTACGAAATGATGATAACAAATTTATTTGGTTTTATGTGTATTTATGTGTATATGTGAGCTTTGCAAATAAATTAATTTGTCGAAAGTAAACTTTCACGGTCACCGAATAACATCGTATCATCATTGTAATCATCATAACAAGTTTGACGAACCTAAACCATCGTACCCGAACACATGATAATTATCTTGCTAGCAAACAATATTATATGATGAATCCATGTACAGTTTTTTTAATGATTTGGGGATTTTATATGGCCTTTTTGGAATTCATTGTTTTTATGCGTGTATGTATACAGGGTATACATTTTTTTTTATCATTTTGATCTAATAAAATATAAAAACCAAACACTATTTTATTGTGCGCCTGTGGAATTTGATACTTTATTTGTAATGTTTGTGCGGTACCGCATAGATATAGTACCACCACCGCCACATATCAATAAAAAGTTCATTTTGCAATAAAAAGTTATAATTTATAGCCAAGAGGAAAATGGAATTGATTGTTGGGTATATGTATGACGTACATAATATGATAAACATAAAAAAGAAAATGTATACAGTATAAAAGGTTAATGTCAGGGTTCAAATCCAGACGTAATTGAATTCGGTTGTACGTACAAAAATAATTTTTATGGTACGATTGTTGTTTGTCAATAATTTTATTGTCTCGTTTAATTTCGATGTGACATTTTTTGTGATTTTATATATGATTTTATATGATTTATATTGTGTTGACTTGACATTAGTTTGAAAATGTTTTGTACTTGTCTACAGCCATTCTCCTGAATCTATTTTTTTCTTTATTTTTTTTTTGCTAATTGAAGAGCATATAGGGCGTCTATCTAGGCAGAACCATCTAATTTCATTGGGAGCTTTATTGCTTTTATTTTCACCAAAATTAGTCTTGTGACTTTCCTTACTCTTCCGGGTTCCATAAAAATAAGTTAACATCTTCAATATGTTGTTGATTGATGTATTTTGTTGTTGTGTTTATATTCATGTTGCCATGTTGAGTCTCACCATCATGGTAATTTCTGATGTTCAACTTGAAAACCACTTTGTTAGCTAGATGTGATAGCTCGTTGTACTTTTTGCTGCATTACTATCCAATACGACCAAAAATACTGATCGTATTAAATTTCCTCCTTTTTGATTTAGTGCCTTTCATTTTAGCTGGCTTGATTTCTAATTTATACACAAGTTTATTTATTTTGATTAAATTGCAGAGTACGAAAATATTGTTAGATCAATATATTAACCGGGTCTACCGATTTTCAGACTACGTAGTCCATGTTTGGTCGAGTAAGCGATGGTAGCGTTGAGGATTGAGAAATGTTAAGCTTTTATGGGAGGTTGCTTACTATTTGTTTTTGTTTTTCTTTTTCGTGAAGTCGTTTCTGGTGGTTCAATAATTGAACATCATTTTTTTGCGTTTTTGTTTTATCAGTTAGAGTAGTGTGTGGGTTGTGTGGTGATGAAAGCTTATATATTGTATTTCCACCGCTTGCTATTACTGATTGGACTTGGTTATCTTATCCTTCAGTGACTGGTAATCTGATTTGTTGACTATATTAATGTAAGTAAATGGCAGATTTTAGTAATATTTGGTTTTAATGTGCCATTTTTGTATTTTAGCGTGGCCACCCTGAAAGGCCCAACATCTCCAAATGAAGTTTGATGATTCGGGCTAATGGTCAGTGCGTGGTAGTAGTCGCTCATCTTTTAGTAAAACGAACTAATGCTCTCGAAATTTAGGTGATTTCAGCAGCCTTTTTGCCTTCGCTGTAGTCGTGAGAGATATTCCGTGTGTTATTTTTCCAAAATCCTGGTCTATGTTTGATTATCAAATTCCTTATTGTGACAGTTTTATACATTCAATGTTATGTTGTAGCGTTGATATGACAGCCCTCCAATCAAAAAAGTTTTTAGCCTTACAAATCATAATTAAATAGTCATTTGAGAGTGGAGCTAGCGGTTTCTATTTGTCTGCTCAAACGAAGTTGTTGAACAAACTCAATATTTTTAGACAAATTTCTATTTTTGATATAAATCATTGGTATGCAGATAAGAAAGCATTTGCCATGCATATGCATATGACAAAAGAGCCTTTTTTAGTTTTATTATAGCGGCCTTTCCATAATTTAATACTAATTAGGCCATCATAATCTATACCACTACTGGTGACTGGTGGTGATGATATTACTAGTTATTTTGGTAGGGCACCCATTAGTTGGTGTGATATCAATTTGTTTACTGTAGTGCAGATTATTTACTCTTAAATAATTTGGAGTATTATATCTTTGACATTTCAAATCTATTCCGTCAGTTGTGACAATGCTGCTTAATTTCTGCCATGCAGTGTCTTCAAATGTGCTTCTTTGATAAGTAATCTTGATAGTCTGTCACTTCTGGTTATTATTATGAGATGTTGTTCATAAAATGTGAGGTTAGAGCTTATTATTTTTCCTCCGACTCTTAACAAGTTATCTCCGTCGATGAACGGAATTCTTCCGGTTAAAAATGAGAATTTTTTTAGCTTTTGTATTTGTATTAAGCTATAAATGTGGGTGTATTGCTGGCCATTTGCCAGGATTGGCTTTTAAAATTTTATAACGTTGTGGTTTGCCTTTAATCCAACTTAAAACTACTATGCAACCGCTCCAACAAAATATTATTATATTGTGGTTGATTTCCAAAGCTCGTTCAACGTTTTTAAGTAGATTTAAAAGTAGCAATGTAGTGCTTAGCTCTAATATTGGGAGTGATGTAGTTTGATTAAGTAGTACAACTTTTTTTTTGGTGGCAATTATTGTAATTTTGTTATGTATTTTGCTGTATACATTGCAGCATATGCTTGATCGGCGACGTCACATAACCATGTAATTTCATTTTAGAACCAGTGGCACAATTTATCCAACTTCATTGTTGATGAGTTCCAGAGGAGTCCTAGTGGTTTTTCTGTATCAAAAAAAGCGTTCGTATGAAGCTCAGTTTTTTTTTCAATTTTTTGTTAGCTGTTTCTGGTAGGATTGGAACTTCTTTTTTTGCAATTAAGACTTTTCATTAGATTGCTATTAATTTTCTGATTTTCTTCTATTTTTGTCAATATTTTTATTACATAATTGTCGTAATCCTGCTTTATATTATCGTAATAATTTTCTACAAAATATTTTGTTGTGGCTTGATCCTCGTCTGAGGTTTCAAAACTTATATTTTCATACGAGTCCATAATCTAATATTTTTCATTTTAAGATCTCATGTGGTTTTAGCATTTGTGTTTTATTCTTTGTTTTTTCCGACTCAAAAATAAAAGTTGGAACACTCAGAGCCTCTTCATTTGATAAAAAACTTACTGCTATGTATTTAGCAATCAAACACTTCGTCCATTTTTCTCAAAGGTTTAAATATTTACAGATCATAAACCTCTAAAGTCAAATTTTTCAACATTGAAGATTTACTAAACACATTGAGCTTTCTAACGATACTCGACTACTTTATCCGAAGGCCAGAGGTATATTTCTAATTTTAGAATCTTTTCATCATTTGGTTCAATATAACAGGTGGTTTTTACCTTACAAATTAAACGTCTGCTAAAAGCCTATTATTGTGACCCCCTAAACCAGCGATTGGTAAATAAAACATTAATTGCGTAGTATAAATACATAACGAAAAAAGTTACAGTGGTACTCTGTCCTTGCTACTTTTTTAGTCCTTTAAATCTGCCATGGGGCTAAAATCAAACTTAATTCAATCGTTACACAAACCACTGATTCATTTTCGCATGGCAATAGAATTTAAATAATTTCGGTCCAAGCAAAATTAGCTGTGAAGGTTATAAATGCATCAGGAGGTCCATCAGTGACCCTTGGATTCAGTTTACTCAACAAAGAGATCAAATAAGTGAATTTGTTGAATATTTAGCGGAAATGAATTTTCTTGTCCAACTTGTAGCTAAACCAACTACTTCCACATATTACTCGTATATTGTCATTCGTCTCATCCGTATAAGAACGACTTTTGACTACCATTCGTTTTCTCAGCAAAGTTTCTGATTATAGCACCTATTTCTTACCGGGACTAATTTGGTATTTTAAAGAGGCAAATTAGAAGATAACTGTTTGTTGCCGGTAGTTGTTATAAATTTTCGATTGTATAGTAACTTATACAATATTTTGATCAAATCATTGGAAAAATTCAGTTTGTGTAATTTTGCGAGTGGTCCGTCTAGCCAAATAGATTCAAACGCCTTTTTGATGTCGATCATTGCGGAAACTATCGGATTATTAAAATTTCGATTATGCATAAAGTCTGCGAATAATTTTACAATAATATCAATTGTGCTGTGGCCGTGTCTAAATCCAAATTGATTGTCGGGCATCAATTTTTGATCTAAGACGTGATCGTTAAATTTTTCATGGATAATAATTTCGTAGAGTTTGCCATAATTGGAGAGCAAGCTAATGGGACGATAGCTTTCTGGATTCGTTGGTAATTTGGATTTTTTTAAGATGCGGAACACTCGTGCAATTTTCCATCACTCAGGGAACGACTTGTTATTTAAAAGGTTGTTAAATATTGTACAAATTTCGACTATGATGGAATTTGGAAGATGTTTAAATATTATGTTGGGATTAAGATTTTTTTATTGTTGTCTAATTTTAGAATTGACGCTAGTAGATCGATGGTAACAAAGTAATTTGGGTCGTCTTGAGGTTGATTCGGTGAATTAGCTCGATTCGTTGCCGAACATTTCAATTTAGTAATATGTGCCGCTTTATAATTTTTATGCTTCTCGATGACTGGATCAATTAAGTTATTTATTTCCCATTCGTGTTTTCGATCAATATCCCGATTTGTATAACAGATCATGTCTTTGTTTCGGCAGATTTTACTTGATGTTATCCAACATTAGTTATTTGATTTGTATGATGTACTTGTTGAATTCATCATCGGTTAAATTTTGATCGTTGTTGTTGTTGTTCGAAAAAAGTTGTGCTGCTGTCCGGTGTCCTTCATCCAAAGATTTAGTTCATTTTTGCCAATCGATTCCCGTAAAATTGTAACAAATTTAATGTTGTTCGTCGTCGTTGTCGTCGATTTCGTTGGTTTATTTCTCGATCTCGCTGACTCCTAGTACTATGATCTCTGTGATCACTGTCGTAATGGTTTGTCGAAATTTTATGATGAATATTTTGTTAAATTTGGATGCGAATGTCTAAAATGGCCAAATCTATAAAATTGCGTCAACGGATCTTAGTCGGTTTGTCACTTTTATAAAATTTTGCGCTATATTCCATTTTCGTTCAACCACCAATTGAGTCGATCACCTCGTCAATTATTGAGCGAGTTTTCCCAATTTGCGTGTCTTGCATTCAAATCTTCAGCTATGATGTAATAATGATTCGGGTTCGTCCGAAATTTGCGCTGGACTGCCCGTACAATAAATAGTGATTAAAAAAAATTTGTTGGCCGAAAATTTAATATTTATTTTGATTATAGCGATTTCAATTCCTTCTCTGTTGCTGATTGCTTGCGGCTCAAAAATTTGGTATTTAAATCCAGTTTTGATAAGTATGGCGGTGTCACCTCCTTGTTTCGAATTGATGCGGTCGCGTCGAATAATGTCGTAATTTTCCAACTCAATTTTATGCTTGTCGTTTAATTTGGGCTCGTTTACCAAAAGGTAGTCCGGATGATGAGTATTCAAAAATTGAAGTAAATTAAATCTGATTGAATTAACGTTCAGCGAGATAATTTTGAATTTTGAAGAATTTCGACGTTGATTGGAATGTGAAGGGGAATTTAAACGATTTATAATTTTCCGATGATTTGTAGCAATTGTGGAATTTGTTCACTTTGCTGGTTCATAATTTTGGCCATCTTGTCGATCCGAGATGTTCAATTTTGAATGATAACGTTATTGTGTTGTGGTTGTTGCTGCTGCTGCCGTTGTTGTTGTGGTAGTGGGGAAAATATTTTAAAATTAAAACCGACAAGAAAAACAAAATATCAAAAATTATGTCCTTGAGAATTTTTCTGATTCATTTTTGTTTGTGTGAGTGCAAAAAATCACAATACAAAACTGGTTTTGTATCGAAAATGAAAAAAATCCGGGAATAAAATGCCTCGTGTAAGGTGGGCTGTATTAGGTAGGCTGTAGTAAAGATACTGCTAGTGTATTAGATCAATCGATCGAATTTGTTTGGTCCTTTAGAATAAATACGAATGTTGCGCTCGCATTGAGACTGATTCATCTTCGAGTGCCATTTTTGTTTACAAAAACCATGACCATTTATTTGAAAGTGAAACCACTGTTGCAATTTTTGTCGTATTGGCAATCACGCCTCAATACTAACCAGACTGTAGACAAAAGAAGGTTTTTGCAACTACACAATTACTTTTTTGTTTTCACTACTAAATATTTTTAATGACTGGATTGCTTTTTTGCTTTTTGTGTGAGTAACGTGAAGTATGTAGCATTTTGTGCATAATTTTTTGAAATGATTGCAGAATTTTGTAGCAGGAGACTCACAAATGTTAATATCCTTTAATGTGACTTGTGTATTTGGTGTTAAGAACCTTCGTAATTGTACCAAGGATAAAACTGTTCTAAACCAATACTACGATTAAGCTTTCAAGCTTTAAAAATGTGTAGGTGATCTTCTTTAGTAAAAAACCATTAAATCACATAACAAAAAAATGGCATAGTTTACCTAACTACTTTCATTGTAACTTAGTTCGGTTATACAATACCAAAAAAAAATGACACAAAAGCACCACAAATTTATTCACTTCAATTAAGACTAAAATATGACCAGAGCCAACCATAAAATGGCACGCGTGTTCCTTAATCTCCTGTAACGGAGACGAAACAAAAAAAAATCATAAAAATTAAAATTACATAATTTATTATATGGTACGTGATCAAGCATAAATATTTTTTTTTTATTTTTATGTCGCAACATAATTCGTTTTCAGTGTATACAGTACATAATTCTATTGTACTATGTATATATGTATATGTATTTCGTATATATAGAGGTTGATCCTTTTTTAATTTTTTTTTCGGTAGCTATACTCTTCCGAAATTCTTAAGTAGCATTTGAATAGGATTTTTTTTAGTCGTTCGTATATTAAACGAACAAAAATATGTCAAAATCCTTTTTATTTTTATTTATGTGAGGATTTTATATAATCAAAATACAATCTGAAACTCTTAAGGCAATCAAAAGTACATATACGATAGAATACATAAATGATTTTCACTCCATATATCCTTATATGAACTATAACGGTAAACTTTTAATTATAAATGACAGCACCGAGTTTTCTGGCATACAGATTCCTTTTATGTATTAAAACGATTGCATCCACAACGATGAAAATAGATAAGCTGTACATATAAAGTGTATTCAAAAGACGATGTATAGATATCCTAATTATTTACATATTAATTGATTATCATATTAGGTACGATAGTTTTTATCTGTGCTATTTTGTCGAGAATGAGGATGGAACAAAAAAAAAACTTGATATTAACATAACAATGAGTTTGAATACAAAGGATTGCTTAATGAAAGTAACAAAATGAGTAAAAATCTCTTAATTTAATCTTTTTTTTTCCTTCTTATGTTGATGAAGTCTTGTGAAAAGGTATAATTTATACCTTAATACGGATTAAAGCTAATCAACGTTTTGTCGTTTTTAATTAGAATTCTTTTGTTTTTTATTTCTAAAAAATTTAATCTTATTTTACGAGGGAGCTTTTATATACTTCTTTCGACTTACTAGACTTTATATAATATTATAGGTTGAACTCTTGGCAATGTGTCGAAAGAATTTTAATTGCTTGTAAATGAATGACCATGAAAATGTTTTTAAAATGTCGCTTAATATTTTAAACGAATATAGAAAATTAATTGGTTATGCTTTTCAAAGTAAAAAAAAAAAAACCTTAATTGAATTCAATTTACAGAATTTAATTTTTTTTCGATCAAAACGAAATCAAATACTTGAGTGACAAATAATGACTTGACGCATTTTGTTTTTATTTTGGTTTTACCGCCATACCGCCATCGGTCACAGTATTTGTGGATTATTTATATTTTCCATTATTTTTGGGTACATATACTTATTGGAAACCTAGATTTAAAAAAATAAATAAAAATAAAAGTGAGGACGACGGTTGCGGTGCACCTTTTGATGTAATTATTGAATTTTTTTTGATTATTGATTGAATTAGGTATCTATAGGGTGAGTCACTTATAGTGAATTTCGAAAAAGAGAAACTTGATGTTAAAAAACTGGTTATTGCTATCATTCGGTCAGTAACATGGACAATTATTACAATCCTTCAATAAAATTATATGATTTAGTCCCAAATTACGGTTTATGAATTACAAATAGTCTCTAGAATATCTGTTTCAATATGATTGAACTAATTGCTGCTCTTAATTTGAGTGGATCCACAATATCTAAATAA
Source organism: Tipula confusa (assembly GCA_963556175.1). NCBI lineage: Eukaryota > Metazoa > Arthropoda > Insecta > Diptera > Tipulidae > Tipula > Tipula confusa. The sequence continues at coordinate 189,435,539 of OY744476.1, read as the reverse complement.
ATATGTTTAAAACGTATCAGATGGAGCGATGAAAGGCCCATGTTAGGTCTTAGTGTCTTAACACTTTGTATATTTGACAGGATAAATGGGATTTCACCTAGTAGGCTACGTCCTGATTCATACACACACGGACAGAAATATCTAGTTGATATTAGCTTTGAAATGGCTTGAATGCTTGTATGCGAAATGTTATGCCATTACAATTTTGCAGTAAATCACTATACCAGCTTAAGCATTATGATTTTCAAGTGAAATTTGATTGATTTAAGAAACTAGAAAGTGTGGCCTGATATTCCGTGTCAGTTTTATGCGATTTGCTTCATGTCGAAGTGAGTTTTAAAAGTTGAAGTTCCGTGGTTTGGTGCCTTCGACATGTTGTAAATTCATCGTGAACTGGAACACAAAATCCAAATGCCAAGTTTGTCACGGAGTATGCTTAGCATTTTGGTTGAATCGTTCTAATGATCGGTTTTTGATCAGTGTAGACTGTAAACACTTGACCTTCGACAAAGAATCGAAAATATTTTTTGCTTGGTGGCTCTCTTTCGAATGCAAAATATTTTTTATCAGCATCCGAATGTTACTTGGAAAAAATTCCAAGCGGCTTCCAATCCTCATTATGAAACGTTGATTATGACATTTAGTGATTTTAAGCTGTTCGCATTCATCTCGCCAAAATAAGTTTTTCGACATTTTTGGCTTATTTAACAAAGTAGCCAAATGTGTATGGATAGGGGCTAAATTTTCTGCTATTCTAGACATAAACGTGCGGTAATAGTTTATCATGCCGATAAATTGCTGTTGTTACCTGATTGAGGGAGGAGCTGGAAGCTCTCAAATGGCATTAGTTCATCCAGTGGATGTCGGAATAACATTTGCAGTAATTATGTATTTAAAAAAGTAAGCACCTTGTGACGAAACTCAAATTCGAATTGTGGATGTTAATCTCGTATTCAAAAAGATCCTGAAGCAGTGTTTCTATAGGTGATACGATTTGTTGATTTTCATCTTAGAATCGACTAGTAGGCCGTATTTTTTAAGAAAGTCCGCACCAATGATAGGCCAATTTACGTTCGCAATAGTGAATGCATTGTCTGAGGCTATATGTAATATCTAGTTGCAGCAATTGGCTTTCATATAGGTATTGATATAGCTGTGCCATTAGCGGCTGCCAAAACTAAGTTATGTTGGCTTGGGTTTTTAGATTTAAAAAAATATAAATGATATGACGAATATATAAGGGACAGTGACTATCAGAAACATGAGTTGGTTTCGAGTGCACTTAGGTCTATGGTCAGCCACACCTAATGATAGAGCTACCAGCTTAGTGATTTGTTATTCCTACACATGGAATTTTCCCATTAAGTGAACGGTTGTTTTCAGTGGAAAATTACAGGGTACCCATTAAATACCGGTCTTGTGTGGCCAAACCTGTCGTGGTGGTATCAACAAGTTGGATGATTGTGAATTTTGCGTAGTTTTTACCCTGCTCTTCTTCTAGAATAAAAGTTAGTTTCTAGTCTAGATGCTCAAAGTTTGAGTGTGTCTAGTCATGAATTGAGTCTTTTGACCGTACGAACTTAGTTCGTACGGTCAAAAGTCTCAATTTAATAGCTCCCATATAACACGGCTTGAGTCTGTCGATGGAAATATTAGCCTGCTTGTTTTTAAAATCAAACCTAAAATATTTGTCTGAACAACTGATTATGTGGAACCGACCTTCATATAAGGAGTTTATAAAGACTTACGAAGTGCATCCGTTCGTACGAATATGATACGTGAAAGTAACCTTAGTTCAGCGCATTCAAAAATGAGATTATTGTAGGATCTTGTGAGTTGTTTAGGTTTATTTTGTTCGAAATTACTTTTTGGAGTCTTGGGTTAATCCGACTGAGTAATTAAATCAGTTTAAGACTTTTCGAAGAATGGACCAATATAACTAATAAAACTGTACAAAGACATTCAGAATTCTAGTCCAATATCTGGACAATGATAAAACATAAATGATTCCTTAAGAGAGCAATGGATAATAGCTGGTAGTTCGGACTTGCTAAAACCCAGAAAGTAATTCTAAACTAAACTGTGGGCCTTGGTCAGTGATCACATTAGTTGGTTCTCAAAATTGGTTCTGCAACCGTTTCCGCCGTGATGTATGTTTGAACGTTTGAAAAGCTTTTGACCAAATACTGCACTTAATGGTTGATCAATGAGTGACACAGTAACGGTAATTTTGTGACACTGGAATGAGTCTAATAATGTCCAGTCAAATTTCATAAAAACGTTGGAAACCCTTAGAGTAATTTTCCATTTGTGATTTGGTGTGCCAAAAACTTTAGCCGTTTAGTAGAATAGTCATAAAATATTGTGAAGAAAATTAAAAACAGTCCATCGACATGGCTTTGAAATATAAGGCCCGTAGAGAACCAGTATATGTGGTCCCAATAAATTAACTCAAGGCTGACTGAAATCCATTTACACAGACAATTTTGGCAATTTGGCAAGAGTTGATATTCTTCAATATCTCCCTGCGAGCTATATGTCAATTAGACGTATGTTGGCAATTTTGAAGTTATTGATAGTTTTTGGAATTGAAAGTTGTTCTACATAAAGTATCTGCCATCACGTTATCAATTCCAGAAACATGATGTATATCTATTGTAAATGGACTAATTAAGTCTATGTGTCGAAATTGTCTGGGACTTTATTAGGTTTATGAGTGAAAGCAAAGATAAGATGTTTGTAATCCGTATTCAGCGTAAAAATTCGCTCTACCAAAATATGCTTAAAACGTTTGATACCCAAGTAGGCCGCCAGACTGTAATTGGTTTATTATTGTTAGATCCTTTTAAATATTTATTTTCAGATGGCTTGGTTACCACTTGAATCTTTATGTTATATCTTTACCCGTTTGATCTGCTCCCGCGATAGATAACGTTGGCATGCTCCATTGATTGTTTTATTCCAGTACTATCGATAGAATGACCAAAGAAATCAACCTGATCATCGGCAAAATTGCACTTGTCGGGGTGTTGATTACTAGGACAGCATACATTAATCGCAAGAAAATAATTTGACGGTGCTTTAGGTTTTAAACCTAACATTCAAACCTCATATAATGTATTGCACGAAACGCTTGAAAACCACGTTTCTAAGGCTAAAAGTCCTGCGTTTAAATTTAATTAATCAGAAAAGGGTTGATATTGCAGTTTATGGAGTATCTCTAGGTTCGATGATTACATGATAAGCCTGAACAAGATCGATAATGAAGAAAACTTTGCAACCATTTAATTGGTGCTGAAAATCCTGAATATGAGGTATTGGGTATCTATCAGAAATAGGAAAATTATTCAATGTGATGAAAATAACCATCTATTTTTTGGTTAAATCTACAGCAAAAAAATTACAGCAAGGATCACAGACGTAAATAATTAGAAAATTCGAAGCTAGACGATCGAGAGCACTGGAAGATTGTAGAATTTCATTAATTTGTTTTTGCATATATCATCGAGTTTAATCATATTCGGTAATTTTGAAAACATAGCCATAGTATGTGTTCCTTTGGAAGCATCGTAAACTATTCGCTAGTTCAGCAATTTTTTCAAATGGTTTATCTGAACCTGCCATTATAGCACAAACTGCGGAAGATGATTTTTGTTTCCAGATCTTTTATTGGGCTTCTCGGAAATTCGTTTTTGGCTAGTGATTAAAATGGGTTTTTATCGCCAAGACCGTTACCTTTTAGTAGTTTATGTATAAATTCCAATGCTGAAGCGCTAAATCTGGTTACTAAAGTTTCTTTTACATTACAAAGTAATCTTTTAATTAATCTTTTAGTAAGTTTAGCCACTTAACATTGCGATCTGTAAACTCAAGTGTTTAAGCTTATTGGTCCAAATCCAAGAAAATTTTGGAGAAACATAAATCTTTCTAGATTTTTGATTAATTATTTACATTTGATATGATTGAAAATAAAGCCATCGTTTGATTTTCTTTTGCCTTCTTCTTTGACCCATTTTGCGTCTGCAAGTTAACCGATTAAAATAATTTCTAATTAACACTTAAACCTGCTTAGTATATTTCAAGTTTATAGTCCCTTTAAATACTTGACAGCTCTTTTCGTATCAGTATAGATCATCTAAAGTGGTTGGCTGACTTTTTTGGTTAATGTAAAAATATTGACAGATATTGACAGACTGGATGTGTATTAACACCCACATATAATAAACATACAATTAGTTTATGGTTTTGTTGTCTTTTTTCCTTAAACTTGCACATCACGTGTTATAATACTTCCACGAACAATCCTGAAAGCTAGTTCATAAAGATTGTCTCTTTATCGAATTAAATGCACTAAATGGATATTCGAATAAATAACGTGCATATTTTGTTTTTTAGCTGTTGACAACTGAATTTGCACATTTGATTGCCTTATATAAATGGAACCATAACTTTATCGTTGTGTGGGTTCCGTATTTTTGTAAAAATTCTTAAACAAGCAATTTTGCGATAAAACGTTTAATTTCACTAAAATCTTTAATTTTGTGAATCCAGTTATAACCGACAGTAATGTTTCATTTGGAAATATTCAAAATCCTAACTTTCGTTTTTTTATAATTAATTAATTAATGTTCTCTCTCGTTGCGCTAATCCATTCCTCGTTATCTTTTAAAAACTTCTGCAATATTTTTTGAATCGTTGGTATTTATTCAATTAAACTTGCAGGCGGTACTTCATTATTCTGCATTTATTAAAATCTTAACTGTGGCACATGATCCTAATTTCCTTAAAAATTATTGATGTTTAATTTTCTGTTATCATTTCAAATAGTTATATTGGTGGTATATTGGTTTTCCATATTCTTCAGTTAACTTGACTTTATGTTATGATGACATAAACTTAAACAGCGATTTGTCAGAACAAAGTTGATTATTATTATTTTTTAATTATACATCATTCACAATAATAATTTTATTTTGGCAACATTATTTCGATTTCATATTTGTTTTTCTTTTAAATATAAATCCTTCCTGAAACTGAGATCTGAATGTTTATAGTATGAATATTTATTGTATATACACACTTTAATGCTTCTTTTACATTTACCATAAATTAAAGTTTTACAATTTTGTTCACTAATGTTTATATTGAACACAATAAAACAACTGAATGTTATAAAGAAAAAACAATTTAAGTAAGATATTACCAAGAAACAATTGCAATAATCAATGCACGGTTGATGAAAGTTTTAAATAGTAGAAATGTAACAAATTCATAATTTAAAATGTATACTAGGGTTACTTTATTTATAACCCTTTTCGGTTGTAAACTACCATGTTATATTGACATACATATTATGTAATATATACAAGTGTATTTCATTCCATTTATACATTTCACAGTTTATCGCTGAATTCAAGTCAATTTCATGTAACATAAATAATAATTCAATAATGTTAAAAATAAAATCAATAAATGTTTTAGAATTTACATTCAATGTAAAATGTGAAATGAAAATTGCTATTTATCTAAATGTTGATGTAAAATATTTTACCACCAGTTGTTGATTTTGTTAAATTTGCATTATGCTGAATGTTTTATTCTGAACATGCTAATAAAAATAATGCACATAATTATTATTTTTATGTTTATATTTATTGAATTTTTATCACGGTTATGTAATAACACTAGCGTCACTTAAGTCATACATCATTTAATTGGTTTGAACGGCAAGAATGACGTCTTGTCCACTGTTCTCTTCTTAGACAGTCACATCTACATTGTCATTCAAAATTTATTAAAAGTAGTTTTGTACTTTAATCTAAATGAGTAGATCTAGAAGTACACTAACATAAAAATTATCCTGCTAAACTAAAATGAGCAAATTAATTTAAAAAAATTTCAACCAACATGAAAAACATTTTTTTTCCTACCGAGTATATGTAATACTCATTTGCGAGGTAGATTATCTCCCGCAATGGTAAAATATTGTACCCCCCATTCATCTTAGAAGTAATTTATATAATCATTTTTCACGAGAGAATTTATATAAAATGAAAAAAAAAATTTTCACTTCTTATAATGCGAGTAAAAAATAAAAATAATACGCGGAAGCACAAGTTATAAATAATAAACCATCATTTTTCATTTTATTATTAATATTAAAAATGTAAAAAGTCTCGAGCAACCCTTCCTCTCGATATAATTTTTAAGACAAAATAAACAATTCTGTCTCCAAAATATTTACTAAAAATAAATAAAAGTTTTTTTTTTGTATGCTGTGTATATACGTATATGAGTCGCGCTATAAATATACCAGAGATAAATTCATTTATATTTTACGAGTATCAAAACAGCTTTTTGTGGGGTGGATTTTCATTCAGTTTTTTTTTTAATAAACACTAGTAATAATAGTAATGAAAGTTTGAAAAATTGTTTTTTTATTTTTAATAAAATGATACTCTAATAATAATTATATAACATCTTAAATTAATATCATGTTGGTTGGATAAAATGTAGAAGTAAAATAAAAAAATGGAATCTGAAACAGCGCAGCAAATTCATGCTGTTCTAAAAAAAAAAAAATTAAAAATTGATCGTTTAAATTAAAAAAGCAAAAGAAAAATATTTTGTTTTGATGCATACCCATGGTTGTTTGTATAGCCATCATGTCTGGCTCTTATATATTGCAAGTTTAATAAAGATTTATGGTGGTTATGTGTTGATATTCTACTAAGTTTATGATTTATTTTTTACAACTTAAGAAATAAGATTTTTGGATTTTTTTTTTTTTTGGAAATTGACAAGTGTCATTTCAAACCAACTTCTTCCAATTGCATATTGTTTACTCCTTATTAAAATATGAACGGAAGCTAAAGTTTGTTAACAGTAAAAAAATATCATTCAATTTAAAAGGGAATAAGCTAAAGATCTCGCTTTTCTGATAATAAATGATTAATATTTATAAGCAAATTGTTACTTTTCATTTATGATCATTAAACATGTTGTGTGTCAACATTCTCCAGGGTCGTTGTTTCTAGTCTACAGTCTTCTTTTGGTGGTGTTCTTTTTAATTCTTAAACTTTTAGATAAAGCAACCAATTATTATTATGGTACTGGTGAATTATTTGCTTGTGAAGGTGACTGATGTCATTCTCTTAGATAAATTTTAAAATCGGTTGAATTGTTTGTTGTTGTTTTCATTTAAAGTAACCAATTACGATTTCTTTTACTCGAAGTTGTTAGACTCTAGAGGCAGAGCACTTAGTTTTGTAATGGGTCTTTTAAATGTGGTACCGTTACTTTCCTTTATTGTAACTACTCTAGTTAGGTTATCTTTACCAAGGTGTAGTTTTATAATACTTCCTAAAGGCCAATTGTTGGGCGGCAGGTTATTGTTCTTTATTAAAACCATATCATCTACCTTTAATCCTGGTTGTTTGCAGGACCATTTATTTCTTTGTTGTAATCCAGTTAAATAGTCATTTGACCAATGTTTCCAGATATCTTGATCCATTTTTTGGATTAGACCTCTCCCATGGTTGGCAGAAATATTTTCGTTCGGCAAATTGGATTCTGGAGTTGTAATTAGTAAATCTTCCATTAAGAAGTGTCTATGGGTTAGTATTTACGCATTTGGATCAAATGAGATTGTTGTGAGAGGCCGTGAATTAAGAAAAGGTTTAATCTGAGTTGAAACTTTTGATAGTTCTTCATAAGTAAGAGTTATGGTTCCAATAACCTTTTTTAGGTGATATTTCAATGACTTAACGGCTGCTTTCCAGAGTCCTCCAAAATGTGGAGAAAATGGTGATATAAAATGCCATTCGACTCTGTTGTCGGATAATATGCGTTGAAGTTCGGGGTTCCTTGTTGCAAGGCCTCGTGTTTTTATTTAGTCAGCTGTGTTTTGGCTCCCACAAAATTGGTTCCATTATGGCCGGAATAAAGGCTGCAGTAGTTCAATCGCTGAATATTCCTATGTGCATTGCTTTAGTAGCAACGCATACAAATACCGCTATATATCCCTTGTATGATTTATTTCCACGTTTTTTTGAAACTCTTACTGATATGGGCTCAGCGTAGGCTACTCCTGTGTTATTAAACAGACGTGATGGCGTGACTCGTTTTTTGGGTAAGCTTGCGATCAGCTGTTGTTTCGTTGAAGCGTTGAATCGATAACACGTGATACATTTGCTATTTCTGAGCGTATGTTACTTCTAAAGTTTATGATCCAATATTTGTTTCTAAGATGTGACAGAGTTAATTGAATTTTCTCATTCAAGTTTTTATATGCGCATCTCTGATCAATAGCTTTCTAAATCTATGTTTTTGTGGCAATACTTTTGGATGTCTGGTGTCATACTTCAGGTTACAATTAGTTATTTTTCCTCTCACTTGCTTTTTGTTGATACTGAGCTATTTTCGTTGATTTGTCTGATTTTATACTCTGCAAGTTGAAATATTTTAATAATCTCGTTACAAGAATGGATTAACTATTGCTGATGATGCAAGTATCACAATTAGTTTAGTTTCCAAATTGACTTCACTTGTAGCAGTAGTTGGTTGCGGTCAATGTTCGGATGAAAGTTGTAGCCATATGTTTGATCCGTCCACCATAAATGATTGTTCTTTAGTTCATTTGGACCGGTACCTCTTGAAGTTCAATCCGCTGAATTCTTGTTGATCCAACATGATGCCATTGTGCTGGACTAGAATAAGATTGAATTTCTGATATTCGACTTGCCACGAAAGTATTATATTCATGAGGACGCCCTTGAATCCGACATAATATAATCATCGAATCAGTCCAATAGAACGAAATTATTTCCGGAATTTCTATTGCTTCTATAGCTTGATGCACAGGTTAAGCGAGAAGCAGCACTCCACAAAGCTTAAATCGAGGTAGCGAAAGTAAATTTTTAATCGGATCAACTTTCGTTTTTGATGTGAAAAGTCTTACATTAGGGATACCTTCTGAATTTATAGATTTAAAGTATATGGCTGCAAAACAGGCCTTTTCTGAGGTGTCGCAGATTCTATGTAACTCTGTTTTATTGTTGTTCTCAAATTAGAAGTGGCACTACGTTTTTAAATTCCTGCCATTTTGTTGATATGTGTGACGGAGGAAGTTCATTGTCCCCAGACAGACCTACCAACCAAAGTTCTTGCATCATAAGCTTGGACACAATTGTGATTGGTGTCGACCATCCTTACGGATCAAAAAGCTTTGCGCTATCTGAAAGAAGGCTGCGTTTGGTAAATTGGCCGTTATCAGATTTAGACTTGATGACATTAAACCCAAATGTAACTGTTGTTGGATTCCAGTGTAGTCGGGGCAACTTTCCAGTTTGGCCAGACTTGCCGCACTCCATTGCATGTTAAAATATTATTCCACCTCTTCTGTGCCGAGGCTATCCCCTCATTTTTAAGCGCCATAAAAAGCGCTGCTATATTCCTCCCCAGATTTGGCCTTTCCGGTTTTAATTAGAGAGTTGTACCTTTCCTGGCCAGTTCGCCAGCCCTGCAGTAGCCCAAAACATCCGAGTGACCGGAGACCCTGACTATCTTGATGTTGAGATACTCACTCATCTCGTTAAGAGATGAACGGCATTTCAATGCCACCACGAACGTCAGGGAAACGGATTCCAACGACGTGATTGCCGCCTGACTGTTGACATATGTTGTTATATCCCTTGTGAGTATGACATTATGCATCAACCAAGTCAGCGCTTCCTCAATCGCTACCACCTCTGCCTGGTACACACTGCAGTGATCAGGAAGATGAACGGATATATTCACATTTAATTTGTAACAATAGACTCAAGCTCCGACTCTGCCATCTAGCTTGGAGCTATCAGTGTATAATTGTATACTTCCAGTTTCTGCTGTTGACCTGTTTCCCAGGATTCCCATGAGCGAATAAGAGTTCGGAAGCCTTTTTCAAAGCATAAAATTGGTATTATATAGTCACTATTTGCCAAGTCTTCCTTAAGCAAACTGACAATCGTCGAGTGGCCCGTCTGTAGACTCAAACAAAGCAGAGTCGTGAAGTCGTAGTTGCCGCTCTCTGCTTACCAAAAATGTCGACAGAAAGAAGGTAGAGCATAACCTCCAGAGCATGTGAAGGGGTTGTTCTCAGTGCCCCGCTTATAAGTAAGCAGGCCGTTTTTTGTACCTTCACTATCATATTTTTATAACTTTTCTTGTCTAGTGCAGGCCACCACACACTCACTCCATACATTAGAATCGTTTTGACTACAGCTGTGAAGAACAAGTGTACCAGCTCTGGTTTTAGACAACATCTCCTACCGACGGCGTTCCTACATGAGTATAGAGCCATGGTAAACTTCTTTACTCTCTCCAAAAAATATTGGACTTCCAATTCAGCCCACTGTCAAAAATTATGCCCAGAAATCTTGCCTTATCAGTAAAGGCCAGTGCCGTGCCTTTTAAGGTAGGATGAATGACTATCAGAATTTAATATTTCTTGGTGAAGAGTACCAACTCTGTTTTGGATGGATTTATACCCAAGCCACATTTGCTAGCCCACTTTATAATGATTAAGAGCGCATGACTTCCCCAATCGTGCTTAAGTACCTACCCGAGATTACGATCGCTACGTCATCTGCATACACTATCACCGCTATTCCCTCCTTCTCCAGTTCCAAAAGTAATCCATTGATTACTATGTTCCAGAGAAGAGGTGATAGGACACCACCTTGCGGAGTCCCTCTAACTCCTCGCCACCTAATGGTGGATTCCCATATCTTCGCGTTAACATTCCTGCATTGTAGCATCTGATTCAACCTCTTTAAAAGGTTGTTCACATCTAAGAAAGACAGTCCTTCCTGAACTTCCTCCGTCCTGACATTGTTAAAGGCGCCCTCTATATCGAGGAAACCTACCATACAGTACTCTTTCGAGTGGATTGATTTCTCAATTGTTTGCACCAGAAAATGTAGAGCCGTGTCCACAAATCTCCTTTTCCAGTACGTATGCTGAGAAGTCGCCCAATTACAGGGTTTATTTTTGCACGTGGGTACACGTCAATCAGTCTTTCCAATGTTTTCAACAAAAAAGATGATATAGTTACAGGTGTTAGGTCCTTCGGGTAGGCCTGTGAATTCTTTCCCGTTTTCGCGATAAAAATCACCCTAACCTACGTCCATTTGCTACGAATATAATTCAACTTTAAACACCCCCTGAAGATCACCTCCAGCCATGGGAGAATGCTCGACGAGTGGTTTTGCAATTCCACTGGAATGATATCGTCCAGATCTGCCAATTTATAGGGTCTAAAGCCGTTTAGTGTCCATAGGATCCAGTTCCTCCGGGCACCCTGACGATAATTTGTCTCTATTCCTACCAAGCTCCGTTGACACATCCACACTACCTGGGAAATGGGTTTCCAACAGGAGTGCCAATGATTCTTCACTAGACGTTGTTCGCAGACCATCTGAATAAGACCATCATAAATAAGTAACTAGGGCTCGTTGGGCTCGTAGATAAGATTTTTCTGTGACGCGAGGTCTCCGAAACACCTTCCATTTTATCACATTTTTAACATCTTTGACAACTTGGAGGAAATTTGAACATCCAAATAGCATTTTGATACCACCATTGAAAACTATTTTTGTTAAAAAAAACTATCTGCTTTAACCACACAATGATGTGGAAGGTAAAACTAAAATGTCCTAGGCTTGTGTTTTTTATATATTTCAAATATTTCTGGCAACTTATGTAGCCTTTTTTTAAGCTAAAGAATATCGGCGAACAAAAATTTGTTTCGAGTTACCAAGTTATGACGGGCATGGAAAATGGAATCCTGTCAATGAATCGACCCTCGCGGTTACGCATAAAAATTTTATGAAATGTTCTTCCCACTCGAATTATTTTGCTAATTTGGCTTAATTTAATTTTATATCATCTTGATTATATGCAAGTGACACAGCAGTATTAGGTTGCAGCAATTTGTAGAACTGTAGTGCCGGCAGTGTACAGTTAGTTTGCTTACTGGTTTTGTCGGTATTTATAATGTTTATGTAATTTTATACATTGTTTAGGCGTTGAAAATGGTCTCTTTTATGTGGTCTAAAAACTTATTTAACTAATGTCTTTCACATACGAATAAAATGATTGCTTTGAAACTTAAAACATCCATTTTCATTTAAGATCTTAAGTTTAATCTACACCCAGATTACAAAGTATTAAAAAAAATAACTTTACATTTTGCACATGTTTCATTACGTTCCCGGAACATGAGCTAGTATAACGATTTCACGGGCAGATGAACCTATAAATTACAAATTATTTTAGAATTATAAAGTAATACAAGATTTTCTGAATAAGTTCTAAAACTCGGGATAAAAAATTCAAAACAAAAAAAATTGTTGATGAAGATGTCAACAAAACGATGTTTCTTGGTAAAAAAATAATCATAAAGAAAACGAGATGCAATATATGCTACACAGTATGATATTTTCATATTAAAAAACTTGTATTATACCCACAAGACTAAACATGTAAAAGCTATTAAAAAATATCGTATATACATGCAGTTTTTTTTTTTAAATATTATGTGTTTGAATTTTATTATATTTGCAATATAAAAATAATTAAAAATTGTCGTGTTCCCTGGAACAACACAAACATACTAGTATCATAATATTAATTTTTGTTACGTCATTTCATCACAGTAAGTAGGTACATAATATTATAATATATAGGAAAAACTAAAAACATTTTGCAATATTTTTTTTTTTTTAATTTAACTGTATATATAGTATGATAATATCCATATCGTCTCACCGTCATGCGATATTATCATTCTTAATAAAATTCATCTTAAAAACAATATTTTCTTGTGTACCAACCATCATCATATCGTTTTTAAAATATTATTTCTTGTACCGTCACCGTCTTATATATTTTGCATCCTTTAAATATTATGTTTATAATATATACTTAGCTATAATATCGTTTTATAGAGCTTAGAGTAAAAAAATAAATTAAATGAGCAAAAATGAGTTACCACTCATCATATCATAACTTTGTTCGAGTGTCATACCATACACATTTTTTTTTTTTTTGAAAAGTGTTATTAAGAGTATCGCTCTACCTATACCTTTCCGCATATGTTTCATAATTTATTTGACTTCGCGATATATGAAATGTTGAACACCATATATAATATGACAAGACATATTTTACATAATATTTCATTTAGTTAGATACACATTACATAAAATTTAAATTATGTTAATGTTTATTATGCTTGATGAAATATTATTATTGGAAAACATATATAAGTTTTTTTTTTTAATCTAGATGAAAGAAAAGTTTTTCTAATCTATCGTTGCTTGCTTACCTCTTCTCATATACCATATAAACCACACAGTGTTTGATTTTACTTGTGCAAACATAACTCTTTGATATTACTTTAAAATTATTTTAATTAAATTTTAATTTGTTTTAGTAACCTAAATCGATGCGTAATTTGCAAAATATTTGATTAGCGTCCATGAAGTTGAAAATTTTTATCTAAATCATATAATGTTGGAAAATTTTAAAAAGTTTCTTAATTAATTAATTTTTCATAATTTTAATAAAACTTTTTTTGGTAAACTGCTTTAATGTGTAGAAAATTTGGAAAATTTTAGTTCTGTGATTTTCTGAGCATGTTTTTCAGAAACAGGGAACTGGATCTTGCATACCACTGTAATAAACGTTTAATCAGAGAAGGGTTTTCGGTGCTTAATAAAAAAACCAGATTAGCAAGTATGTTTCTTGGGAATACTTCAAGGGGAAGGACCAAAAAAAACTCATTTAAATTATAGTTGATTTTAAAATCTTAAAGGACTCTCCTAAAAATTGATTTAATTTGAGTTTAAAGATATCTTAAACAAACTTAAGGTTTGCCCAGATAATAAAAGTTCCAAATTAATAAAATTATTAATTAAAAGCTTCATTTAATTTGTTAAAAAAAATATTTTAAATCATAACTTTTTTAAAATTCACGTATGACGATTAAAAAGTTACGAAATTGAAAGTTATTAAAAACAGCTTACACATACGATGGTTAACTGCTTTGGAATCTAAAACAGCCTTTTTCATCTGAAGCTAAAGTTGAAAACAACCACCAAGATTTCCTGGGTTATCTCCACTGTAAAGCAATGTGAAGCCTTAGAACATATGGTTTTCACTTATTGGCCATAGAGTTTCTTGGAGTGCAACGAGGTCCACGTGAAAATCTTTCATTGCCAATATAATGCCATCAAACGCGCCTGGTTTTTTTAAATGACTGCACATTCCACAAACCGATCCTAAGCTGGGTGTTCATTAACATAGGCGGCAATCGGGTTAATTTTGGGCAGAACTTTTGATTTTATTAACAGTAAAGTTAAGCTCGTTTAGAAGTATTTTACGAGGTATGGGAGTGCTCCTCAACCACAGGGATCATTTCGCTTAAACAAAAAAAACTTCCCTAGATTCGAGGACAATAAGAATCAATGGTTCTAAGAAGTAAAAAGATAAGACAAACACCCATAAAATATCCAATCTCATCAAAACAAGGAAGAAAATGTAAAAGTAAAAAAAAGAGCTTCAATAAAGGCTTCAAAAAAATAGTAATCCTTAATAGACAAATCCAATCGGTTACTCAGAGTAATTTGAATAACACTAATAAAGACCCAGGATCATACAATTTTAATTTGGAATAGTAGCGCATACCATCTTCTAAGGGAAGACATTAGTACCATATATACCAGAGAGTGACAGCTTTCCAACAATATCAACAATTCGAATATCTGTATATTAAAGGCAAAACCATAAGATTGGTAAACAAAGGGAAATTAGGTGGTCACAATCAAACGGCTATTGGAAATAGAAGGGAAAACACTGAAGCTTATAAACATTAACAAACAAAAGTTCACACATGAAAGAATTTCATTAATTTCATTCGCACATGTTAATTTTATTAACAACGTTAACCCAAATTTAAACTATAGTAAACTATGGAATCAATAAAATAAAATTAGAAACAAAAAAGAGTGAACAAAGGATATAACAACTTCAAGGATATGCAAAAATTTATGAAAATCGACATTGAGGAATCTAAAGTCACTCAATAGTAAATAATATCAATAGTAAAAACCACTTCGAAAAATCTCAAACTCCGAGTTAGGAACCTATTATTTAATAGGTCTAGTCGATAGCATGCTAGCAATTCAAAGCAGTCATTGCGGAAGAACAATATCTTTCCATGTTGCTTAAAATAGACATATCCAACTACATTTATTGCAAAAAATCTATATAATAATACAACAGAAGGCAAAAAAATCAAAAATGGACATTACTCCTATAAAAATTGTAGAAGTCAGAAGCAAAAGCATAATAGGAGTGTCCTCTCTGATATCAACCTACTCAAAGAATCAAAGATTATAACAAAAATATAATCCAATTACAGGCTGCGACAACCACATACAGTAATAATTACAATGAAGTGGCAACTTGCTGCATAGATGAGTCAGTTATTATCCAGAAAAGAGGCATAAGAATTGACAACAAATATAAAAAAGAAATGATTAGTTATTACATGTTGAAAAAGTAACCCTTTGCGATCCTAGAAGCCAGTAAATCAGCAATCACTAAAAAATATTTACATAAAATATATTACAGACTAACTTTGCACTATAATGTCACTAAAAAATTGCAAGACCATTGTGGATAGTTAAGAATGCCTTATCTTTCAAACGGTGAATTGAAACGAAACCATAAACAATCTTATGGCTAACCTGCCATGCGAATATCGAAGGTAACAAAGAAGCTGACATATTCAAAAATCGGGCATTAAATCAAAAAGGTCATTAAATATTCTTACATCGCGATTGAGATTGAGAACCAATATTACATTTGAAAAACTTCTTACAAGCAACAATATAGGTAGCAATATACTCAGAGATTAAGTTCTTAACGTCTATCAACTCGGAAATATTAAAAATGTTTTTGATTTTTATCGTTGGTGATGTAAACAGAAATGCTGCAAAGATACTGGGTTTCCAGTTGGATTCTCAGTTCCCATAAAAATCAAATCCCGAACATTTGATTTCACTTATTTTGTGTAAAAGTAAAATTATCATTATGAAATTATAAAGCAAATATATTACCTTAACAATTCCTTTCACCAGCTCCATGATTGAATAATTTCTTCATAATATTGCAACGGGAGGCATTTGGAAACAAATTAGATTATCACTAATACCATAGTTCTAATTAAGTCCCTATACGAATCCAAATAAATTATTTATAAGTTGATTTTATGACACTAGGTTTGTAATTAAACTATGTATTTGACACATTTGACACTACTGCGGCTTGTCGAATTGAGCAAAACATCCAAATAATCACAAACCAAAAAAAAACAAAATTTTAAAAATATTTTAGCATAGCCTACTCGAAATTATGAAACGATAATACAATTTCCAAGCATACTTTTTTTTTATTCATGTAACATCTACATGACTGAGTTGAATGGTGAAACCGTTGAATAAACATTGAAAAAATTGTTTTTCTTGAATTTTTTTAATTTTTCTATTAATTTTAATTTATTTTATTAAATTTTTCATGTTATTGTTAACTATTTTATTAATTGTAAATATGTGCTTTAATATTGATTTAAATTATTATGAACTAATTATTGCAAAAATTTATAAATTTTGTGCTTTATAATAGTAATTTGCCTTTGATTATGTATCTATTGTAATGAATGTAAAAGTTTAATCTGTGCTTAATTGTGTAATTTGCCAACATGTCTCTAAAATGTGCTAAATGTAATAAATTAGACTTGGGTACATTGTCATTGTGTAAGTCGGTGGATGTAACAAGTGGTATCATGCAGTCTGTGTGGGTGTGTTTAATGATTCTGATTTTGATTGTTTAAAATCTAAGGATAAATGGTTTTGTGTTGACTTTATGAAAAACAGTAATCTTGCTCATGTTGTGGCTAATCTTATTAAGGAAGGTGACAAGAAAGTTAGTTCCTCTGATGTGAGATATAGAAGTAGTAACTAAAAAATTGGACGAGATGTTGCCTAAGATTACGGAATATTGTAATAATATAAAGTCAGAAATTAAATTACCTACAGAAAATTCTAAGTTGAGGAGCGTATTGAGGTATTTTCTTGTATAAGAACGAAAAACCTGCTTTTAACTTACATCGAGCCTAACTTACCAAAGAGCAGGATATTTGTCAATGAATACTTGTCAAAACCTGTTAGTCTTATTCTTGCTGAAGCTAAGTGGTTAGTTAAGGTGAAGGCTATATTTAAAGAAACTATTCGTAAGGGAATGGTGATTATTATAACTTTGCACACGGTTGAGTTGTGGTGGTTTGTTATTTTATTTGCATTGCCTTTATCTGTCCTGTTTCGTACAATGGTGTTATATTCTCGTAGTGATATGCATTCTAGTGCTTCTTCTCGCATTTTAAATCGTTTAAAAGTGTGCCATATTAATGCGCGCAGTATTCCAGCCAATATTGATAAGCTACAGATGGAATTTTATAAAATTACTCACCATATAATAGGCGTACCTGAGTCTCATCTTAAAATGACGCTTACTTGTTGTTATCTGTGTAGCTTATAGGCATGTTGGTTAATATAAACTGGATATATCTACAAGAGCTTCATTCAACTGTTGAAAAGTTAAACTTTCTCTAAATTAGTTTATATGTTTTGTTAAATCGTCATGCTTCTTTTCAAATGATTAAGTTGATTCATAAACCGATTCCGTGTTATAATTATAAAATTAAAAATAGAAAACAATTAGTGATGTAAACCAGTTTGGAAAAGGGCTCGTAATGAGGATGATAAAGAAATTTATAAATGATATGAAAAAGAATTTAATAGGATGGTTGGAAGTGCTAAAAAGAGGTATTTGCTTCAGAGGATTAACTCTAATCTAAATACTAAACATCTATGGAAAATTCTTGAGAATTATGGAATGAAGCTAAAGGATCCAGATGTTAGTGTCTGCAAGTTTTGTCCTTATGATCTTAATATGGAGCTTGTTAAATTACCGGTTGATTCTGGTAATGTAAGGCAAACATTATTTGAGCTAAATGAGAATTTTGTAACTCTAAATTCTAATGATTTGAATTTATTGAGGTCATTGATGATGATTTCCTTAAAGCACTTAGGTCAATTTCACCGAAAACAATTGATGCTGATAATTTACCCTTGCAATTCGTTAAGCTTATAATCCCTGTGATGATCATTCTGAAAATCTGGAAAACTAGTTAAGTTATTGGTTTACCTAAAATAAAAGATTCTCAGTCACTACCTGTTGTAAGGTCCATTACCCATTTGTCGGAGCTCTCTAAAGTATTTGAACGAAAAAATGCATTATGGTTTAAAGGTGCTTTGGAGAAATGTTAATTTTACTCCGACTAAAGTTCGCATTCTTTTGGTGAGGTCATTAATTTTGAGTAATCTTTTGTATTGTGATATTGTGTTCTTAGAATTAAGTGCTAAATTATTTTCCAAATTAAAAAAGGTCTTTAATTCTTGCTTAAGATATATATTTGGTCTAAGAAGAAGGGATAGGTTGACACCTTATTATGGTAAACTATTTGGTTGCTCTTTGGATAAATATCTTAACATTAGGATACTAACTATTTGTATGATATATTGGTATTTGCGCATTCATTTCGTACACATAATTTAGTTTTACAGAGCGCCATTTCAAAATGTATGGAAGGTTTATTTTTAAGAAGAGGTGACATTGGAATTCAATTCCAACTTATTTGAGGAATATATTACGACCGGGACAGGTTTAAGGCAGAATTTGTGCGATTTATGAATGAACAGTAATAGCTGGTGTATGTGTGATTGGTTTAGACGTGTTAATTACTTATGATTTTATAATTGTATTATTATTTTTGTTTTTGTTACTATTATTAAGTTAATTTTGTGTTATTAATTGCTTTTTGTTCAGTGCAGTTACATTGTAATCGCATTAAACGACCTAAATTGTCGTGTTGTATTAAATTAATGGATAAATAAATAAATAAACAAATAATTAAATAAACATTTTAGCATAGCCTACTCGAAGATATCAAACGATAAAAAAAAATCCAAGCATGCTATAACTGTGCAAGTGAATCAGATAAAACCAAACAAATTATAGTATTCATATTAAAACAGTTAAATTGGGAACAACAGTGGTCCGATATGAATCTTTTATTTTTTTTAGTGATACTTTTATTTTAAGCCAGCATAAATACTGCTTTGAAATATTTAGTTTTTTTTATAAATATTTGTGGAGCTAAAAAATGAGGCATGGGATTACCCCATAAAATTATGAAAATACAT
This sequence comes from Tipula confusa, assembly GCA_963556175.1. Lineage (NCBI taxonomy): Eukaryota > Metazoa > Arthropoda > Insecta > Diptera > Tipulidae > Tipula > Tipula confusa. The sequence continues at coordinate 189,416,172 of OY744476.1, read as the reverse complement.
TAATTATGCAACCAAACACGTAGTGCGGTCAATCAATCAACTGGATGTTCTTTTTTACTTATTTAACGAGAGTATTATTGTTTGACGGCTATTTAATTTGACAACTTTACCGGATTTAACATATACGATTTATTATTGGCTTAAAGTTGAATTGAAACTACATCAGCTAGACCATCTTTTTAATATTGATACAATTATTGTAACTTAGGGTTTGTTTGTTTATTCCTATGCAATCTGTTTTGGGGCGGAAGCTCTCCCAACTCTTTCGCGGTTAACTTAACGTCCTACTTTACGCCATTACTAGCCAAATTGAGGATGCGCGAATACAGGTCCGCGATTTTCAAATATCCATCTGCACATTGCATTGCTCAAGCCAGCCTGAACTGGCATGTACGGTGGTTCGGCCCATGGATTCTGCACTTCAACGGGTCATAGTTGTTTTCATCGTCATCACCGATCGTAATCAGGGGATGAAAAATTTCTTTTGCAACCCTCCACCGTTGGGGTTCGAACTTGGTACCTTCCGTCCCAAACTCCGCAGCTTTAACCGCTGCACCAATTGCTCGGTAACATATTTTTATAGTAATTCGAAATTCAAAAACACTGACGGCACTGCCGCACGGGACATCATTTTTAAGTATGGAATCCATTTCTAAAATCAATATCGCCAAAATCAAATCATATTTAACACAAAATGTAATACAATCTGTTATTTCGATTTAATATATAAATTCCATCACTATTATCATAAATCTGGTAACAGACGATAACGAAAATTATTTTGGAAAATAAAATATTTAAATTTCGATTTACATTTTACTAATTCAAATTCTAATTAATAATAAATCATTTTTATATTATAATTTGTATTAATTTATGCACATTATAAATTTTTGTCGTCTCGATCATATTTCGACTAAATGTTTATATTAAAAATTTGCATTACAAAAAAAAATATGTCATCAACAAATAATTCTAAATTATTAGTTTTCTTGTTTTTTGATTATATTGAAGGCTATGTTCGTCAGTAAAAAAAAAAAATACTCTAAGATGGCGGCTGTTGATATCTTTATCGAATACCTAACCTCCGAAATGAAACAAAAAAATGTATATTGCAAGTGTTGACACATTTTCAGTTGTTTTAATGAAATTAATTATATTCTATGTAGATATCAAATCACAAAATTGTCAGCAGACACATTTTCAACCATGACTGATTAATTAATGTTTCTAATATATTAAATTTACACTGTAATACTATAGTATACACTGTAATACTATAATCTGACTATGAAAAACCATAACAACTAATTTTTCGGTTTTGATTTATGGTAACATTCTTTTGTTTTGACTCAATCATAACCAAAACAACATTAGTATTAATATATTTAATTATGCTGGTGCATGAGAGATACAATTTCTAATATTGATTTTGATTTCTAGACTATAATAAATAATATTTGCGTGCAATCACTGTTTGTGTTAAAACAACATATTTGCAGATCTAGGTTCATAACTATTTTTGTTACATATATCTGTCATTATACATATATAGAAATATAATATTGGTATGTAATTTATGACTTTAAAAAAATTCGCTAGTATTATCTCCCTGTTAACTAAATATAGACTGAACAGAAGAGCTGGGAATGAAATCCAATGTTTCTTCTATACGTAATCTTTTAAGACGGAGAAAAACTTGGGTTTGGTTTTTATTTTATTTCATTTATATATTGGCGCTAGCTTCAATAATGTGGGAGCAATTTGGCCCGATTTCAAAAAATATAATTATTTTATAATATAATTTTTCATCAAGCCGCAACTATTTACGAGTAATAAACTCGTAAATAGTTGTATACTCGGTTATACTTTTTTCAAGTTAATTGAATACCCCTTGAATCAAGCATGATTGTCTCAAACCCTCCATTGTTTGAATCATTTTTGAGCCACTTTTGGTTTCCTAAAAAAAAAACGTTTTTTAAAGGGACAATATACCATTCAGAGTCCTTTCATTTGACTCGATCATCACACACACTAGCTGTATACATTTCCAAATGTGCAATACAATTAAGTTGCATCTTGTAAAACTCACTCTAAATTGATAGCCCATTCAGCAAAGCTCCTGCTGTATTTCCAAAGTTCAAGCATACTACTAAATTAGAGAGGGTATCACTAGGACATTTTTATTTTATTTTGTTGAATTAGTTAATATTCTTCATAGTGACGCTGGTCCTTTAACTCTTTCTGAAGACTGTTCCTGCCTGAAATAAGGCTATCGTTAGATTCATTATCTCTTTTTTGATTGAAAAATTAATGTTCCTTATTTCAGACCATATAATAGTGTTTATTGGGGTTCAGTTTATTACTCCCAATACTTTTCTGACCCATGCGTTCGCTATTTTTATTAAAACCAATCTTAGATCCATCACTATACATGCTCTTATAATAACAATCAGTCAGCTGTTAAAATTATCGGTTAATTGTGTCCTCTTTTCTTGTGGAAAGTCGAAGCACACTTTACTTCCAACCAGTATTCCTTTTAATTCACAATTAACTTACGTGCATTCATAAAGTCATACATCCATTAGTAAATCTTCCGAATAAACCTAGGATCAAAAGCAACTAATTTATTCTCTAAAAGCAGGAAAAAACATACTGGTATTTGTCATAAAACGGCTAATTTAATTAAGTTGTAATGTTTAATCAATTTTTAAAAATCTTATTTACATTAATTTTAAACTTTTGTGTCAAATAAAATATATATAAATTATATTTTCGGTGATTACATGACGTATTGGTCATTAAACGGTTAATTTAAATGATTTCTAATATTCAATCATAATTTTTAAAATCTAACTTGTATTAATTTTAAAGTTTTGTTTCAAATCAAGTGTATATAAATTCGATTTTCTGCGATTATATGACTTATTTTTCATAAAACGTTTCATTCAATAGCTCTGTAATGGTAAATCTTATTTTTAAACCTAATTTATAATAATATTAAAATTTTGTTTCAAATAAAAGGTAATTAAATTAGATTTTCCACGATTATCTGACGTATTTGTCATAAAACGGTTAATTTCTTTGAAATGTTTAATCAATTTTTTTGAAATCTAATTTAAATTAATTTTAATGTTTTGTGTCAAATAAACTGTATATAAATTAGATTTTCAGTGATTATACGACGTATTTGTCATAAAACGGTTAGTACAATTGATTTGTAATATTTAATCAATTTTTAAAAAATCGAATTTATAAAAGTTTGTATTCTCAGGCGAAAACTGATCCAATTTATTACAATCTACGGGTTGCAGAAATTATGTTATTATGTTATTATTATATTATGAGTTAATTGATTTATAATTTAGGTGAAAATTAATTAATTATTTCACCCTGTGGCTTAAAGCAATTAGTTTTTTATTGTGTTTTTAGGGAAACTTTGCAGATAACAGATGAATAGTGACACACTGGAGTTGCTGATAAGAGACGACCGAATGCAGGGTAGTTCAGTAAAATTGTAATTGTCATATGCTAACAGTAGTTTGAATATTGGCTACTGAGGAACCAGAACAATTTTGTCATTACTGATATATATCTTTTCTTTCCCTATCCCATAAAAATTTGCTAACTGTTGGGTCGATCTAAATAATTTAACTAATATCCTGCATTATCCTTCCAAGTATATGTAAAAAAAGGTGTACGGTGGGCCCATCGTTTTCCAGAATATTCTGCTTGACCGTAGATTTTTAAATCAATCAAAAATTTTATTTGGGTATGGGTACCACTTTGCCTTCATTTCACTTTTCCGGTATTTGAACGATCATTCACACTATATTGTTCCCACACCTTATTGTCAGTTATTCAATCAGTTTCTGGGAGTCTTAGACTTTGAAGTGTCCAAAACCCGCAAGAATTTATCCAATTCAAATTCAACACACAAGTCATTCAATTTCTCCTGGCATTATCAAGTATCATTAAAGTCACCTAAATTATTTGGAACATTTACCATAATTCGTAACAACTGGTTTACGTTTGCTGTGTCATCTAGCACGGTATTTCTACCTTGGGCTTCACTTCGTTAAATTTTTCCCATACATCTTTGGTTATTTTTCTATGTGTCTTTTGACACACAAAGTCCTGCCAAGTTTTTTTTGGCTCTATTAATAGCCTTTTTCAACATTCCATTGCTCGTTCATAAAAAAATGTGAAATCTCTGCTAAAGTTAAACTACTATACCCTTCCTACTAAAAGGTTACCTGTTTCCTTTCATAACCTTTTAACCTCTAACCTACTGGCCCTGGCCTTAATATTTTCCATCCCTCTTGACCTTCCATCATTTAGAAGTACAAGATTGAAATCCAGAACAAAGTCAACAAACAAGTTTCTACATACACCTTTACTTTCACACCCCTAAATTTTCAAATGTGCATTCATATCACCCCGACAATCATGTTACTTTTATCACTTACCTAATCAAATAGTTTTTAAAGTTCCATAAGGCTTTTTCTCTGTCATCCCTTAATTAAATTGGGGTTATTTACATACTAACAATTAGCGAGGGACTACAACTGAAAGCATCGGTCCTTGGAGTGGATAGATATTTATTGTATCCTTTCAAACTAAACGTCTTGTATTTTCTCATATAAATCAGGGATTTTAATAACTGGTTCGATTGATATATACTTAATTATTCAGGTATCGCGTTTCTAAACACGACGAACATGTTTCGAACACGCTTGTTGGTCGTTAAATTTTGATTAAAGAATGACGCGGTGTATAGATCGGTTTTTCCATCAAAATAAATTTATGTTTATTACAAATTGAAATTTAATTAGGAGTATCGAATTCTCCGAATGGGAAACATAAATAAACCATCGTTTCGACAATATTTTTTCAACGATTGTTTATCCATTATTTTATGATGTGATTGACTCGATATGATATGGATCCACCTAATGTTTTGCAAAACAAACAATAATATTGTGTTCTAATAATATATGTTTTATCATATCTGTAACAGACAGATGAAACCAAAAATCAAATTAAATATTTTCTCATCATTATGTGCGTGAAATACAAGATTTTGGGTAAATTGAGTAAATCAATATTTCAATAAGTCATCATAATCTATTTATTATTTTTATTATTATAATTTTAATAATAAATCGATTTGTTATCATAAAATAATGAGCTGAATCTCTTCTATATAGATATTTTCAATTATTTTATTGATATCGCTTAAGATTATTCCAATGATTCCAATACGGCGTACACTTTAAATTTCAAATTAAGGACCCAATTTGGAAAAATATTGAGATATTTTTATTCAACAATATTTTGTATCAATCAATAATACCATATTTGGTAAGAGCAGGCTTTGAAATTCTATTTTGTTTCAAAATATCGAGTAGGCCATGATACAATAATTATTTTAATCGAATTTTTTTGTTTTATTTTTGTTTCTCGAATGATGGTCGTTCATGACAATATAAAGAATATTTATAGAATCAGCTCAATAAATATTCTAAAAATAAAGTTAGGATTTGAACCAATGGTAAATGTCTAATGTATAGTTTCTTGTTATTTATATTTTATATTTTATTGTTTGATTTTATGGTCTAGAACATTATAAGTAAGGGATATAATGTCGGTTCAGTGGCCTCTTCTAGCTATTGAACTTCAAGTTTCATACCATGTTGGCACACTTCTGGTGGTTTTTGGCATCATTTTTGTATACCTAATGTGGTTTTTAAACTTAATGTTGTTCTTAAGTATAGAAGTTGAGGTTGATTTATTGGTGTACCTCTTCTTCTATAGGCATAAATTAGGAGAATTAATTAGTCGTAGAATTAAGTTGATATCACAACTTTTTGACATTACCCAGGCTTTACTTTATCTATAAGAGTATGCAAAGTTTTAAAATTATTCGATACACACTGATCGATACCAAAAAAGTCACGTAATTTCTGCGTGTATTAATTTGATTAATTAGCTCCCTGTGCCTGTGGAAATGATTAGTAGAGAGAACTGATTTAAATCTGAGGCCCATTAAATCTTAGGCTCATTTTGGAGTGTGTTCGGTTGTCTGGATGTCGCTGAACTAGTACATACTTTTAGGGATGCGCAAATCATTTTGAAGATAGTCCTCATATGGCGAATTTGAGCAAACTTTTTTTCTCGCAATCAATCCACAAGACTTCTTGAACCATTGAACTGCAAAAAACTGACAAATTTTTTTTTCACCAAAATTAAAATCTCAGTGCGTCCTTTTGTCTATTAATTTGATTTACAAATCAAAACCTTCAACAAAAACAGTTGAAAAAATAAGCTAGAAAATAAAGTTATTTTCTGCTGACCTCTAAGTGCGACATCGAATTGAGTCTAATCTCTTACTTTCCAGGACTTGAGTTTTGGTTTTTTAAAACCTCCAAAATGATATATGGATTTTGCCTTAATCTTTATACCAGATGTCGTATAAAATATACTGAAGTAAATTCTAGTAAGTGTAGATCCCCAAACACGGTTAGATGATTTGTGTGTATTGGTTCTATTTTACCGAAACAACAACAAATAAAATCGAATTTCTTTCAACTAAGTTTGCCCCAAAATTTTGATTCCAAAATAATACTTTGTGCTATTTGTATGGTAGAGTGTTTTCAACAAAAAAATAGACAGGAACATCGATTCCAGCGATGAAGCTTATTTTCAAATTGATGGTTTTGTTAGTCGTCTAAATGAGACTATAGCTGCTGAGACCATACTGTATCCGTTTCTTACGTAAAATCGGCGGGTCTTAAAATCCCAAAATATCAAAAAAAAGTATTAGTGGTCTAATTGAGCTCAATGATACCTCTAATATTAGGTTTTGTTGACTACATGAACGGTAGTAAATTTCATTTAAATCTCAATATTTTAGGATCAAAAAAAGATATTTACATGTGAATGTTGAAAATCAAAACATCTGCAACGTGCCACTGTTTAGTGCAGATTTTAATCTGGAAACATCATTGGACTAGTTTCTTTAAAAAAATATGGTAATGTGGGAGTAGTTAAGTTTAGTTAAAATCGAAAAAACTTAGGGAAACTACAGCACCTCATACACGATTCTAACTTTAAGCCACACTTTTCGGATGATTTTCGAATATGCTTTCTACTACTAAATTTTTGAAATATTCTAATTTTAACTATTAGGAATTCTAATTTCGTTACGAGGTAATAAAATTGCAAGTATCTTAGTTTTATCATCTGTCCTGGGCCCTTTTAATAAAAAACACCACAAAATACATATACGACTTTTAAAATACATTTGTATATCATTTTAATTAGTTTAATGTCCTTAATTAAATTTATAAAGTTTATTTTATGTTTAATTAATTACAAAAATATACACGGCCTGTTATAATTAAATATATTATAAATATTTTTTAGTACACAATTAAATTCCGAATTTTTATAAATGTGATTTTGTTAAATTGTGCACGTAGCTATTAATTATAAATGTAAATTTTTGTAAAATTATTTATCCATATATACCGAACTTAATTAGTGGCGTTCGCCAATGTTTATTTAATTTTGCCATACAATTTTATAATTAAAAATTATTTTTATAACCGTATCGTAAATATCTGTATAGATATGATTGTGTATATGCGCGAAGTACATACATAAATTTATTTATTTATATTAAACACTAATATAGTGTCGTTATTTAATGAACTCCTTCACCTCGTCCCCAAATATTTTCAATTGAATTCATATTAATTCATTTGGGGTTAATTTATCCTATATTATATATTGTAAGAACCGATGTTTAGATTATCCGACATACACCGCAACCAAATTAATCATAATATTTTTTATTTGGTTAAAAAACATTTATTTTACCATTTGCTACTACCGCACCAACCCCATGTCTATTTGACAATTATTATTATGTCGTGTAATTACAATCAATTTTAGGTTAGCACAACAATACCTCAATCATAATAAATATATGGTTTGGTTTTTAGTTAGTATATGGGGAATAGAACTGTGGGGGTAATCAATCAGAGTACAGGTACAATGTTATATTTACAAATATTTGAGCAGAAACAAGTTTTCCAAGAAGTGGTCATTCTACAATTTACTCAACAACACAGAAACCGAACTAAAAAATGTGTCTCTTTACATATAAGAACCGATTAGAACATGTAATTAATGATTAATTATTTGAATTTTTAGGGTAAAATTATAATTGACTCACTTATATTCCACACATGTGCTTGTGTGTGGTTTGAATACAATCATTTTACTAACGATTAATTTTGTTTTTCGTTTCAGGTGGGTTGTCAACCGTATTATCAACCAGATTGCAAATGACATAACTGCAAGTATTCAATTTATGATATGCAGGATAAAAAAAAATTTCTTTGCTGAACATTTAGCACTGAGTTTTATCAATTTTACATTTCAGCATAGTTGTGTTGTGGACGCTAATGACATATGCTTGTCGTTTGTATTTTTAATAATTTGTAGTGTAAGGTCAATGTCTTCTCAGGCGTGTTTTTCTAAGAAGCTGCCCAACTGCCGCTAGTTTATTCTTGAATCTTTCCCATCTAGGAAACTCACAAGATGTAATACAATTTTACAACTAGTTAACCAATGTTAACGAACTTAACCACTGTTAGTCTTATATGGAGTTAGTAATTTACTCTAAATTAGCTAGCTAGAACCAAATGATCTTTTTTTCTTAAGTCGCCAATATGCGGAACTTTTTAAGATTTCTCTGGCTAAAGCGTTGATTCGTTCCAATTTTATTTTATTAGAAGCACAAGCGAATACATCAGATATTTAAACCTAATTGGACATATGGCATTCAACTCCTCCAGCGGAGTAGATTGCCATATGTCCAAATAGGTTTAAATACCATTTAATACAACTAAACCTTACACTCCAGGCTTAAGTTTAAATGTTTTTTCTTCTTTCTCTTTTTAAAAATTCAAAAAATGTTGTCTGATGGACACAAATATATAAATTCGCCGTTGGTATTGACACACGTATAAATTAACATTCGATATTCAATGGTGAATACATCTACATTCACCTGTTAATTTGTTATTATTATTATTATTATTATTGTTATTTCTTTTTATTCCATATATATTTATTTATTCTTAATATTAACATATATCCCGCCTTGGAAGACTTAATATTCCTACACGTACTAACCAAAACAAATTTTTTAATTTTTTAATTTTTTATTTTAATTATTCTCCACAACATCCGATGCCCATGCGACACTATCTCGTTCATCTTCAGCCAATGGAAGAATACAAATTTTATTGGTTGCGCGCTTAAAAATTCCAGATGATGTCTTTATTGCCACGATCCTAACCTGACCATCTCTTCCCGGAAACCATTCAACAATTCTTCCAAGAAGCCACTTCAGTGGTGAAAGGTTATCTTCCTTTAGTAAAACTATTTTGTCTAATTTGAATTTATTGGTCTTTTTCAACCATTTAGATCTAACCTATTAGATCTATTCGAGCGACCAGCGACGCCAAAAGTCCTGTAATGAATATTGAAGTTTTTGATTTCTGTCAAGCCTGTTGAAATCTTACTGAAGGACAGAGAAAAATGACCAGAGGTTAATGGACACAGATCAAAGGAGTGATTTGACATAACAGATATGGGTCTGGAATTCAGACAAGCCTCTTCTTCTTCAGTACAAGCATAGTTGCCCACAGCCCGTTTCAAATGGTATATATGGCACCTTTAATAGCTGATTCCTAGAGCCTCCCAAAGTGGGGTCAGCGTGGTGGAATGTAATGCCACTTAATACCTTCTTCCGTATAGAATTTGGTACTTTCGTTTTTATGTTGTTCGGAATTACACAGTCTTTGTAAATTTGCCAGTTCATTTGTTGCACCCAAAAAATTAGTTGCATTGTCATTAAAAATATCCGAACATCGACCTCGACGTGATATAAAACGAGTCAAAGCAGCCAAAAATGCTTTTGTAGATAAATCAGTTACCAACTCCAGGTGGGTCTATCAAAAAATGTTTATGTGAACAAAGTTAACTAAAATTTTGAAATTTGATTGTTTAACCACGGTATAGAACCACCATTTAGTCTGTCCATAACCACATTGATCTGTCTTTTTGACCAACAGTATGCAGCACTGATCTAATAAGATTCGCTGGCAGGTGTGCTTCACAAAGCTTTAAACAAGGTAGCCTTAGTTGCTTAATTGGGGCTACACCATATTTTCTCCATCATTGATCATTGATCTCATATAAACTGCTGCTTAATAAGCCATCTCACTGGCATCGCTGAAACCATGCAATTCTATTTTCTTAGAGAAATCTGCTACAAATTGATTCTCATTTGATTTAAAATATTAAATTTTTTGTACAGATTTGCCCATTCTTCTTGTAAGTTCATTGGCAATGGTTCATCCCACACTTTTTCACGTCTTACTCCATGGTGTGGGAGACAATAAATTTTTTTTTCAAAATTTTCAGATTCGTTTAGTATTTCTCGCATATGACCCATTTTTTGATATTCGTCCATAAAATATCGATACAGCTTCCCAAATTCTTCATTTCGTTGCATTTTCCTCTCCATGGCCGCAGGAGTCGCAGCAAAGCAATATGGTAGGATTTTCCCAGTGATGGGGAATTCGGTTTTATTGGTAGCTGTACAATATAGCGCCCACTTTCATTTTTCATGTATGTTGATTTGAAATTCGACTCGCATGCTTCTTCTTCTGATGTCCAGAAAACAGTTCTAATTTCGTTTTTGATTGCCAAATGGAAACTATTGTGTAGAGATGGATCTTGCTCTTTTTTATGTTTATCGATTGCTGTGCCTGTCATTACATAACCAAAGATTGTCTCTGGAGCGGCAATATTTGGTGCCAATTCTAGTTGTTTTGATTTTTAAATATGGCCAAAATAATCGGCTCTTATCAAAATGTCAATTTTATTTCTTTCGTGAAATTTTGGGCCAGCAATTTGATTAACTGGTAATTGACTGATTTTTTTATTGATTTTTTGATTCGTTGTCAACGTAGTAATTTTAGGGAGAACAACGCTTTGAAGTGTAAAGGTTGCGACATATCAACTCGCGAGTAAACAATAAATTCTGTTCTTCCCAGCGTGTAGACGATTGATGTCGCAATTCCCTCTATCCGGAGTCGACAACTATTGGTAGTTAACTTCAACTTGCTAGCGCAAGCTTGTGAAATTAATAAATTTTGCGATCCTGAGTCTAAGAGTATTCATTGATCACTTGAGCTCATACTCTTGAATTTTTCGCATTTATCTAGTCGATGGGAATCTTTGTAATACACACATTCGATTGACCTTCAATCTATTTGCCTTAATTGATAAGTTCTGCTAGTGGCTGGCTTCGATAAACTTTGTTTCGCTGGTGAACATGATTCTTTGCATCGCATCTATCACTTAGGAATTTTAAACATTCGTCGTATGAAAGATAATCTTTTGCCCACTGTTTTATGTGCCCATGCTTCTTTGGTTTCTCCATCAGCTTTATTCAAAATAATGTAGATGAGCTTACGGATCATGCTTTGTGGCATCGCCGCCTTATCCTACTACGCCTCTGTTCACTTCATCTGAACTATTGAATAGTGGTCGCAGTTTTTTAACCGATGGCCGTTTGATTGCTGGTTGTTCAATAAATGACTTGATTAAGGAATTTAAGACCAGTTTTCTCATGTCATACCTGACGCATATTTTTTCCCACGCTTGAATATAATTTATCTCTGAAACAGTTATGTGCTTGATTAAGCCTGTAGTGTCACCTTCCAATGGTTCCTTTAAACATTGGAATTTCTGCACGTTATTAAATCCCAGCTTGCAGTGTACCGATGCCGTGAAAATATCTTTAATACTCGGAAAATCTTCGTAGTTTCTGGAAAATTTAGGCAATCCTAGTGTTGGTAGTTGTACATGAATATTATCATCGTATAATGTCTCTCGGATGGTTTGGTTTAATGACGTTGTGTATGAAGAAGGAGCACAACAAATCTCATTTTGTTTGCGTAGTAATCTGGACATCATTCCCTCTACTTGGCCTTGCTCTTGTCCTTACTTGTCTTTCCGAATGATTTCTTGAAATTTCGCCTTGTTATTCAGATATATTGTTTCGTACTCAGTGAGGTCCGAAATGACATCATAAGTTACCAGTTTAGTATTACGTTCCAAAAGTTCGGCAAATGCTCGTTCTAAGTATTCCAACCGTGTTACTATTTCAACACACGCTGTTCTTTCTGTGGTTTTATCGACAAAGTTGATAAACCAACTGATAGTAGTTTTATCTAGTTTACACTTGCTGGTGTCATGTAGTTTGCCACATATTACACAAACAACTGGTAGTTGGCAGTTGGATTCGATCCATTTAATCGCGAATATGATTCCTGTCGCACTCTTCAAACATTATGTGATAAAGCTTTCCTTATTTTGTTCTAATGCGCGAACTAAAATTTTTCTGTATTTGTCGATATTTTTTGATTGAATTCTGGTTTCGCTAAAGCTACCATGTTGACTAAGAGCAGCAAAATAATGTGTAGTTGCTTCAGCATTTAGCATTGAATATTTTAATGGGGCTTCTCTTAAATAGATTAGAGGAGGTTTCTCATTAGGATCTTCCTCCTCGTTTATGTTTTCATCTGCCCCGTGGAAACTTCAAATCGATTTTCAGATGTTACATTAGACGGATTCAATTTTACACTCTCCAGCAATGAATCAGCCCTCTTTAGAGAATTAAAGTTTCTCTTGATTTTTCTTCGACTATTCATAAACTGTTCCTGCAAGTTATGTACCTTAATGTCGAGGATCGAATCATTTGTTGCACCACAAATGCTATTCTTTATTTGTTTCTCCAAACGGGATTGTCACTTTTAGCCAATCAAAATCTTTTTTTTTTTTAAATATGGTCCTAAAAATCCACAGCAAATTACCTTATTTAGTTCACTGTACAAAGTTAGCAAATATCAACTACCTCAATATTAACACTGAGTCTGTCCAAAAGTTAGCAAATTGCCTTTATTTATTGTATTATGGCCATTTATGAAGTTGTTATGGAAACGCTGGCATCACAAAATATATGAAATGGCTTTTAACTTAGTGTTATAACAATATTTATGAGTCATCTCTGGACTTTGTTATTTTTCAACTTCTTGAACAGACAAGTAAATTTTCCCCATCTAGTGAACTTGTCCGTTTTTATTTGTTTATATCAAGCTGCGTTTACGCGCCAAGTTTTTTTAACCCACTTTAAAATCTCATTCACGTTTAATTAGGTCTCTTTGTGCATTTGAATACTTCGATGTAAGATCACACCGCTTTATTTCAAAACCAGCTTATAAATGTATCTATTAGACATATATCTCGTGCCAAAGTCGTTATCGTACCAAAGTATCATTGGTTTGGTCAATCTTCCATTCTTATCCAGACCCAGTGACTCATATCTGATTCGGTGATATTTCTTGTAACCATAACTTTCCATTCACAGAACTTCAATTTTGAAATTTTTTGCCTGTGCTGACCCATACCTCATCAACATTTTGGCTCCATTGGATTCGATTTAAAGCTTTCTATACAACTATAGAAGACAAGTCTTTCTCTACCCCCAAAGAGCCATCTTCGCCAGGTAAAACTACCTCATAGCTGGCTCTCAACTTTGACACAACATTTAGATTGATTACTACTATTTTACATAAACGCGCTCATAATTCTCGATTAATAATACTAAGCGCAGAATCCTTTTAGGGTTTCTCATATTCTCACACATTTCACTCTTATTATATTTTAATCATGATGATAAAGTTTTAAATCATGTATTCATCCATCATACCTACTTAGTTCTGAAAATAAAAATCCATACCTTATGAATTTCAAGATAAGATGAACCAAAAAAAAAAAACCTAATATGTAGGTAGCATTCACCCACAGTCATATAGGCAGACATACACAGACAAACATACATTTACAAATAATATTGTGAAATGAAAGAAAATTGATTTTCTTCTTCTCCAATATTTTTTGTGTGCCATGTTAAAGCATACTCGTATTATGTACATATACACTCGAAGATATAAAATATGGGCGAACGAAGAAAAAAAAAAGCTTTAAGATAACAAACAAAACAAAAACAAGCAAAGTTGTTCTGATGTTCCTGTTCAAGTTTGAGATTTATAGCCAAGGGCGTGACGTTTAAAAGTTAGTTCCACTTATTTTTCTATGTTTGTGTGTGAAATCGTTATAATGGTTCGAACTTTGTTTTTTTTTTATAAAATGAATTTCTATGTTCTCTGCATTTGCCACCTCCATTGTTTATTGAATCGACATCAGTGGCACAAAAGCGTAATAAAATGTAATAAATTAGAAAAGAATAATATATATATATATATATATATATATATATATATATATATATATATATATATATATATATATATATATATATATATTCATTTTGCTAGTTTGAGCTTATAATCGGGTATATTAGAAAGCCTCAACTCGTGGACTTAGAAGATAAAATATTCGAACTTTATGAGCAAATTTTGATATGTTTGGTATACGTCTGTAACCAGTCTGAAATCTCAACTTGATTTGATTTTTGTTTCCGAAATTTGGATTTTTTCGAATGAACGTTAAAAATTTGATTTGCCTAATTACAACTTTAAAACATGCTGTAACGATAATTACCGCTCTGGTGGAGTTGGCGTTTTTTTTACATAAAAATTTATCATTTTCGTCATGGTCGACTTGTAATTGGAGTTCAACTGATGTTCTTCGCTTGGACATCCAACTAAGCGAAAGTGTTTGGATTTTTCTATTTCTCATCTGAGTATATATAATGAATTTAATAAATTTTTCATAAATGTATCATCTGATATAACTTCCAACATTACTCATAATAGTTCATATAACAGTAAAGAGCACAGACCATTTATTTTTGTAAACCGAGATAACTAAACTGTAATTCTTGTTATTTCGATGAAATTGATTTTTTGGAGATTCTTTTAGAAGTTCAGAAGCTTAAAAACATGCATTCTAAAGGATTGGATGGAGTTGGTAATGTTATTGTAAAAAATTTTGCTTGGTATTTGGTTGACATATTAAATTTTTATTTAATATAAGTCTAAAGAGTGGTATATTTCTAGATGCTTTAAAAGTGGCTGTGATTATCCTAGTTTTTATAAAGAGTGATGCTCTGCTAATGCATAATTACCGACCTATCTCTCTATTGTTTACTTTTTTTAAATTATTTGATAAATTAATTCGATTGATCTCATACCTTGATAAAATTAAATTTTTTAGTGACCACCAATTTGGATTTATACCTGGAAAATCTACAGAGGATACTCTTAAATTTTTTGAGTAATAACTATTTCGCCATTAACTCTCAGAAATGCTCAGCAGTATTTATGGGCATTTTTAAAGCATTTGATACTGTTAATCAGGACATACTAATCAAAAAATTTTCAAGTATTGGTGTTGGAGGCAAAATATCAGATTGGTTTATAAGTTATACCTTCGGGTGCATAAAGTTTGAAAATGCTTCCACCTGTGCCCAATTGGTTGTCCGGTTAATAAACGAATAGTATGCACTAATTGAAAAACTAGAAGTAAAAGAAATTTTCAATTTTTTTTTTTTTTTATCACAGAATTCATTTTATCGTTTTTTTTTTACGGTTTGGTTAATTTATAATAAATATTTGTAATTATTTTATTTATTAAAAGGAATATTAATTATTGGTGGTGAAATTTGTAAAAATATTTCTTTTGCGGTGTAGCAAAATCTTACATCACATTTTGAGTCCATATTAATAGTTTTGCCCTCCTTACATAAAGCACATCTGCCTTGGGTTGTATAGGCAATGTTCAAAAAGGTCCATTCTAACATCTTTATTTATGAGTATTGGCGTCTCATTTGGCCGTTTTGTGAGTTTTTAGAACTCCTTCTTCAATCCTGATGGTCGTTCACGCTTCCTGGAATCTTAAGCCACATTCACTAATGCAACTGCTACTTGCATTCACTTTTTTATAAATAGATAAAGTCTGGAAGGTCCTTTTGCGATTTTTTAGAGGAATTTTATATCTTGACTGTCGATTAGGTCAACTCCACCCATATGGGCATTGCACTTTTTTAACTTGAGGATAAGGTACCATTGCCCAAGACTTGTTTTTGCTATCAAAACGTCGAATGGTTATTGGTTGTTGTGATTTTTCATCGTTTGCAAACAGCTTCCTATACATATGAAGAAACTAAATTGACCACACGGTTGTCTTTCCAAGATAATGTGTTTATATCTATATCATGAATTAAAGCAACAAATTTTCGGCTGGTTCCACGTTTTAATTTCACCATGTCTTTCTCTTCAGGTAGCTTGTAGCATTTTATGCGGTTCCTTCGAATGGATCCAACTGACAGTATTCCAAGTGTTCTTAGATACGCAACTAAAGGTATAGATATAACAACTATCGAAATATACAATATTATTCTTGAATCTTGGTATATTACATGCAAGAGGAACAACTAAGTTTGAAGTAGCGCCTAGATCAGGTTCACCTATAACACCTATTTCTGGCCACCAGACATAAAATTAAATACAGTACTAAAATCGCGCAAGTCTTGCTTCTCAAAATAAAAATCCGAGTGGTTGTTCTGAAGAGAATATAGCAAGATTTACAATTAATTCTTCAGTTTCTTCTATCCAGAAGAACATGAAGCATTTATAGGGCGTTAGAGTTGAGCCATTTCAAGTGGTAGACTAGAACCAATTCAAGTATGGCAGACTTTAATTTGAGAATTAATACAATCCAAATGCCTCTTTTTCTAAATTGGTTCTTCGAATGCAAAATGTTTTTGATCTACAATACCATTAAGAAACATGGATGAAAATTTATTTGGTACCCCCACGTGCTCTCCATGTACGTTTATCGGAACAGACTATGATACGTTATGTGATGTTGACGGTCCATCTGTTGAAACCGTTGTTATCTTATCACCCGTGAATTCCATCAAATTAGCTGTCTGGTTTGAATCCGGTAAATTTTCTTCAATATCCTCCTAAAACACAAAAGTGTTACTCAGAGAAGCTGGTGTTCTCTTTTTATGAGGTATAACCCATTGGTTAGTCCCAAACTAGTTTATTTTATTCTGATTACCTTAGTTATACAGGTCTCGTTTTTACATCGAATATCGACATTTTCATGTTGATAAAGACGAAGTTTGTGTTTCCTCGCGAGCTTCCTGATTTTTTCGTCGACGTATTCCATTTTTAAGCCCCGAAGGAGATTATTATTTCTAATCGTACCATAGTGTAATTACAATACCACGTAATATTTTCTTTTGGAAAGATTGTATTATTTATACATTGGTCTTCTTGGTGCATCCCCAAAGCTGAATACTATAGGTCCATATTAGTATTTTGTAACATTAGTACATTTTTCTGTATTTGTTGTCATGCCTAAATATTTGGCTGTATTCACCATCTCTATGTCCCAGTTACTCAATATGTTAGTGGCTTTTTGCACTTTTCTCGTTTCTTCTTCTATATTGTTATCAATTGCTAAGATCTTATAAGATTTTAGAATTCGATAAAACTGCATAGGTAAATCTCGATGCAGTTTATATTCTAGTCCTCTGTGCCAAACTTAATCGAAGGTTTGTGCTATATCCAAGAAAATACTTGAATATTTTTTTTGTTTTCTAGCGGAAATGCAATTATGTCCCTGATTCTTTGGACATGTTCTAAAGTCGAATGTTTTTGTCTGAAACCGAATAGGTGAAGAGGAATAAGATCTCCCTGTTCTATGATTAATTTGAGTCTCTTAAGCAACCATTTTTTCAATAATTTAGAAATAGTTGGAAGCAAAAAAATCGGTCTGTACGATTTTTTTTTCGTTAGGTGGTTTGTTTGGTTTTGGTATCATTATCACGTCTGCCAATTTCCATTTATATGAAAAATAGTTAAGTCTGAACGCTGCATTAATTATTTGAAGTACTTTTCGTAATCTCTTTTCAGGTAGTGCTTTAATATTTTTCCTGTAATTAGATCATAGCCAGGAGATTTTTTTGAGCTTAAGTTTTATAAGGTTTTATGGTCTGGCTGTCGATTTTGTTAACTAGTGTTATGTTTTCATCTGTCGTTTGTCTTGGAAGAGGTCTGAATATATCTCCAAGATATGATGCAAACAAATTAGCTTTATCTTTCACTCTTCTAGCCCAAGCTTCATCGTCACATTTAATTGCAGGAACTTGCGTTTTTAGGCTTTTTGTAGTTTTAGACCAGAAAGGCAAGTAAGGTAATTTTTTATAATCTGATTAAAAGTCTTAGTTTATTACTAAGATAGTTGAGTATCATTTTACTTTGTGGAGCCCGATTTCTTTGCCATATTTTTTGTACCTTACGTTATTCTCTAATCAATTTTTTAACTTCCAAGGAGAAGGTATTATATGTTCAATTTTATGTTTGAGAAATCTTTTTGTTGTACGATCTGTGAGTGTTGTCTATTTTTTATCGTGTTTACTTGGGATTTACTTTTCTTTAAAATTATAGTAGGCTTCCTTTCAACAGGTATGCTATGGTTTTGTCGTAGCACTTTATATCTTTTTTTGTAGTTCTTTAGCTACTTCACATTCTTTATAATTTGCCGGATATTGCCCTTTACAGTTTATGTATTTTACGGGAATTGTTTTACTTAAAGGACATGCACTGGCGGTGTTTTTCCCTGCCCATTTGACACTTCTTAGCTCTCGTCTACAATATTTCTGGGTGTGGTTATAGCATGGCTTTTTTGTTATATTTATCGTTGTATTCCAGCTTCATCTGTGTTTAAGAGGGAGTTTTGGTGAATTTCACCATTTTTCGGAGTAGGCTCAGCTTTCATTTTCTGGCATTTCCTTCTGTTTTTTAAGACATAATCTGTTTTTCTTACTAGTTATTCTTCATCAGCATATCCAATCTTTTAATTAGGTTTACCTCATTTCTAGTATCAAGAGGCTCCTCAGAATTCGCAGCTTGTAAAACTCCTTCATATTTTCGTTTTCCTTTTGTCGTGTTGCTGACTTCGTTGCTTAGCTGTGACGTTACCTTTTCAATTTCGCTTAGTTTTCTTCTTAGTTCATCATTTTCGTTAACTTGTTTACAAAAAAATTACAAAAAAGACTGGATTAGTCAGCAGTTGATACAGGGTTTTAGACGAGAACTTCTTATACAAGATTCTCGGTGGTAAGGTATTTCGCCGTGTCTCGGTTGCTAGAGCCTCATTACTTAAAGCAGGAAGCACCCGTGCTGATGAGGTTGACATTTAAACTGGTTTTTGAACTATTTTACTACTAGTTCCTCTCCTAAAACAAAATCAAATAAAAACTATAGACAAGAATCTAAAATCATACACCAAAAGATATAAGCTGTAAGCTAAAATCTTAAAGCTAAAGTCCTAAAGATATAGATTTAAAAGCAATATGTTATAAGCGAAAAGTGATTGGCTGAAAGCAAAAGATCTTTTGCTAAAACCTAAATAAATTAGAAACAAAAACTTAAAACTACCGATAAAGACCGTAGGCTTAAATTTTTTTAAACAAAATAGGCTTAAACCTAAAATATAAAAGATGAAGGTTTATAGCAAAATGCCATTGACCAAAAATATTGCGGTATTTGAGGAATGTTATTTTTTGAGGTTGAGTATCAAATGATTTGACATTTCCTGCAGTTTGTTCCGTAATTTATGGTTTGTTAGCTTTGTTAAATGACAATTAATTGAAACTAATCATTTTGGTTCAGTTCTTAAACATTAAGTGGCTAGTAACATGCCGAATCGGCATATCTTATTCTTACGTAAATTTGTTACTAAGTTGCTGGTTGGCCCACGAAGCGTAAAATTAAAATTATAGTCTAACATCTTAGAGCTATAGTTTAAAAGCCATCAGTGGCTAAATGCTAAAAATCATTTACTCAAAAGCCAAAGGATTAGAAAATCTGAGCCTTAAGGGGTAACAAATAAAATTCATATGCTAATCACAAAAAAGCTAAAAAATTAAAGTCATAGGCTTAAAATTAAAACCAAAAGCTAAACATTATAAAAACTGAAGGTGACAGACTAAAAGCCAAAGAACATTTCTTCCTTAAAAAATTTCAAAGTTGTAGGCAAAAGATAAAAACTGAGGCAAAAAAAAATAGAAAACAAGTACAACAACCTGAGGTACTCCGTAGATTACACTTAGAACGTTTTTGATAGTATCACTAATTTTAAAATATTGCATGTTTGTGGTTTATACAGGAGGCTTCTCAGTACCAGAATCCGGAACGATTGCTAATGCCTATTCTTAAAGCTTTTTCGAATATAAATAAAGTTGAAATGTGCCTATAATTAGAAAAACATCCTTCATCTCGATTTTATGAAATTAGTATAACGTTTGTTATTTTTAAGATCATCGGATACAACGCAGTTTCGAATGTTCTGAATTTAGCAAGATACTCGGAGAAACATAATATATTAATAGTCAAGACAGTATTCCGAATATTATCTAAGCCACAACCCCTATTATGCTCAGAAATAATATTGAAAATGTTTGCAGGAGTGGTGGACAAAATAACTTTCCTGGCCATTAGACTTAAGATTTTTCTGGTGATGAAGTTAAGCTTTATTCCCGTTTAAACTTAAAGTTTTATTGGGTTTAAAAAATAGTCCTTTAATTTAAATACCATTAGACTTAAGATTTCAGTATCTTTTAGATTCTAGACTTTATTAGTGCTTAGATTTAAGCCTTCGAAGTTTACTGACCTTATTGTCCTGAGACTTTAGGCTTTATCGACCTGATTGGTCGAATTATCTTTTGATGAAAAAGGCGTTTTTGACCATATAAATTTTATTGGCTTTAGATCCCATTGATCTTAGAATGGCATAAACCGAATTGCAATAAACCAAAAGCTAAAAGTTGAAAAACTCTTAGTCATAGTATTCAAAGTTTAGGTTAAAAGTTAGGACTAACTCTAAAAGCCACAGGCCAAAAGCAAAATCGCATGTGTTAACAGTTAAAAGCATTTAGTCATAGGGTCAGAATAAAAACCAACCGGTAAACGATTCAAGGCAAAGGTTAAAAGTTAAAAGCTACATAACATTTACGTTTAAAACTAAATGCTTAAAGATGATATATTAAAGTTTCAAGCTTAATGTTAAAAGATAAAAACTTGATTGGTAAAACTATAAACTTATACAGATGGAAGCTATATACTTCAAGTCAAAGCCTAAATACTTAATCCCAAAGCTCTTCTTCAATCTCTTCTTTAAAATTAGAAATTTTTTATTAAAAACTATAAACCAATGACATGCTTAAAAAAAAGCTATAGGCTTAATGCCAAACGCGAAATTCTAAAAGATAAAAGGAAGAAACTCAAAATTATAAGCTGTGAAAGCTTCAGTATAAAGGCAAACAATTAAAAGTTATAGGCTTAAAACATAAATCCATACGGTTAAAGCTTAATGTTCACATAAATAGCCTTAAAATTTAAACTATAAGCTAAATAAACTAAAAAGGTTATAAGTTGAAAGTTATAGGCAAAAAATTAAAAGTTATTTGCTTAAATATTTGAATAAATGTATTAACCCTGAAATCCATTGTCTAAAACCGACAGGCTTAAAGCTAAAAAATACAAAAAAAGGCCAAGAAGCCACAAATCCAAATGTTTTAAGTCGAAAGCTTTTAATATTTAAATTTCTAAATAATAGTTTTAAAAATTTATTTTAAAGTTAAAAATTAAAATGCTGTTGGCTGAAATCTAGAAGCCAAAGCTAAAAGCCAAAAACAAGTGAATACAAGTTAAGAAATTAAAAATTAAAAGCAGCAAAAGAAACACATTGAAAGCTAAACGCTTACAGCTTAAATATCAAAACACTGTAAGCCTACAGTCAAAAGCCGTACACTTAAATATACAACTAAAAACGTATTTGATTAAACTTTAGGTAAAGGGCTGAAACTACAAATTAATAGCTAACGAATAAAATTTGAATCTGAATGTTAAAACTTAAAGCTTTAGCGTAAAAACCATTAGTTAGAAACTAAAATCGAAAATAGAAAATCCAAAAATGAGAATCCTTGATTAAACTACTTCGAATTTAAAGCTCTACCTCAGTGCTTAAAGATGTGGTGTTAGAGACGGAAGGTACTGGGTTCGAATCCCAACGGGGGAGGGTTGCAAAAGAGATTTTTCGTCACCTGAATACGGTCGGTGATGACAAAGAACACAACAAACTAAAAACTTACAAAGAAAAGCTAATAAAAGCTAATTAAGCATAAGGCCAACGGTTTATGTAAAAATGTGAAATAAAATCTACAGTAAGCCATATTTTCCCAAAACAACCGCAAATATACTGCAGTAATTAAAATATTTCAATTATTCCTCCTTTGTTGCCATTCTGTATTCGAAGAAGAGATTTTTACAAATTAATTTAATATAAATCAAATTAAATTACGTGCAGCCAGGCTGAATTAATTTTATTATTCTGTTAAAATTGATAATTTATGTTTGAATTATCCAATTATACTCTTAATAATGTATAAAAAATCATCACACCTTAAAATTTTTAACAATGTGTCATGATTAATAATGATTTTATACAAATTAATAAACTCGAAAGAACTGTTATCTGACTAAAAACAATTATATAATGTCTGACATCGTTCTGATACCCGTATATACCTTTTCTAAAAAGAGACATTTTTTTGCTTCAATTTAATCAAATATAAAATAAATCAAGATCTAAATTAATCCAAATAAAACTTAATCTTTTATACTCTTTAATTATAGCTAAACTTTGTATAAAAATTGTTTTCTTTGTTTTGCTCTTAATCTTATTATTTTATAATAATATAATCTAAGAAATTCAAATTGCAAAATAAGACAAAAAAATAAAAAAATTAATCACTTTTTAAAATCTTATTAAACAAATCAGAGCTAGATAGAAAATTAATAAATAAAAAAAATAAAATAAAATTTTAATTTCCAAAACTTATTTTTTAATATTTCACTTTATAATTTGGTAAAAAAAAAAAGTTTTTTTTTTGTTGCTTTTCTAAAATTAACAGTTTATTGTTGTTGTGCGCTACGAGTTAGATTTTGAAAACGATTTGCTAAAACAACCAACACAGCACACACACACACAATATTCTCGAGCATAATATAGACACTCATACAATAACAATGAAGTTAAACACTGAGCATAATTTAAATATTATCACTTTTTTTTATCACATAAATAATTTTCCAGCCATTTTTTATTTTATGTTTTGTGAAAACTTTTTTTTTTTTTATGTGTGTGTGTGTTAATTTTTGTATAAATTTTTACAAATTTAAAAAAAAGTTTAGATAGCAAAAAAAAAAAAAAAACTTTTTTTGTATTATAAAATTTGTTGCTTCGCTAATCGAATTTGATAATAGCCGAATTAGAATTAATGCGTGTCTGTGTATTATAAATCAAAATGGAGGCAACACAAAATAAAATAAAAAGTTTAATGCTTTGAAAGCTTTTTTCATTTCAGTTCTTTTTTCAAGGGTATTTTGTGCCTCGGGAAAATTTGCTTTTGAATTTTAATCATAATTTGAAATCTTTTTTGAGTACCCTTTTGCAAAAAAAAAAAAAAAAAAAAAAAAATTGAAAATTTTGTTCTCTGAAATATAGTCATATATGTAGGGTGACAGTTTAAGTAGAGGTCGCTTTTTAAAAGGACTAAAAAGACATATGCTATTTGTTTCAGCAATACAATAGCGCGCCATATTTAAAATGAAGTAAAATTTTCTTATTTAAACAGCCGAATTTTTATTTTATTTCAACTAATTAAAAATCCTATCTAAAAGCCAGTTTTTTAAATGTTAAGCTTATTTTTCCTTTTGCTTCCTTAGCGTCAAGTTCAGAGGATGTTGCGTCATCGATAGTCTGTTGCTATCTTTGCATACAAAGATATGAGTGCAATATTCGAGCTCTTGGCTAATAAGTAGTCTTTGCTTCGAATGAATCGGCGTAGCGGTTCGCTTTTAATTTTCAAAAAACTGATGCAGTTTATGCAATATTCCGCATGGTGTCTCTATACTCATCGATGGATTGAAAAATGTCCAAGTAGCTTTAGCTTGTTTCTAGAATTTAGAATAAATGAAGCCTCATGAACGACTCACATAATATATCAAACCTGATGATTATTGTTAAGCAATAGCGATTACCCTGGCAGAGTGGAAGTGTTGCAATTAAATCTACGTTTATGTACGAGAAACGGTTCTCTGGCATTCTGATACTTTCCCATAGTGCATTGCAACATTTCGTTGGATCTTCTTTCACTGATATTCAACGCAATGCTTAACATAACTAGCTTGATATTTTTTATCACGGGTCAAACGTATCGTTCAGAAATCGTTTTTGCGTTAGACAGAAATTTATGATAAAAATTGATAATTACATGGAAGGTTTTTGGGTTATTCACTACAGTAGTTGGCATAGCAATTTTTTGAACTCCACATTCTTTGGCGTTTAATCAAATTTTTCAGGAACTTAATTTCACTTTTAGCGAACTCGCATTTAGCCACATTTATCATTA
Organism: Tipula confusa; assembly: GCA_963556175.1. Lineage (NCBI taxonomy): Eukaryota > Metazoa > Arthropoda > Insecta > Diptera > Tipulidae > Tipula > Tipula confusa. Next base: position 189,391,571 of record OY744476.1, on the reverse strand, counting down.
ATCCACATCGATGAAATTTTTTAAAGACGATTCGAAAATGTTGATGTTTTATTGTATTTTTGGAAGCTGTGGGCAAATTATCGGGGTGTGGAATGACAAATGGAAGTTCTCGTAACACTTCAGTCATCAGTGGCGGTAAACTCAAAGAGTCCAAATAGCAGTTTTTGGTATATAAACTGGTTGGATAATAATTTGGTGAAATGCCCTTTGTAAATATCTATCTTTGAGAAGATTTCCCTCTTACATAAGTTGGCAGTAAAATCATGTATATAAAGGGTAGGGGAAAGCGGTTTCGTACAGTTTAGGCATTCAACGCATGGTAGAAAGCACATAACTGCCAAGAACAGTCTGATTTTGCATCCATATTTGATGGACTGGCCAAATTACAGAAGAAGGGTGACATATGCCTTGCTTTATAAGAAATTCAAATTCTACTAGTGCATCATCTGAATTGATGGGATTCAAGCTTCTAATGAACATGCAAAAACTGTTAGGCCTGATGTTTTTGTCTGATAATTCACTTCCGAAATCATAACTTTAACTCGATGAGTAAATCGTAGTTCGAGGTAAAATTGGTCCACAAAATTGGTATTTGGATATCGGCAATGAAAAATTATTCAATATTATGGTTGACTGGAGCTTAATGGTGCCATAAGTTGATATAAGTGAGCCGTTTGCACCATAAAGTTTGATTGTTCCAGGAGTTCATTTATTTTGAAATGGTGAAAGAAAGGAGAAATGAGCACCAGTGTCAAAGAGGAACGATAAAAAAATCGAATCTATATAAAAAGCTTACTAATGTCTGTTTGTGGATTATTCGATGAACTACAAGCGGGAGCAGATTCTGTTCATTTAAGTAAATCATTGTCATTTGGTAAATTAGGTTTACGGTAACGATATGGGCTACGGCAATTTTGTGAATCTTTACCAAATTTCAAGTGATATCAGCACTAGCCTGTCATAAAATGGTGACTTCGTACGCCACTGTTTCGTATTTAACTTCGGGTGCGATTTCTGTTTTGCCTTATTTTGACATTAGTTTCTTCATATTTCTGATAAATTAATTTATTTCGAGTTTACTTTGGTTTAGTTTGCCTACCATCTAGCAACCGATTTATATGACGTTGAATGCTTTCTGAGAAATACGCTTTCCATTGGGTTTTGATATATTCAAATTTTTGTTCCTCTGACATAAATTGATTTCACTACGCGGTTCTTGATTATAGGTGGTTGGTATCTGACCATCCCATTATACGATATCGATTGGCTCTTACTTTCAAGATTATCCTCGATCATACTTAAAGCAATTTTCTAACCGAAGATATAACAAAAGAGTTAAATGTCGAAGGCGCACCAGAAAAAATGTGCATTTGGTTTTTTTCTCCTTTGAAATAATACTAACATGACTTCTGAAATTGTTTGATTCCAATATATACTAAGAACTTAAGCAACTACTGCCAAAACATTCATTTGATCCATTTCTTTACTAAAACATTTTGACCTACACCTTGTCGGTTAGTTGGTTAGTTGGTTGTTAGACGGGTCCTCTGCTAAAAAACTTATTTCAGCCGCTAATTATAATACAGGTACCTTTGTGTCTATATTTTTTTGTTTTGTAAAATGTGATTCCACTTAGAAAGACGTTTTTTAAGCCACACTTCAACAGCCCAGAAAATTTCATTAACCTTAGGGAAACTGAGCAATAATGACCAACGACAATAGAGATCGACAATCAAGCCAGATTTTTGGAGAAATTCTGCTTGCATGTTTTAAAAAAGCCCGAATTTATTTTTAAATAAGCTCTACTGACTTTTAGGCACTTATTTGCAGAAGTTCATAGAATGGTTCAAATAGAATCAGCCTTTGTGGAGAGACACCAAAATACAATCATATAGCCTTGTACGTTGGTTTACTTCTAGCCTTTGGTTAAATGGTTTATACATCAGGCCGGCAAAATCAACTTTTCACCTTATAAAATGAATGTCCTAATTATGGTCATGATGTTGGTAGACAGCCTAAATTGTTGTTGTGGTTGCAATTCAATTTTGCATTGGCGACACAAAGCATTGTTAACATCACCAGCTGATTCAGATGGCCAACTCAAAATAAAATTTCGCATTTACTGGTCCAATTTGCTGAGTTCCGCGCTGATAGTACTTGTCTAAAGTGAATAAACATGGGAGAACATCTATAATAATTGATGAATTTACATTGCCTACCGATAAATGTTGTCCATCTTCGATGTTCACAAGTTCACCAATCTTTGCACAACTCCAATCGTGATAATGATATTTGTTTTATTGGGCTACCATGCATGCGTTTTGCAGATACTAACTGTACAAATATTATTTGTTGGTATTTTAATTTTCGGAATTTTTATTTATTATTTCTTGGTTATCACAAAACTTTTTAACTGTTCCATATCATCCTGATACAATGTCAGTAAACGATCATATAAAAGCATAAACGCTGCGAACCTTCAGGTTCAGATTTAAATTCCAATTAAGCTATGTTTCTAGATTCTAGACTTCCCTTTATATAAAATTTTTCCAATTGACAGATTAAACTTCGTGCTCTTGATTGTGGCCATGGTTATTTGCTTGTTGTATTTCTTCCCATTTCATTTTGTTAAACTACCTGGAACATTAGAATGGTTTTGGACGTGGTGGAGGACAAACCCTTTCGCTAGGTCTATGACGTGGGCATTCTTTACAACGTGGTGACAAAAAATCGTTTGTTTCATATTAACCTACTAGTATTCTATAGCCTAAAAGTCTGCCCAAAAATAGATTGCATTTGCTAACCGAGATTATACTTAGACGTATGTATATTGTCTACGGAAACATAAAATAGCTTGGTCCAAGCAAAATGAAAGTAACTCTATAATATTGTTGTGCTCTATATTCAGATTAGTGACAATTTAAATTGGACCAAAAATAAAGTTTTGAACTTTCTAATAGTCAATTGCTATAAACCTATCACTAAAAACTATAATGAACTGAATATGATATTTAAAACGAGCTTTTTTTGTTAGTTTGATTCATTTTACGATGTCTTCGCTTGGGAGACATGTGATGTTTCATGAATCATATTTGACACGGTTGTTATGACGGTATTATACTTGTTTCATTTATATATAGAAGATCCTTTGTTGATACTCTGTAATTTCCGGTTGTGATGGACCAACTGAGCAACTTTAAATCATCAATCGGTTTTTGTAGGAATTAAAAAAAATTTGCTAATTTTTTAATTTTGCTTTCAGCTGAGGTTTCAACCCACGAACAAATTTTTCGGATTTAATAGAAAATTTTATAGATTAAGTACAGCCTTTTCCAAATTAAACGATATAGTTTTAGTTTTGTATTTTTACAATCGTTCAAATGGTGAAAATCACATATTTGATAACCTCATCAAAGTAGGCGTTGTGGTTTATTTTGTTTTACATTGGTTTCGTTCAAGTTTCGTTCATATAATTCGAAAAAAAAAAATAAACAAAATGTAATTTTCTCGATCAATACCGACAGTTTATTTTTAGTACCAATACCATCCAACAGAGGAGAAACAGTAATTTTAATTCAAGCTATGATTTTAATGGAAAATGACAACAAAAGCGACTGAATGTTTAGTTAAATTGTTTTTAATTTTTTTTAACCTACAAAATATTCCATGTTTTTTATACCATGTTTGACAACATGGTATCTTAAAAAGAAAATTCTTGTAAATAAACGTACAGTATTTTATTAAAGCACACCAACATTGATTAGTTATATGAACAATAACAATTATTGTTTAATATTTTCATCAAAATTCAATATAAAATAATTTTTTTTTCGGAATTTCATTATTCCTTAATTTAAACTTCATTACGGGAATTCTAGTCCTAGCATAAAATTTTAGTGATGAATTCCATAAATAATGAAATTTTTTTAAATTTGATTAAAATTTTATTAAAAAAATTTGTTTCGGGAGAATATAATTTTTTGTGCATATTAATTCTGGTTCAAAGCATTTTTCAAGTTTATTTTGTTTAATTTAGTTGTTGATCATGTTTGATGCTTTATTTGTAATTATTGAAAAGTTAAATTACAGAATTAATAATATATAAAGCTTTATTATAATATAAAGTTCTAAATATGTATACCGAAATAATAATATTTGTATGTAAGTGTCTTAATAAAGATTTAATTGAAAAGTTAATGCGATGTGCAATTGGCTTGAAACTTTGCTGGTGATCAATGCCTAAGTTATTAAAATAGATACTGTTTGACAGTCCATATGGAACAGAAAGGAGTCTTACCATGTATGTATTCTACTACAATTACTTACAACAACTACGAAGCAAATCATGCCCAGGGAAGAGTCGGGAAAAGAGTCGTATTATAATTTGAGTATTCTTATGTTTACAGCATAATAGCCGAAAATTATCACAATCTACTTTACGAGCTAATATGCATAACATTTTAGCTCGTAAAGTAGATTGTGGTTTGCTTTAATTTTGTGTAAATTAGCACCAATCATTTTTCACAGTTTAGTTGGGGTATAAGTAATTTTTTTTTCTCATTCAAATTGACATGACTACCCGAAAGGTAAATAGTTTTAATTTCCCTATTTTAGTTTGTGTTCAAAATTATTCAATGTTTAGCAAAACTGCCCACGAAGCACTTTATTTGATTCCACCAAATGCTGTTTCTATGACCTTAAGTATTATTCATCTTCAATTACGAATGATTCTAAATAAAGTCTACTTTTTTGCTACAATAATTTGCAGTATTTGAAACACATTCCTGCCTTTTTAATTGGTAAGTTAAAATTCTTTACAAGGTGGTCAAATCAAGTCAAAACTGATTTAAAACTTACTACGTTCATTTTTGATTTGTTTCAAAAGCAACTAGACCGACTTCAAATGGCGTCACCTAATGTTAAAAAATCAAAACGCAGAAGAAAGACCTAGTAGTGTTGATTATATCTGTTGTCATGTCGTAAGAGATGCAAATTATGGGGATTTTGGTGAACTATAAATTGAAAAGTCAAACAAACCTGTTGTGGAATATTTTACAAAATACATCTAAAAATATAAGAATGTTGTAAAAAATGTGTGTGCGTGCAACAGCTCTGGTTTGACAAACCGTAATTCAACGAAGAAAAAGTCTAGTTGAATCGCACTGCTTTCAATTATGACTCTACAATCGCCTATAAAGATCTTCGCTTCGTTGATATTGGAGCATTGTCTGCCGTGGGCCGATATTGCAAGCATAGAAGTTCCAAGCTGAAACGCCAAGACTATTTTGTGCCGCTGGCTAAGTTAAATTACCAATTTTGGCTTCGCCATCGAAGCCTTTGCGTCCTTATTTCTATATGGAGAACGTCTATCCAAACATTTTATCACACACACGCAACAGTACGATCAATTCTTTAACTTGACATCATTTGGAACCGATATTGTTGTTCGTCAACTCGGCTACAATTCCACCATTAAGGTTATGATGTCACCATGTGTTCATCATTTCGATAATTTTGACCGCTTGCGCACTAATCATATTCACAATTTCGTTTTATTTGAAATATTCATGGGCATATTTATTAGACTTAACACTAGCCATTACCACTATTTCTGCGCCGGCAAATCAAATCCGTACATTGTTTGCGATCTGATGATTGTGACGTGTCATCCATCGAATGCATTAGAATTGTAGAACTGACAGCATTTTGCATCGAATTCGCACTGCAACATCGAATTATGAGCTTAAATTGAACGACAAAGTACGCAATGAAACTTTGATCATGATCAAAGACATGTGGGTGTTTTTGTGCGTCAGCTATTTGTTGAAATTGGACATGCTAGCACCAATTCGTTCGATGCACGATGCATTTAATCGTGAATTGCAACGAGAGCAAGCGTACGACCGAGATTCAATGAGCCAAATAGTATGACCAAATGTCCCAAATAAACAAAAGATAAAGTAATGCAAGAATGCCAAACCATCATCTACGAAAATGGCACACAAATGATCATTGGAAGCGTTGAATCGAACGATGAAGGATTTACGAAGTGACTCAAGATGTTGAGGATCGAGGCTTCTGCTGGCCGGCGATGGTCAGGATCGACGGCTGCAAGTGAACTCAACGCATATCTAAAATCGTCGAGTTTATGGCGATATATGAAGAAGTTGCAGTTAATCACAAACAAGAGTCACTTAATTACAGAATCACTCATCAACTGCAAATTTTTTCAAACAACTATTGCCGCTTGGTGATGGTCCAATTCCTGTTGATGTGTTGACCGGATATATTTTGTTTCCCTCGAATTGTTACATGTTCACGACGTCGATGGAAGAGCTTATTACGAAAGTGTTTAATTATTACCTATAATTCCATATTTTAATAGCTTTTTGAAAAAAAAGTGAATAATTGATTTTGTCAAACGCTTTTGCGTAATCCGTATACCAACATCAACTCCAAAACCAAAATTTAATGACTCAGATACATAATTAGTAAAACAAATTAAGTTTTTTAAAGTAGAGCGTCCTAGAAAAAATCCGTATTATCTCTTGGATATAGTATCCTTGGTATGAAACTGATAGTATCCTTGCTATGAAACTGGTTTAGTGCTACGTGTTTAAGAAAATAAGGAGACAACTAATCGGTTCCAGGATCTTTGGTTATATCAATACTGTTGAGTTCAAAAACCGTTGCAGATTCAGTAATTGAAATACAAGGTAACGTTCTAAAGTTTTAAATAATGTACCACTATTTTCAGTGTCAACGTGAGAATTATGTTGGTGGTAATTTTGTGATCCAGGATTATAAGCGGATTTGAAAAAATCTCGGAATAAATTGCAGACATCTTCAATTGTAGTTGCATATGCACCATTGTAGTGTATGCGCACCGAAAGGTGTTTTTTTGCAATATGACCAAAATAATTTCGGATTGTTACTAAGAGTATATTTTCAGTCAATTTAACTGGTTGTAGCATATTTTTTGTTTTGTTATTGCTCTAGACCTTATTATAGAGAACATCAGATAATATTCATTATCAGAAAAGATTCTATATTTAAAAATATCATTGACATACAGCAGTTTTATCAATTTAACCGAATACCACTCATGACAAGGTTTATTATTTTTATTAAGGCATCGTATAAGTAGTATATTTGTCTCAATAATATGGTTAGTCGAACGGTAGAAGAACTCAACAGAAGTTTTAGTGTTTACATTGCTTAAATTCCAAGCCCAGTCTATTGACATAATTTCAGTATTCTTAAAAGTTCTATATCGATGCCTTACTTCCTTAAACACTAGAAGGTCATATGGTCATATATCAACAATAATAAGGTCAACAATAATAAAACACTATTATTTTGAACCCAGACAAATTCTAATAGCTTATTCTGTATTAATTCTTTAGATGGCGCCAAAAGATTTTTATTTAAAGATGTCAGATGATCGGTGATAAAAAAGTTAAGATTCCCACTATGTTTGATAAAGTTCAGATCTGAAATGAATAAATTTTGGCCCAACATATTTTTTTTAGGGTTAAGTGCATCAAACATTTTTTATGTCGCTAGTACACTCTTTTACTTTTTTACACTCTATTATTTTTTCCATAATTTGATGCACTTGACTATAGTGCATTACATGTTCATTAGTTTGAACAGGTACAGTATGTAGTCTAATGTTTGCACGTCTGGAATTTTCTTCAAACTATTCCAATTTGATGTTGATTGAATTAATCTTTTTCTTTTAATGAAAGTTTCCCTCGTCCAGAGTTATAATTTGGTGTCACTGACTCTCGACTATTCTCGATAATTTTAAAAACATTCAAACTGTGCATTTATTGTATCAAGTGATTTGGAGAATTGAAGTTTATTAAACCGAATAGTTTTCAATTCAATAGCAAAATCGCTCATTGATATCTTAATATCAGTAAATTTATCCGCTCAGTCACTATCAATAGCATATGAGTGATTGTTAGATGAATTACTCTTTTTAAATGTGGTATAGTTCCAACAAAGGTTATATTTTGTGTTTATATTTTCTAGAATAGCATCCGGTATGATCAATGTTTCACTACACGAAAAACATTTTATGGTGTCCTTTTTACGTCCTTTTATTTTGATTGCAAACTAAATATAGCATTATAACTGGATTGTTGGTTTAAGTACTGAAACAGTTAAATTTCAAAAACTGCAAAAATCAGGTTATGTTAGATTTACGTGTATTAAATTCGTATCAATTCTTAGAAAACAATTTCTGGCTCCCTACCGCAATTTCGCAGATAAAATTTCGCGGTAAAATAAAGACGCAAAAATAAATATCGCAGAAAAAATATCATTTTAAATTTACAAATAAAAATATTGCATATGTCATCAAAAATGCGCATTTTTGATGACATATGCAATTAATTTATTTCCTACCTGAATTTCGATTTTTGTTTTTGTTTTCGTATCCTTATGAGAAAAAAACTGTAGTTGTAATTTCACATAATTATCCCTTTTTTCTATCATTAGTAAATATACAGTAATCTCTCACAAAGCGCGGTTGTGTTTTGTTGGCGAATTCTTTAAACAAAAAAGAGGAATTTTGTTTAACAGGGAAATAATTCTAGATCCATTATTTACATTTTTCTTAATACCTAAATAAAAAAAAAATACCTATGTACGTTTTTTTTCTCTCACTACTTAAAAAAATATCAACGCAATATGAAAATAAGCGAACATTTTTTAACCGCGCAATGTAAGGGATTTCTGTAAACGAACGAATGACAAAATATCGTCTAACATCTAGTTACACCTTCAAATTGGAATTTAGAGTTTTTTATAGTAAAATTTATAAAGAAAACAATTAAATCTTGTGGCGAAATATTTGTTTTCGATATTTTTGAGTTGAGATTTTGTTGTTTGCTACTTCATAGTAGCATGCGGAAAACAAATGACTAAATATTTTTTCGAAAATTGTTGTGTAAGCGAAATATTGATGCTACGTTGTTTTTGTTTGCGATATTATTGTATTGCTACAAAAGTACTGCCATATATTTGTTGCGATATTTTTTTGTGATAATGAGGTAGGTTGCCGTTTAAACACACTAAAAATTATTGGTCACTATTTTCCACTAAGGCAATACAACACCAAATACATAATGAACATAAACTCACATTTCACGTTTACTACAAGAAACTTATTACAGAACTAAACTTAAAAACCGTTCTATGATACATTCCAATATTTATTATTTTTGCAATATTTACATATACTTTATATATATATATATATATATATATATATATATATATATATATATATATATATATATATATATATATATATATATATATATATATATATAATTTACAATTATTTATATATTTATATTTATATACCCAAATAAACCTCCCTGAAGAAATTTTTATTAAATTGACATGTGGAAGCAAATTTAAATAAAATGAATATCATTTTAAAATTCTGGGACCCACAATTCAAATTAGGATAAATAAATCCATTTATTCTCTTCATTGTCAAAGATTTTATTTTTTCATTATTTTCTAATGGCATTTCGTAACACAATAATCTTATATAAATCAAACAACATGCATAACATCTCCATGTACAATATGTATGTATATGTTATGTTATGCTATTGTCCTTATTTTGATTTTCTTTTTTTATTTTTGCTTTTCATGTATAAAAAAAAATGAGGAAAAACATCTTCAATTACTGTGGACATTTTTATATTGTTGGTATATAATCCATATAACATTAGAACAACCCAAAACAAAACAACAGAAGCAAAAAAAAAATAAAAAATGAAACCAAAATGAAACTGAACTCAACCAAAAAATAACAAAAAATTTAGGACAACAAAAAAATATTTAATTCTAATTTGAAATTTTTTGTATAGCATTCCGACAAATTGGTTTCAGGGAACGGAACAAGGAAACGAATTAATGTTTTTTTTGTTGTTGTTGAAATTTTCTATTTAATTTTTTTGATTTTCTTGTGAATTAACGATTATTATTTTTTACTTTAGAACAGGAATTCGATTTTTGATGCACAAAAAAAAAAAATTAGATTTTGTCCTAAAATTTCGAGTCCGATCGATATGTACATTTTATTCTGAGATTTTCCAGTTATTAAATCAGTGCCTAGTAGTGCTGTTTTGTAATGTATTTTTTTTTATTGTCAAAATTAGCATTTTTTCGAAAAAATTATGTTAATGTGTTATTTGCAAATTGCTCAGTGTTTAAGATACTGCAAAACCCAATTAATCTATATTTCATATTAAGCATGATTGAATCTTATCTTATATGAAGCTCAATATTTAAATCGAAACTATTAAATGATGACAATATTTCAACGAAGCTTTAATGTAAAGCTTTTTCTCTTATCATACTGTAAACAAAGCACATCTATGCATGCTATGCATTTATTTATGTTGTACCTAGGTAAATAAAATTCCAATAAATTTGTCTAACTCTGTTTTATTTTTCCTTTTAAATTTTCCGTATATTTCTTTTGTTTTTCGAACATGTAATAAATAGCAACAATGTTGTGTTAATATTCCTGCAACCAGTGTGCTTTTCTCAATACAATAGTATTTTCTGCAAAAAGTGCTTTTTTCGATTTTTTTTAAAGCAAGGCGAATACAGTAGAAAAAATACTAAATTTTATTATATGGTGCAAGCATGTACGATATTTGCTCATATAGTCTCATATGAGTATGTGTATTTATGTTCACATTGCATGGAACTGGAACAAAAAACTGCATTACAGTTGTTTTAATGTGATATCGTGATACACATTAATATTTATAAATAACAGTAGTCCCCCGATATACTGATATTCCAAGAAACGAAAAAATTTGGTACTCCTAAATTGGAGTTAAAGTTTTTAGTTCTTTTTTGTTGGTATTTGTTATGTTTCGAGATCTTTAACATTTTCTAAAAGTTGAACAAGCCGATGATAAGAAATTTCAGATTTGATTTTATTCTCTCCAAGTGCTAATTAAGTGATCAAATTGATTACTCAAAAAGAAACTTTTGATTTTAGTATCAATATTACTTTTCAGAATCAATTGCTCAGAGTGATTGGTAAATAAACAATTTTTCAGCACTCTCTTGAGCCATTTAGACAAAACCCGTTAAGAAGCCGATTATTGTAAACCGAATATTATTTTTTATAAAATTTCTTCGGACAATGAAGTATTAGGATTCGATGAAGTTTTATGCCACGTTATTTTGGCTAAAAACTGATGGTTGTAATTTTTGGCGATCTTATAATCAAATACAAATATGTTTATAGATAAAGTAGTTTATGTATAAATGCCAATTTATCAGTTATTTTCTTTGTAAATTTATTAAATACAAAGTTGAAATTAATTTGAATTTTTATTTTATTTATTTTCAGATATTTGTACAATACAAAAATTTGCCGAACAACCTAGATATACTGAAGTGAATCCACAACAAGATGCCTTAATGACATGTAAAATAATAGATAAACGTGGAACATGTTCGTGGCAGAAAGACAATAAGGTAAATTTATACGGATGTTTAATTTTTGTTATTTATTTATTTTTTTTTGTTTGAAAGAAGTCGAACAAACAGCTGAGCATTCGTGCCTAATCCTCTCTCAGTGTCTTACTTTTTTCGTAGTTTTTTCAAGCATACTACAAACCATTTTCTATATTTTTTTGGACTTTAGCACACTGTCATTAATGTTTGCTGATGCTAGATTGACTCCTAACGTGGCGCGGGTATTCAAAAAATACATGTCCTACATTTTCAGTTTTACCCTCGAACTCAGGTCATTATGAAAAATCATCGTGTTTCAACTTATATAATATATGAACATAAAAACAACCATGCTCAGTTAGGAACTTCCCCAGATAGTAACCCGTGTTTCTATATCTTATTTTCCTTAATTTATTCACTAAAAGGATTAGTCGATGAGTCCAACGTCTTTTCGATGAAATGTTGTATCAAACATAAATGGCTGGTTTCAGCATGCATTATACAACGATTTTCTATTTTTTTCCCATCCCCACATAGGGATGGGAAAACATAGTTTGACGCTCCTTATAGCTAATAAACCTATTGACAGCATTCTCGCTATGAAGCGTCTTTTGAGCCTTTTTAAATTAAAAAAGCCCTTTTAAGGTGCTTAACCTATAAACAGGTCATCTGCTGCATAATATCTGTGAATTTTTTTATACCTCTTGTCCAATCGGTGCGCCATACATCAGAATAGATGTGACCATGATACTAAGTAATAATCTGCAACTCTGATGAGCCTTCTACGTTTGGCATTATTCCCAATAAAATTCCATTTATTCTCCCAGGTTTTTTACACACAGTGACAAAAAGAGCTTTGAATGATAGTCAAACATCGATTAAGCATCGATTTTTAAAAGGATTAGACACCATCTCTATAGGCCACCTACTATAATCACTGTGCCTTCCATCCTTTTCCTACTGTAGATAAACATTTTTTCATCGTCTAATCTACTAGTTGCAAATCCATGAACGATAGCCAACCCTGAATAACCTTTACACACCAAATACATATATCTTTCACCTCATTTTTATGTGTTGCCATCACAACAACTGCCACATGCTTTTTCTGGTCTCAACAGTTTAAAAAAAGCCGTCATATATGGCATTCCACAACGTAAAAGCTAGCACTGGTCCTTGTAGTTCATCTCCGCTGTAAATGATTATCTTTTGTGCCTCTAGTGATCTTGTATTTTACAACTCTATTAAATCTCTATTTACATTTTTGGATCCTGCAATCGCTTCTCGCGCCATCCGCGGCAGTTTTTCACATATAATATTTTCTAATATTTTGCTAACCATATCCAGAAAATAGATTGAGTGGTAAGATGATGAACTATGTAATACTTTCGTTCCTTGGGGCAGAAGTCTCAGCCGTTAGATTTTTCACTGCAAAGGAAATAATCTTTTCAAGCATTATACAATATAACAAGAGTCTTGGAAATGTACGGACCTCAGTTGTAAATTCCACATTAAGAATTTTATCAGGATAGGAAGCTTTGGTAATTTTAACTTTGCAACATGCTCTTAGAACCTTCTCCCTGGACACTAGTGGAATTACTTCTTCCTCGTCCCTTGGTTCAACGATTTTTAATAAAAACCAGGTTGTTGGGGAAATAACGTTCTAACAATATTTCCCATTAATATCCGGGCACGATGGGAACTTAATCCGGAATATTAACGGATTCTGTTTGAGTTCTGTTTTGAGGTCCGCATTTAGTTCCGGAAAAGGATCCATTTCCGAAACTTAATCCGGAACATTGGCGGATCTTGTTTGAGTTCCGTTTTGAGTTCCGGATTTAGTTCCAAAAACAGATCCGTTTTCGGAACTTAATCCGGAACATTGACGGATTAAATGAGCCCTTGAACCATATCATAGTTTTTCTATATTGATTGCTCTAAAGAAACTGTTAGATTTGCTTGCTTTGATGAAATACTTAAGTATTGAGCTAAACACGCAACATTTTTCTAAATAACTCGTTTTTTGTAGCAGGCTTTGCACGTTGATGGTATAAGCGTCTAGCACGTAGACATATTTTACAAAACTTGGCTAATTTCTTTGTTTTCCAGTACACTGGAATTTTTCAGTTATATATCGAATCCCGTTTTAATGCTACTCATCATAAGCCATTGTAATGCAAACTATCATTTGAGAAACTAATTGATTTGCTTTTTGGCAGTTTTATGTTTCCAGTCATTAAATTAAATTAATTAAAATTTCCATTTTTTTATCGAAACATCCCTTATAGTTGCTTGCCATCATGCAAGACGTACACAATGGCGTGGTGAAGGCTGTTTGTATACCAATTTCCTACTTTCAAACTTAAAACTTTAGTTAAGAGACACTCACTAATCCATGTGAGATCAACTAAAGAGCCAGCACTACCCGTACAAAATGTGGAGGTATAACCAAAAGTCAGCATTACCACTCGAATTAACGAAAATGCTTCTAGTATGGTTTTACGTCTGTTATTGGTCATCGACTACATCATTCAATGGTCTTGACATTAACGTCACCCGCAATCAACAAAACGCTGTGATTGTTTTCCTCAATTGTTTTTAATTTTCCAGAAACCCAAGCAGCAGTGCGATTTGAGAAATCTGCTGCCTAAGTGTTGCTATCCAATCGATAAATAACTTTTTGCCTCAGACCGGAAAGTCCTGAGTCTGCTTTAATTTACCTTAGCAGTTCAGCATTAGAAATACACCTTCATTTTTGTATTGCATTTCTTTTTACCCAAATGAAGACCAGTCAGAGCGGTTAATCTCTCTTCCTTTTAGCAGTGTCTGCATTAGAAGAGTCCAGGGTTTCGCTTATCCCTTTATTTTTATTTTGATCAATCGAAATACCTGCTGGTTATGCACTAACAAGGGGTCTCGAATTACTTGAGTGTACGATCTCTGCTAATACGTGTAGAATCGTATTGGATTATCAACCCGTTTGGAGACGGAAATATTTAGTTATAAAGATGTTTAATGATACAATTTGAAAGATACATATTTAGTTTTCTTTATTTATAAGAATATTTTGACATTACCCCACTAAAATTTTATTCTGACTACTAAACAAAACAAAGAAACAATTGTATTTATATTACAAAAATTGTTTCTCCAAGCACAAGCGATTGATCGAAAACGGTACGCGTTTCCATAATTTATACTGCTTTCAAAAGGTGAAGGTGTGTTTCGTGGCCACGACGTTACCACACCGTATCGTCATGATCCTCTTTCAAAATCAACATGTGTTTTCTTTTTAAAATTATTTGATGGTTGTTGAGTATAGATTTACCTTTCGAATGGTATTTTACCCATAAGTCCTTTGCTGTTTGGTATTGTAATATGATCGTTGCTAATATGATCACGGCTATCATAGCTATTTTTGGAAATGATAAGATTTCTGGAAGCTCTAATTATTACAAGATTTAATTGCAAAAATAACATCTCACTTATCTAGATGCAATTTGACGTGCTTTAAGGTAGAACGTTAAAAAAGTCCAAGAATTTTTTTAAAAACTAAAGTTGAAAAGATTTTTAATTTTCATTTTTCTGTTAATATAACCAAAATGTATGTCTATTGCAATATTGTAATATTGCAACAATAATAATGAAATTTATATTAACCGAAAATTTAATAAAAATACTTACATACCACACAAACACAACATTCTTGTACATCGAAATATGTAATTTAAAAAAATTAAAACTATAAAACGAAAGCTTACAAAGTTTTATAAAATAATAAATGTTTATTGTGTTCTGGAAAGTGCAAAAAAAAAAAAAATAAAAAATCCAAATTATCGTTTTTGGTATGGAGCTTGGATTTTAGAAAATTATTTTTACGTTCGGTGAATTTGCACACACATACATATACGATACCAAAATTAAGATTAGAGATTAGATATTTTTAAAAAATAATTTTTGTTGCAAATCGTAAGAGAACGACAACGTTCTTTTTTGTTCACGTTAAAGTAGTTTTACGTTTGTTCATCTTTAATTGCAGACAAAAGTAATTTTTGGCAGCATTAAAAATGAAATTGGTATAATTATTTTGTTTACCTTACGTGAAATTTTTTAAAATAATTAAATCGTTTTATTTATTTGTTTTTGTTAAATAAGAATTTGGAGAAATTTCTTCGTAAGTCGTGACAATTTTAATTGGAATTCGATTTTTTCGAATAATTATAATCTGGATCAATACTAGCGCAAGAACAGTATATTAGTGTTACTTTCAACTTGCATTGAGACGATGGGTATTTAAAATGTTTATGTCGTGATAAGCGATTTGCATGGTTACGATATAGTAAAGATAAGCCGGAAAAAAGGAAAAGCACTTTAAAAACCTAGAATAAAAAGTGTAACTTTCATTTATTAAATTACTAGTAAGCAAAAGCTCTGAAGACATTTGAGTTAACGCTTAATGGTTTAAATTTTGGACACTTTAGACACTATAGACACTTCAGACACTTTTAACACTTTAGACACTTAAGACACTTAAGACACTTAAGACACTTAAGACACTTAAGACACTTATGACACTTAAGACACTTAAGACACTTAAGACACTTAAGACACTTAAGACACTTAAGACACTTAAGACATTTAAGACATTTAAGACACTTTAGACACTTTAAGTACTTTATACACTTACACTTTATACACTTTAGATACTTATGACACTTAGAACATTTTAGACTGTTTACACACTTAAGACACTTTAGACATTTTAGACCATTTGGACACTTTAGACATTTTAAACACTTTAAACACTTTAAAAACTTTAAACACTTTAGACATTTTAAACAATTTAGACATTTTAAACACTGCAAAACCTTTAAACACTTTACAACTTCAGACAGTTTTAACACTTTGGAAACTTTAGACAATTTAGGCACATAAGACCATTTAGACACTTACTATACTTTAGACACTTTAGACAATTTTAACACTTTAGACACTTTAGACAATTTAGAAACTTTAGACACTTTAGACACTTTGGACACTTTAGATACTTTAGACACTTTAGACACTTTGGACACTTTAGACAATTTAGACACTTTAGACACTTTAGACACTTTAGACACTTTAGACACTTTAGACAATTTAGACACTTTAGACACTATAGACACTTTAGACACTTTAGACACTTTAGACACTTTAGACACTTTAGACACTTTAGACACTTTAGACACTTTAGACACTTTAGACACTTTAGACACTTTGGACGCTTTAGACACTCTAGACACTTTAGGCACTTTAGGCACTTTAGACCCTTTAGACACTTTAGACACTTTATACACTTTAGACACTTTAGACACTTTAGACACTTTAGACACTTTAGACACTTTAGACATTTTAGACATTTTAGACACTTTAGACACTTTAGACAGTTTAGACACTTTAGGCACTTTAGACACTTTAGACACTTTAGACACTTTAGACACTTTAGACACTTTAGACACTTTAGACACTTTAGACACTTTAGACACTTTAGAAACTTTAGACACTTTAGACACTTTAGACACTTTAGACACTTTAGACACTTTAGACACTTTAGACACTTTAGACTCTTTAGACACTTTAGACACTTTAGACACTTTAGAATCTTTAGACACTTTAGACACTTTAAACAATTTAAACACTTTAGACACTTTAGACACTTTAGACACTGTAGACATTTTAGACACTTTAGACACTTTAGACACTTTAGACACTTTAGACACTTTAGACACTTTAGACACTTTAGACACTTTAGACACTTTAGACACTTTAGACACTTTAGACACTTTAGACACTTTAGACACTTTAGACACTTTAGACATTTTAGACATTTTAGACACTTTAGACACTTTAGACACTTTAGACACTTTAGACACTTTAGACACTTTAGACACTTTAGACACTTTAGACACTTTAGACACTTTAGACACTTTAGACACTTTAGACACTTTAGACACTTTAGACACTTTAGACACTTTAGACACTTTAGACACTTTAGACACTTTAGACACTTTAGACACTTTAGACACTTTAGACGCTTTAGACACTTTAGACACTTTAGACACTTTAGACACTTTAGACACTTTAGACACTTTGGACACTTTAGACACTTTAGACACTTTAGACACTTTAGACACTTTAGACACTTTAGACACTTTAGACACTTTAGACACTTTAGACACTTTAGACACTTTAGACACTTTAGACACTTTAGACACTTTAGACACTTTAGACACTTTAGACACTTTAGACACTTTAGACACATTAAACCGTTTAAACACTTTAGACAATTTAGACACTTAAGACACTTTAGAAACTTGGCACACACTATTTAGAACTGTAAAGATTTTACACAAACGAAAACTTTAAACACTTTCAAAACTTTATACACCGCAAATACTTTAGACATCAACAACTCCTTGGTAGGTTGTATCGTAAGCCAATTATTACATTATATTGTCATTAAAATGAGACAAGAGATAAGAATTACTGTGTTCTCTCTGTTGCCGACAGTTCACAAACATAATTTTGAACAACTTCGTTTTCTTAATAAGATTCCTTTAGACACTTGATATCTTGGTTCAAATGTACAGTTTCCACTGCCGCCAAATTTTTCGTTATTCTTGGACTATGAGGAGTTCTTGAATTTTTTCACAATGTATATTTTTTTAAAGCACTGGTGTCTGGAGCACCGTGTTTTTCGTATTTTACTTCTGCAATATCTCTGAGTATCAATTCTCTTTAAGTTGTTTCAGTGGCATAATAAGCGCTTCAGTCCTCGGTATTATTACTGTTCTTTAATCGATTGATACCACCTTTATATTTTAAATCCATTTGTTACTAGAACACCTCCATCAAGTGATTTCATTAAACTAATTATAATTTCAATGTATTCTTAAAATTGAGGGATTTATTACTAAACAAAATATTTTTAAATTCCATGAATTCGAAGGTGTGCCACCACCTTATATGCTTAAACATAATTTAAAATTAAGAAACCTTCGTAAATTTTTCTTCGAATTATTTTAATTAAATTTTTGGTTCTATAAAAACAAAAATTCCAACCGAAATGCAAAAAAACACTCGTTCTTCGATAAACACACTAAATATTTACAGCCAACACACACACCCTTCAAGAATTAACACATTATAAATTCCATAAATTATCCCAAAATTTACGCGACCCACATTTATTTTTTCTTTACTATGAAGCACGCGCGAGTCTAGATAACATTAGCATTTATATAGGTACAAGAAAATAGGAAAATCGTGCTAATAAAATTAGAATTGATTTTCATTCGATACATAATATTTCGATTCACAACACGTTATTCAATTACTACTACTATATAAACCAGCTCCTATATATATACATACACGTAAACAACCCGTCGAAATATATTATTTTCCCATAGACATGTTTGGGCCGGGAAAATTGTATTCGAAAATAAAATAAATAAATCGCACAGCATCAGCATCAACTATATACAATAATCGATTGTCTTCATTTTATTCATATTATCTATGATTATTTCCCTTAACGAAGATCAATTACCGTAAAATTAATTTCGATTTTATGTATTTTTGATGAGGAAAAATTGAAAATTCGAAATGGGGGAAAAGCACACTAGAAAAATAAAATAATTTATCTTCTTAATTTGATCTTATTTTAATTTCATTGTTGATTTCTTAATTTTTTGTTTTTTCGTTTTCGTTGTTTTCACATTTTCCAATTTTGTTTTTTATTTTCAGCCAGTAGGAATATATCCCAAAAAATATGAATGGGCTGGGGTCCCACTAGGATTACAAGGGCATATAGGTAACGATTGTTCGTTATGGGTGAGGCAAGCCACATTAGAATTTGATGATGGTTTATGGGAGTGTCAAGTCACTGCAAGTGATTTTACAACACAAGATGCGCTCACAAGTCAACCAGTTCGGCTGGTGGTTCGAGGTAAGAATATTATTTTATAAGATTTCAAATATGATTTATTTTTTTATTTACCAAAAAAATGTTGGAACATAATTTTATGATTGAATTTTTCAAAAAATGTCAAAAAATAATTAATCCTTTTGTATCAAAGATTTGATTATATGTCCCAACAAAAGTTAATGAATGGGTACAATGAAAAAATGTTAGAATTCTAATAAGAACAAGTAAATAAAGTATTTCTATTACCACCAATATTCGACGGTATAAAACAAGCATAATAATGGTCCTAGAACGCTGCTTTTTGGGAAATCTGCGCTAATATCATTTAAGCAAGTAGTTACATCATTTCATTTAACCATGTATTGCCTTTGTAAAAGATAGTGCCACAGAATTGAGTGAAAATGCGCCGGGTGGAGCATTTTAATATGAACAGTCCATAATGTCAAACTTTGTCAAAAGCTTGTGCAATATCCAAGAAGACCCTAGCAATTTTTTTATTCCTTAGATTACGAACTACATTTTTTTATCACATGGTGATGTTGTGCTTTAGTTTCCAGTTTGATCGTTAGTGTAAAAGTGCTAGTCGCACTTCTGATTTACCCGAGAAAGGAAGTTTTGGCATTTGGTGTTCTGCTCGTTGGTTACGATTAATTTGCTTTTTCAATTTAAGATAGACTGGGCAACTTATATTATTTGTAGTATAATTTCTATAAAAGTTACTGCATTTTATTCACTGAAGTTTCAGTTTTATTTTTGTTGCTAATTTGGAATTTTGAAACTCAACACATATAACACAACCATCGCTTTATTTGCAATAGGCTTTAGAGTGCCCGTATTTTTGGCACTTTACACAATGTATCGGCCAATTTTTTTCTAGGTTCCTTTCAATATTAATTCTTTTTTGTAGAAGATATTTAAAGTTAAATAAAGAATTTTTCCTTCTGATTTTCTAACTTTCTGGTTCTAATTTAAGGCAAGATAATGACTGAGGCTTTTATCATTTATGTAAAAAATTAGACTTGAAAACCCTCATCGATCTCTACCACCATACCAGAAAAATGATCGCCGAGCGTTAACCCAACACTTGCTTACACTGGTTTCTCTTGCGTTTGGGAACAACAAACTAATATATCTGTTTATTTCCGTTCACACTAACCAACGCACAAACATTTTCCCATTGCTGTGGAGCAAACAAATATTCCCTTCTAAATAAAGACCAGATGTAATGTGGTAATGCGGTTACATATAAACATCTTACATATGAAAACTTTATAATGCTCAAATTATGCTCTGGAAGAGTAATCCATGGTACTAGAAACAAAACATGTCCGGGAGTAAATGATTGTTTATCATCTGAGAAAGGCCTGTAGCTTAGTGCTGCTTTAATCTGTTTCACCATATAGTATGAGTATTTCATCATTTATCAGGCTACCAATCCCTAAGATACTCTGCATGTAGTATCTAAAGAGTTTTACTATTGATTCGTACATGTCACTAAAATGTTGTGATTCAAGAGGTGCCACACAATTTTATTTTGATCACACCATTGATTAATTTCACTCGCATGATCCTTATTGATCATGATATGGGGCATCATGCAGCAATGAATGGTCTAAGAAATGTTGTCCGAAAATATTTGTTTGCAAAGCGTTCGAGAAGAAATTAGCTCTTAAATCCTCCCATAAACGCTACTGTTGATACTTTCCTACAAATGATTTTAGTAACGACGATAGTAATCAAAGCCATTGAATGTAAATTTTACAATCGGTCCGAACTTGAAAACTTTATGGGAGGAGCTATTTGCGATTTTGAATAAACCGCATCTAATGATATTTTCCGTGTTTCTACAGACACGATACGATGAGCACAAAACAGTAACCAAATAGCAAACATGCTCATACTGCACGACTGGTTTCACCACAAAGATTTCATTGCGTGACTTGCCACATGAAGTCTTTGCAGAGTGGTCAATTATAACTTGCAGTTTCGTCGTGGAACTAGCGCTCTTAATGGGTTCTAACGATGTGGAAAGTACTAGTAGTTGCTATAGCAATTTAATCAGTCATCAATTCTTTGTGTCTAAATATCGAATATATTTAGTCTTGAATGCTGACTAAGAACCCTTGAGATCATTATCTTTATCCAAACCACGTTTTATATTGTAGAATTCCGGTCTGGCTATGATTGATAAGTCACATAATACCTAGGACGATTGCCATAATGTTTCTTGACTTGCAGACTGTTGACGTCTTTTAACACGAAGCTGTTAATTTGCGCCTACAAAATTGGTTCATATTTTTTGAAAGGTCCTCAAATTGAGTTGCTTTGACCAAAAAAATACAATTACCATAATGGACGTTTGAACCGGTACTGTTTTCTCAGGCATATTTTCCATATGCTGCGAATCAGTTTTTGAACGTTTGTAAAATCAACGCAGTGACCAATCGTTTATTTTTTGGTCAGGTAACGATTCCGACTATTGCCGAACTTAGTTTAACAAGAATTTAACCATAAATTGCAACTTATGACTGATTTCTTATCAAACTTATGGATACAATGGCAGCTGTAATTTCAGTTTTTAGTTTTGACGACTGTTTGGCTTAAAAAAACTAAGGGAAGAACCTGATGATTTTATTTAATGCAAGACAATCGAAAAATATATCCAACAATATATCATATTATTGATATTTAACTGACCGTTTTTTAGACATGAACTGTGCAGCTAGCACTGCTATAACAGTTCTAAAATCTCGGCAATATTGTTTTGGTTAATGGTGCTACTTGTAATTTATGAGATCAATAATTAGCTAAACACGTTATACCAAGCCCATGATTTAGAAGCAATAATTCGATCTTCAAGATGAATAAAGAGCTGCGGTCGTGGCCGAGTTGCTTAACAAATCATAGCAAGGAGTCAAGTAAATTCTTACATGAGAATTGCCGTGCCTGTGGTAAAAGAGGACACATTGCTTCAGTATGTTTAAGTAGACGGAATAATACGATGGATATGCAAATTTCATCACGACCACGGCATTATAATTCAAAAGAACAAACACTGTCACTTGACATCGTTTCAGAATCGGATGTATTTGATGAAGTTTTACAAATCGAGGGTTGACCAATAATTTCCGCGGGAAGGAAAATGAATATATCAAAGTTAACGGAACAGCTATGCAATTTTTGCTGGATACGGGAGCTACTGCATCAATGATCAGTCTTCGTGATTACCAATAGTTAGGTAAACCACCATGTGTACCAACTACAACCATATTAAATTTTGAAGATGAATTGGTTTAATACGCTCCAATTCCAAGTCAAAACAAAAGAGATTGGATCAGCAAGTACAACAAACTTAAGCAATATACACTGAGATCAATCTTTAATCATATGAAGCCAAAATACACAAACTTTGTCAAAAGATTTTAAGGAGACTTTCGAACCAAATTTGGGAGATTGTTTGAATTTTAAAGTGCATTTACAGCTACAACCAAATTATAAACAAAGAGTCGACTACTAGCTATTTGTGAAATGGAGACAGTGAAGAAAGAAATTGACAGGTTAGAGAAAACCGGAGTTGGGAAACAAATCCGGTTAACCCATGAAATCAATTCGGTTGTGCGAAGCCACCCCAGGAAGAGTCATTTAATAAAATAAAACAAAAAATGATTGATGCCATCAAGCTAATTCATTATTCGGAAAATCTCAAAATAGTTCTTGCTATACGGATGGTTTGAGTCATGGTATTGGAGCTGTTTTGTCACATGTGTTTCCGGATAATTTGGAAAAACCGATTGCGATTGCATCAAAAACGTTGGAAGAAGCACAACTAAAATATAGCCAAATCGAATAGGAGACACTTTCGATCATTTTTGGGGCTACCAAGTTTTGTCAATATATTTATGGAAGGTAGTTTGAATTAGTTACCGACCAAAAACCATTGCTTTCCCTTTTAAACCTAAGAAAAAATTTGTCCGTCATGACAGCTGACAGATTGCAGAGATGTCAATCACATTGATGGCCTATACTTTTACATACAGGCCTTTACATATAGGATCTTGATGTTGAATTCGACCAATCTCAAGAGGCCGAATTTAGGATAAACGAAATTTATGAAGTTAAAATTTAAATATTCCCAATCGATGATGAAACCATTGCAAAGTTTCCAGAAAATATATTGTTCTACGCGAAGTTCTAAGATTTATTAAGGAGGGGTGGCCCCTAGATACGAAGAAACTACAAGAATGAATGAAACGCAATACTGCTACACACGGATTGTATTAGAGTTGTCGTTCCTGAGATATTGTGGAACAGAATTTTAGAAATGCTTCACGAAGATCATTGGGGCATTTTGGGGCATTGTAAGAACAAAACATATTGCTCGTCAGTATTGTCGGTAGCCAAAACAAAATTTAGCAATAGAAGAGATGGTGACACTATGTACATCTTGTAACGAATACGCAGCAGCAATAAAGAAAGAATATAAAAGTTGGCCGGTAGCATCTAAACCATGGGAAAGAATCCACATAGATTTCGCAGGACCGTTTCTTAGCTCCATGTGGCTCTTATGTATAGATGCCTTTTCAAAATACCTATTTATAGTGTTTATGAGGAATACCAATACAAAAACCACTATTCGGGCTCTACAATCAATATATTCTTTGAAATGTCTCCCTGATTGTACTGTTAGTGATAATGGCACTTCATTAATTTCAGAAGCACTTGCTCAGTTTTGTTAGGAGAATGGTATTACTCACCTTACTACCGGACCTTTTCATCCATCGTCAAACGAAGAAGCTGAGCGATTCGTTAGAACTTTTAAAACATCCATGAAAAAGTCACCAATGGATGGAGGTTTTACAGATGTTGCTCTACTCAAGTTCTTAGGTAGTTATAGATTTTCACCAATGTTAACTGAAAAATCACCGTCAGAATTATTCCATGGACGTCAGCCAAAAAATATTCTTAATATCCTATTTCCACAAACGTCATCAGAGTTGCAACAGAATATAAATTTATCCCTGGAGATGATGTGTACATAAAAAAATTAACAAACAATGTAACCGATTGCAAGGAAAAATACAAGAATAATTGGGCAACATGATGTATTTGGTCCAGATCGATGAAGAGATTGTCGGCATCAAAATTTAGATTCGCATGCAAACATCAAAACCTGATGGTTATCAGTTAGCTGCAGAGATTTTCAACTCCGCTGAATCACAAAGTCAGACTGCCACTGAGAGAAAACGAAGAAGTGTATCTGTATCGAAAATTATAATTGATAAACTCAGAAGATCGGTGAGAGAAAGAAAACTTTTTGTCCGATTTTAGCCATAATAACCATACCAAGAAGTATATGCAAACTAAGATGGGAGGAATGTTGTGTACTCAAATAAAGAATTAATAAGAGCAAACTAAAGGTATCCACCTGTTTATCTATCCCAAAATCTTTTACCTTTTTGTTTTGTATGGTTGAACGGGTTTAGTACCACTCGCGCCAATTGCTCGGTAATACTTATAAAAGTAATAAGTTTACCAAAAATCAATATTCTCCTGTAAAAAACCACAGTGGATTCTATTTAAATGTTATCTCTACACTAACCATAAAAAAAAATCAATTAATCAAAAAAGCTCCCTGTACTTTAAATAAAAAAATAACGTAAAACAAACCACACCTATTACGTCAATCATTAACTTAATAACTTATGTAATTATAATCAATTACATTCCACGCTAAACATAAATTACAAAAAAACACTCACATACACCAAACACATTCTTCTTCAATATATTATACCAACATAATTTTCTACAAGATTTATTATGACAAAATATAATTAATTATAAATTTTTTGTTTAATGTACAGTAGCTACGAGTAGGTACGAGTTACAAAAACTATCTACTAATTAATATAAATGAATTTAATTTTACAGCAGATTTTCCACTCATCATAATTTATAATATAAGTAACAAATTATTTATGAATTATTTAAATCTAACTATGTGCACATAACTGTAGTAAACAGGTATGTCAAGAATAGCGTGACATATTCATAATTTAACTAATGAAATTGTAGGATATCATTGTAATTATAGGTTTATCATAATCTAATTATCAAATGAATAGTTATTTGTGGAACCTAAATTGTTGCTAAATAATTATATTTAATTTGACGAGGTAATAACTTATGTTTTGAATATTTGGGTTTTTTCCAAACTTATTGTATAATCTAACTTATTCAAATGAGTTTCCTAGTGAAGGGTCTAATGTTAATCCCTTTGCAACATAAAGACACTGGCAGTAAAAAATGGTTTGTAAGTCAATTACAGAACAAGAAATATTCTAGTTTAGGATTATGAACAGTAAAATAATAACTATTCAAAAAAAAATTCTTTTTAAAAAACCGCTCGGAATCAATTCTTTTTTGTGGAACCTAATTCTTTATTTAAATTAACCACCGTTTTATTTTCTATATTTTAAACTAAAATTAAAATAATACAGCGGTGGCAAGATACGAAAAAATGACTAAGATTTTTATAGCAGAAAAGTAACCTTACAAGATTAGTCAAAAAGTATTGTCTTTGTTTAAGAATCATTTAATGAAAGCTGAATTTTTAGATAGCATAACATTTGTAACACATTTTACAGTGACGTAACAGATGCAATAAGAGCAGTTTATGGCCTTTGTACCAGATTATGTTCCACTTCAAATTGATTGTTTATTAAAACAAGGTAACCTAAGTGATTAGAGCCCAATTAACTATATAACAAATAGGTTCCACATGTACCTTTTTAATTTTATCGGTACACTATTAAAATTTAAGGTTGAACAGAACCTAGCTTTTTTTGTCATTTTACACAAGCAGTAGAATGGTTTTGTCGTTTTGACTTAGATCTTGTGAACTCTCATTAAAAACTAAGTATGGTTTGTTATTAAAGAAAAAAAAACTTCTTTTACCTATTTGTTTTACAATGTGGAACATATGTTCTACTATGTGTATTGTATATGGTTTAAAATCGTATCATTATTTAACTAGATTTTGTGTATGTTTAGGTATTATATACTCCCCATGTGTTTAAAAAGCAATTGTTAAATGTTAATTGATTGTGGTACGAAATAAATAATTTGTGATAATTTGAAATTATGTTCCACAGCATTTCTCATAATAGGTTCAATAGATCACGTAAAAGACACGGTAAGTGCTGGTTAAAAAAAAACTGAACGTTTATATATTCGTTCAAAATAAATTGAATGTTTATAAATTATTCAGATTATGTTCCACTTATTATGTTGATTATGTTCCAGATTGTGTTTTAATTGACTGTCAGACGAATATATTTAAAGACCGGTAAATTATTATTAAAATAACTATACAATCAAATTTATATCAAATAAAACAAATAGGTTCCACATGCTCCTTTTAAATTATATCGCTGCTGTATTAAAATTGAAGGTTTAGTTTTTTTAATAAATTAGACAAGGTGTACTTTTGGCGTTATTTGCATATATTTGGTGCATAGTATGTAAAGCTTAAAACTGTCAAGTTTGGAAAATTACGTTTAGTTTTAAAAACTAGTTATGAAATGCCAATGGATTTGTTAAAAAAGCTTTGTTGTTAATAAGATTTAAGTTAACCTTATGTTCATAATTAAATGTATGTATTAGTCTTGTTTTTATGGTCAGACTATGTTGCCAGCTTCATGCAACATGCTTCAACGTCATCGTGTATTCCAGCTGCCGAACAGTTTCATCAAATATATTTTCTATCTTTTTCAAGTTCACACTTGAACGGTGATTATCCGAGACTTTTAATTGATTAAATCAAAAAATTTTGATATTAAATCAATTCCACCAAATTGGTGCACATCAAATGTTTAATTAGCAATCAATTATATGAAACCATTCAAACAATATACTTTGCTTAAAATATTCCTTCACTTAAGCTTGTGGAACTTGTCTTTAACTTCGTAAAATTTATGTTCCATAACATGGAAAAATAATAATATAAAAGCCCAGTATATGAAATTAGTGAAAAATGGAATTGTGGAACGTATTTAAAAAAAATGCGCTAAACTAGGTCATTATGCTCATACGGTAATATTAAATTATTATTTAAAATATAAAATGTGTTTTTATCTTATTTGCTTGTTTTGTTTTCGATCTAAATTTGTAGAACTTTTTATGCTTTTAACAATATTACTCTGTGCGCACTCTAATTTGCCAATATGAATACTCGTACACATATTTGCACAGAAAGTAACACATTTAAACTGAACCAAGTTACTTATTCGAAAACCATGCAGTCTAAATAGAAAACTGTAGGTTAATAATGATTCGACAGGTGCCGAATCATTATTAACGGGAAAAAGTATGTTTATAGTTTCAAGATTATTACAAAATTACTTTTATTTAAAGAAAAACCTTTCATATATTGCTTCCTTGCTTAATGGTAAAATACTATACGTTTCATTCAATCTTCATAAAATCAACTCTTTTAATTACGAGTACTTCGAAAACCATCCCTATAGATTCAAAATCGTCAGGACAAATTGATTTTTTTTAATCCAAGTATTTTCTGGTTTCAATTTAAATACATCACCCTGTAAATACATCAGATTTAAATTTACATAAGCAGTTTACATTTTTTTTTCTACGAAAAACTTATTCAACAAACTGTCTAACTAATGAACTTATATATTGCATTAACAATATACTACTTATATGTAATATGTATATCTCTATTGTAGTAGTAAACTACTATATAGTGCTCCACAATATCTAAAATTTATAGATAAACTTTTTATAAATATGACATAGCGAATCAGTATCATATTCCTTCCTGAAACTTTTATTTTTGTTGTTCCGCATTTATTCAAAACAAAACTGAAAAAAGCGGGAAAAACGAAAAAAAAAGTTTATAGAGGGAAATTTTGCATACATAAAAAATGAAACGGTGTTCAATATATATAAGATTTATGATGGTTCTACACATGATTGAAAAAAAAATTCGATATATAAATTGGTAACAGGATATGAAAATTTATCTAAATAAAAAAATAATAAAATTTTTTGAAAGAAATAAAATAAAAGTTTCGAGTACATCGTAATATACTAATGGCGTGTTGAAGCTACATTATACGGATATAAGGGTGATATATCTGTAGTAAAGTTTTGTAAATATTAATGTAATAAATAACCTTTCGCGCGACATTCGCATTTTTATGGGCGTACCAATTTCCTAATCAATATATGTTTTTTTTGGAACATTTGCTGTTTTGCGGAGTCAGCAATAAATATCTGAGATTAAAAAATATTGTAATAAATTTTAATAGAAAAGAATAAAATCCTTGAAATGGAGTATAAGGAACACAAAAAACTCAAGGTCTAATTAAAGAGTTTTTTTGATGAAATTTTGTAGTTCGGGCAAAATATCAAGAACTCGTCGAATAGAATTTATTGAGAAATGCTAACATAGCCAGGTTTTTGGGGAAATAACGCAACGTCCATTTTTTCTAGCAATACTAGGTGTACTCTAACCTTGTCATAACTATTTCATATGGTTTGACATAAGCATACAGGTTGCCACTTCACAAAAATTTTGAAAGCTTCGCTTAAGTTAAAAAGTAGTTAAGCATATTTACATTATTTAACTTATTTAACTTATTTAACTTATTTAACTTATTTAACTTATTTAACTTATTTAACTTATTTAACTTATTTAACTTATTTAACTTATTTAACTTATTTAACTTATTTAACTTATTTAACTTATTTAACTTATTTAACTTATTTAACTTATTTAACTTATTTAACTTATTTAACTTATTTAACTTATTTAACTTATTTAAATTATTTAAATTGTTTAAATTATTTAACTTATTTAACTTATTTAACTTATCTAACTTATCTAACTTATCTAACTTATCTAACTTATCTAACTTATCTAACTTATCTAACTTATCTAACTTATCTAACTTATCTAACTTATCTAACTTATCTAACTTATCTAACTTATCTAACTTATCTAACTTATCTAACTTATCTAACTTATCTAACTTATCTAACTTATCTAACTTATCTAACTTATCTAACTTATCTAACTTATCTAACTTATCTAACTTATCTAACTTATCTAACTTATCTAACTTATCTAACTTATCTAATTTATCTAACTTATCTAACTTATCTAACTTATCTAACTTATCTAACTTATCTAACTTATCTAACTTATCTAACTTATCTAACTTATCTAACTTATCTAACTTATCTAACTTATCTAACTTATCTAACTTATCTAACTTATCTAACTTATATAACTTATCTAACTTATCTAACTTATCTAACTTATCTAACTTATCTAACTTATCTAACTTATCTAACTTATCTAACTTATCTAACTTATCTAACTTATCTAACTTATCTAACTTATCTAACTTATCTAACTTATCTAACTTATCTAACTTATCTAACTTATCTAACTTATCTAACTTATCTAACTTATCTAATTCATTTAACTCATTTAAATTATTTGTTTATTTACTGATTATTTATTATGGTGTACACGCTTTAGTTTTTGTGTACCATGCATATTTACATAATTTTCAAGCATAATTCATAAACATACTACTTTAGCCTGACGCAAAACTACAAAAAAATGCTAATTGGAAAACAAAATTAACTATGCACAATAAAATATATACAATAAATTATAAATTTATGTACACAATATTTTACGAAGTTACACTTTCCCAATCGTTCGTTGGGCTGACCACCTACAATGATTCAACAATTGTAGAAAGGGTTGGTCTGAAGGATCATGCAAAAGATCTCAGTAAAGAGTTAACTTTGGCCTGTAATTCTATTAATTGTGATAGAATACAACATTATATGATAGTTATGAGTTAAATAAGCCATATGCATTTTTGTTTAAGAACTTTGACTGTAAGATAATGGGATAATGATAGCCTAAAATTAGAAGTAAATCCTTGTTTTCTGTTCACAATAGGTTATATGTAATAGTTTCTTAAGCGTACACACACGTGTCTTGAATTTCTAGTATACGTATCTGGTAACATGGTTTTTTTCTAAACCAGTATTGTTTCCATCATTAGAAATTGCTATGCGCATTTGTGCACTTAAAAATATCTTGTCTATTAAAATCTGATTTGAACATGACAGTTCCAAAGTCATTAATGTTTGAAGCATTAAAACGTCTTTGATGTTCCATAAACGGTTTTTTGTCGGCTCGGATAACTGTTTTATTATGTGATCATATCTTTGCTGCCAAGTTTTTCATTACATCTCAATTATGGTTGGATTATGAGTAGTAGAATTAAGAATTTTTTTGACACACGTATTGAATAACTTGGACTCCTGAAATAATAAAATTTTGTTTTTTACCGTTAAGCGGACTGTGCTTGTGAATTTGGAATTTGGAATTTTTTAGAAATTCCTTTGATGGCAAATTTGATTAAATTTGTTAACATGTCTATTTTTTCTCAGTTTGACAAGCGGTACAGATTACTTCTGCTTGTATGTTGAATGTAATGGTGAAAACAACTGCTAAATGTCTAAACAAAATTCAAATTCGCAGGACAGTGGCCAGAGAGATGTTTTTACATCGTACCAAACCAAAAACTGAGTTTCATCTAGGGAATGTTAGCTAAAAGCTCCTAACGCTTTTAATTAGGAACTGCGTAATGATTGCATAAACTAAAAACGGATTAACCATTTTGGTCAGTGTTTGGACAACTCCGCGTGGTGTTATGATAATTAAAGTTACCTGCCAAAATTAATATATTACTGGAGCTTAGAAAAATTTTGAAGGCGACCCTCTGGCCACACCTAACCAGAACAAAAGGTTTTGTTCCTCCAGGCACCAACATTAAAGTTGTTGCATCAGTTCCAGCTGTTACATATGTGTTGACCAAAAAACGAGGAATGTTGATTGAGATGGCAGTGTTTTCCTAAATGAAATCTAAATCATTTTCATATAATTGCCCATTTTTGTAAAACTTAGTTTTTTTTTATTAAACTTTTAATCGTTTCTAGATACCACTTTAACGCTACATTTAATCATTTTTGTGCTTTTTCCCATTAAAATTAAAACTTCCTACATCATTTTTAATACGATATCGTAAATTCGTCAACCTAACAAAATTTAAAAAAAAAAAAATTCTGTGAAAAGCTTTAATACCTACATACATTTTTAACTTATACATTTACAAATCTTAGCATTTCCGAATTTTCATGTTTCTATATTAAATTTAAACATTTACGAGAAGGTTGATCAAGTTTGAATAGCAGACTTTACAAAAAAAAAAATATACTATCAATGAAAATTTATTTTAACTTTTTGTTTTCGGTTTCAAACATTTTTCTTGGAAAATTCGAATTAGTAGATTTTCAATTTTACGATTATTTTAACTTCGTATTTTAATTATGTACGGTAAAAATGTATTGTTATGAAACCCTAAAAAAATGGATATCAAAGTACTCCTTACCTCACAGAACTGTGTTATCGTAATATTAATTTTCTTAAATTATTTAGACATTTTTATTAACAACACTGACATATCACTAGACAATTTCACAAAACTAATGGAAATATTTAATTTTTGTTTTTCTTACATTTAAACAAAGGAGTTGATAATCATCGCCTACTGTTTTACTGATCAAAAACTTACACTATTAGTTATCATTAATAATGGCTTCTTCACACTCTAAGGTAAACGCACTACTTGTTTGTGTTGTAATGCAAATAGCCAGCTCTTTAGGGTTATCATATCCGATTGTACAGTTATAGCTCCAAAACTGAATTATTGAAATAAAGTTGATAACTATTAATTGGGCAGAGAAGTGTGCATAATTTATGGCATTGTTGATTTTTGTGACCATTTCTTTATACATTATGACAATTACTCGCTTGAGATGGTAATTCATTGATATCACTGCTACTTCTCACAGCCCTCCAAAAAGTAATATTAAAACAGTTTAAATCATCAAGTAGTTTTGATCTTTGCAAACATTTTTGGAAGATGTAATATCTAGGATTGATCCAACTCTGAAAAAGTGTGTTCCATTGTTGGCAGGTAGATTCATCAGACAAAATACTTCCTAACATGGAACTCTAAAGTTAGTCTAAAAAATAAACTTTTAAGTTGGTCGATTAACCAGCGCTTTTTGTATTAGCCTTCAGTGCGGAATTTTTAGTAGGTTTGATTCTGGCTGAGCAACTATGGAATCTTTAAGTCAATTAAGCTGTGATCTGGTGGTAATATCAGTTCAAGTGGATTTGCAAATGTTGTTGGTAAAGTTCTAGGATTTGAGGTATCCCTTAATTTTAAATGTGACTTAAGCCAATTATTCGTAGAATATTTTACTTTTCCTCACTTCTCGCTTCGTACGGTATTTCATTGATGTCACAACTGCTTTCCAATTGTTTTGAGAGCGGCAAAGTTATGCAGTTCTATTTTAACAGGCATTTTTTGAAGTTGAGATAACGCTTATTTTATGGCACTTATTTCATTGTCCATGCATATTTTTTTACAAAGTCTTTTGCATGCAATAAATTCTTAAATGCCTTAAATCTCTTAAATATTTTAGATTTAAACTTTTGGACAGATTCGTATTTGAACTGGACATAAATTGAAGAACTATTTTAATGTGGTACAGTTTCTTCGGCCTTATCGGGCGAAGTCATTAAATTTCGGATCTAGTTTTCAGTATTTTTTTTTTGGATCGCACTATTTGTGATTGATATTATTGACAAAATATCATCTGGTAATTTAATATAATTCCTTTACAAATGTACGTATTTATATAGACATATCCATATCAGTAAACATAATACAAATTTAAACATACAAAAACTACTTATTATACATCATTAATTTGAAAATACAACAAAAACAAAAAATCCTTCATTCAATCTTCTTAAACAGCAGCATCCCTATCAATTACATTCAATTCCAGGATTTATAAATTTAAATCCTATAATAAATTAGATTTCTATTGTAGTCGAATTGAATTGTATGGAGTTATTATGTTAGTAAAAACTATAATATTATCAATAATACAACATATATCGTATTATATGTTTTAATCAATAATGTCTGAATAACAAAATCAACAAATCATTCCCATCTTGATTTTTAAATCAATCGTACGGAAATTCCAGTGCATAAATGTTGATTCGCATGCGATTTTACCAAACTTTGCATGTTGGTTAATAGTTTTGTATGGATATAGTTTTGCAAAATGCAACCAATTTATTAAAAAATATATATTTTCAAAATTGTTTAAAAAATGGTGGAATGTTACTCGAGCAAACAAACTCATTTGAGATGAAAACTAGGGTATTTCCTTAAAATTGGTACATTAATTTCGACGAAATAGAACGGAAGTAATGTGATTCGGTTGAATTATATATATTTTTGTAGCATAAACATTTTTATGTAGTTAGAGGGTGGGTGTCAATTTTGTATATAATGTGGTTCGACTAAAATGCTGACTGATAAATTGTTTGCTTTGTTATATTACGAGATTTTATCGGAGGACGAGAAAAAAAGTTAAGGTAAAATATTAAAACTTGATACTGTCTTTATGTTGATTTATGATTTTATCTCGACGAAATTATATTTCGAAATATTATATACATATTGAGATAAAAAAATATCTTCAGATAACATAGACAATATATTATATATAGATATTTTGCTTCGAGGTGAAATACCCAATGATGTACACAAAGCACAAAATATGCTTTTTTATCACGAAAAGCATAATATAAAATAATACTAGGGCAAAATGATTTTCTATTTGGTTCCATTCTTTTTTAAAGCGTTATTGATATTTTAATACCCCAGCTCTAAATTCCATTAAAAATTATTTTCAATTTTAAAACCATTGTAATATTTTTTCGAATTGTAAATAAGCTCAAACGCGAAGAACTTTGGAAAATACAATTTTGTGGTTTTAAATGTGATGATATCCTAAATCATCGAGGCTATAGGAGTCATTTTATATTGGGTCATCCTGCATTTCTAATTTCTTCGGTTTCCTAATAACTATAGGAGTCTTCCAATAATTGGAAATGTATTATATATTATAGTATTTGGGCAGTATTCTTTCAACAACATTTATACATTCGGCTAAAAACTCAATTTTATTTCACCTAAATTGGATATCAATTACAAATCTAGTTGGCTGATTAAATAAAATAAGGATTAACATGAACATTTTAGTAGGAATCTTGAAATTTAGATGTCGTTACTAGTTACGTAAAATAAAAAACAGAATTCTGTAAGCATACAAATATTTTAAGTTTTTTAAAATTTTACCGTTTTCAAATCTAGTAAATGACTTCCCTAAGCATGCATTTTATTGGTTTCTATTTGGAACATTAACTGTTGTTTTACAGAGTTTGAGACTTACTCTAATTAGAGTTGTAATATTTAGTGGTACTGAAAAGTGAAGTAATAGCTTTCCTTTTGTCAAACAAACTTTTAGTCTGATCGTTTTTTTTGGTCTTGCTTGTTCCTGAGTACCCCTAGCTTGCGCAACTATATTGTTGTCTGCTTTAGTTCCGTTGTTGGCTGAGTTGTAACTTCCAGTGTTGGAATTTGTTGACTTGTATTAGGTTTTTGCATACTACTTGCAATTGCAGTATGCACAACTGAAATGAGGTCTCGATTTTCATTATCGTCGTAGTGATATGGAATCGTATCCACTGTAGGTTATATAATTTCTGATTCAATTCGATGTATTTGGTCAATGTGTCACTTCCAGGTACGTCTATCGTCCAATTTTACCAAATAGTGAAGAAAGCCCAACACTTGTATAATTGTTCCAAATTTGTATTTTTCATCGCCAAAGTAGTTACGAACAGAAACTGTTTTGTGTACCCTTTTAAATTGATATTTCGCTCCTGGCCATAATGACTTCATCCGTGTAATCCCAAAATATTGTGTGCAGTTCTTGCAACACTTGTTGCCCTAAATTTTCCGGAACGAAAACTCGGAGTCCACGTAGGAGGCATCTACTTTGATGTGACAACTCCGATTGTTTGAAATTGAATCTTTGATCCGGTTTGTCTATCCTTCCTGTCCGAAGTCTTTTGATCAAAAATTTCACCGTATCATCATTAGTTGAAACCTCTAGAAGTTGATCGAACATCAGCGGTAACGTTTCGATGACGTTGATTTCGATCAGGTCGATAAATTCGATATTTGTATTTGTTTAGGCTCGTGGCAATCGTAACAGAGCATCTGCATTTGAATGATCCGATGACTTGCGATATTTTATTGTTCAAATGCCTGCAGAAATATTGCTTAGTGCTGCATTCATGTACCTGATAATGTAGGAAGTTCCTCGTTCGGTGAAATAATTTGCATTAGAGGCTTACTATCAGTGATCAGAATAAATTTATCAGCGTAAACAAACTACTCATACCCCAACCTGGGTTGCGTCAGTAGCCAATACTAACGGCAATTTTGGGTCGTAGTGCTCATAGTGTATCTCCTGTTGGATTTTTCAGGTTGTGAAATGTTTTTTTCCACTCATCCTCCTAAACAAATTTAAAGGGTAAATAACGGTGTTGAAATTTTTGACAAATCGTCCGCAGTATAGTTTATCAGTCCGAGGAATTCCCGAACCTCATCCTAATTTTTTGGTTCCGCCATCTGTGTGATTTCGTTGATTTTGCTTTGAATTTTGTGGATACCATGCCAATCGATTTTGTTACCACAATATCAAATTTCAGGTGCCATAAACTCACATTTGTTGAAATTTACTCTGATGTTGTACTTGCTTAACTGCGCCAATACTTGCTCTAGTCGTTGTATATGTGATTTGTCATTAGGCGCTGTAATTTTAAATTCATCCAAAAACACTGATACTCCATCAATATTCTTGATAATTTGCTCGATATCTCGCTGCCATTTTGCTGGTCCAGATGCAATACCATACATAAGTATCATTGGTTGAAAAAACCCGATGCATACTAAACGTCAAAATTTCTCATCTGGATGTACTTCCATTACTTGCAAGCTTCATGTAGGACCATTTTTGAAAATTTGTCACATTCCACCATCGACGCAAAGAGGTCTTCAATCATAGGAAGAGGATATTCATGGACATATATGAGAGGATATTTATATGAGAGGATATTTATTATCTGAAGATTCATTGTAATTTTATAGTCCTCACACAGGCGAACTGTATCACCCTTCTTTTTGCCAGGAACTATGGGTGTAGTCCACCGGGATGATTCGACTTTTTGTAAAATGCCGTTTTGTTCCAGTTCCTCGAGTTCTTGTTCTACTGCGTATTGTAAAGCAAATGATAATTTCCGTTGGTATTTTCGTCGGATGGTTTACGATGTGATTCGACCACGTAAAGTCTTACATCGCGACACTCAACACCAGAGTTGGCCCATACTATAATTTAACCAAACATTTTTATCTCCGAACCACAGTAACTTATGGGGTTTGTGTTTGTTGACTGGAACTGTTCCTCCGGAAAGTAATTCGTTCTGTAGTTGTTGTTAACAATCATTACCGAAAACTCACTATCGATCTCGAACCTCAAAACGATATCATTTATTTTTAGGTTAACAAAAAATTTTGGAAATTTTCTCTGGTTAGAAAAATATCCTCAGTGCGATCCATTGTATCATCTTCGATGTAATTTGTACTCTGGCCGTATTTCCTTGTCTCGAAGCAAACAAATTGAACATGTCCCTTAATGTTGCAAAATGTATAAACTGTGTGTCGGTGTGAACATTTCTGAGCACGGTGATTTTACTTCCTCAACGATAAAAAATGCTTTTTGATGTTGAAATTTTGCAAGTAATTTTTGAATCTGCATCCATGTTGTAGCTTTTCGATTATGGTTCAAATTTAGATTTTCTTGCACTTTTTTATGCGATGTAATTGAATGACTGGTTTGATTCCTTGTTGGTTGAATCTCTGCCCCACCCTTAGCAGAGAATTCCATTCTGTGAAGTGTGAGGTCCGCGGTTTCCAATAAGCGCAAAGTCCGGGCACTGCGTAGTCCAAATACGACTTGGTTACGTAAAGTTGTATTGTAAGGTAAGCCTCGAATTTACAGTTGATTGCCAGTTTTCGTAATGCTATAGAGAATTCCTCGACCGATTCATCGTCAGCTTGTTTTCTGAGATGAAATCAGTAATCCTCCATGATCTCCAGTGGAGCTGGATCGTACACTTTTGTAAGTATATTGACGATTTGTTTGTACGTTTTATTCTTTGGTTTATCTGTTGAAATTTTATCATTCAAATGCTTCTTGACCCATGTAATGGATAAGAAGGGAGTGTATTCTCTTTTGGTTTACCTACGATTTGAATAATAAAGATTTTGAATAAAGTTTTTTTGGGAGTCAATTCTGTGCCTTGTTTTTTAATGGTATTTTCAACATCCAACTTACAGTAGACCATTTTCATAGTGGATTACAATAAAGCAAGATAACTACAAAGCATTAACATATGTTGGTGACGCTACGAATTTCTTCTCTAACTGCATGAATCTGGCTACTGCTCTTCTTTTTGAAGCCCGAAGCAATAATGGATTTCCGTTAAATGGAATTCAAACTATATATTTCCCATTGGCTAAACGGAAAGGATTTGCATCATAATGTTCCTGGCAGTTTTTCCTTTCTATGTTAGTTACCTGTCTTGTTCTATATCTTTTCTTTCCCAGAAACTTTTTAATCTGTTATTGAGTTTCATCTTTGTTATCATTCACTGAACTCTAAACGGCTCTTTCTAGTTTACTTGCCTTTTTCTAATTCATCCTTACTCCGTTTTTTTGCCACTGGATTACTTGTTCTACCACTTATCACATCATTCATTATTATAGCAGGGTATATTAGTAGGATCCGCCCATAACAAATTACGGCCACTTCCAAACATTAAAGCTACTTTCTGGCGATACTCTTTTTAAAAACCAATTTTCTCCTCGGTCCTGGACTGTACTTAGAATCTCCTGAGCTACTGTTGTTGTACTGTCTACCATATGTATTTCCACCAACTGGTGTGCTACGTTGTGTTGTGGCGTATCGTCTAGGTGATTTTGGTTGTTTTCTTCAATTTGTGACTTTATTTGCACCTTCTTAAGTGTAGAGAACAATATTGGAACACCAAACATTGGTCCTTCGGTTAAACATATCTTTTGTGACGCATCGTGTAAAATGACGTATCCGTTTGTAGTTATCGCGAACGGTTTTATGGCTTTTTGTCATTATGATCGACGGTTTGTTAAGAAATATCGATTTAATTTATTTCCTATTGCTTCTAGTGATTGGAATCATTTTTCCAAAAACAACACAAAATGTTTCAAATTTTGAACCTTTTGTAGGCTGTCTAAAATTGTCACATAAGCTTTGATAGACTCGTTGTCTAATTTCTTCTGTTTACTTAATTTTCTTTCATCAGTTAAAGTAGGACATTGATGTTATGAATGGATTCAGTTATGGTATAATGCATTGTTTGCTATTTTAGGACTTTGCAGCTCCACAGTGATACAGATTTAGCACAATACAACAAACACTTCAAACAACTAGCATTTGTTCTGTCTAATGGTTTTATTACTTTACAAAGCATGCATTTTGGCTCATTGCTTTAATCCTTTACAAAAAGACCTTCCTCTATAATTCTTTTTATACAGTTTAAACCAATCCAAGTTCTTACATTGTTGAGCATGCGGTGATCATTTTTGTTGTAATTAAAACATTTTAAGAGCTCCTTAATTTCTCGAATATTGCGAATATACCCAATAAATTCTAATTTTCCTTAACTTTGGCTTGGAAAGCTAACCACTGCAATTTATGTCTCTTGATAAGAAACTTTCAGCATTTTTATAGTGGTAATAAATACCTTTAGATTTCCCTACCAGCGATTAATAAGCGACTAAAATACTTCGTCCTTTGTAGTCATTTCTTTAACATCTCTTATTTATACAAAAGCTTCTTTTATCAAGGCTCGATCATCAGATTTCAGGTGCTCCTTTACATTTATTTTGGTTTACATTTATTTTACCCCCATTTTTTCTGGTTCTAAGGCTGGCTACAATAGATTTGTGTAAGTTTTTGATTTTGCATTTTTTCGGCCACCTGAAAACCAGTCAAAGGCGGTATATCTCTTTCCTATTTTGTACATTAGAAGCATCTAGGGTCACTTATCCTTTTACTTTCCGCTATTACAAGTAGATGCATATCGGTTTGTGGACCTGCATTTTCTCGATCTTTCTTCAGAGCCACCTCGATTTTTTTCTAATTTCTCTAAAGGATCATTTGATTAACCTCCAATCTCTTTACTTTGCCATGCACATTGTTCTAATTCTTCTCATGTTTAAACAGGTATAGGATTGTCTATTGTTACTGCACATAATTTTGAATCACTCGGGCGTTCGAACTCAATTTTTTTGTCTTATTTTACCTGGTCCTCATTTTAGCCAGGAAGTTAAACTGTGTTTTGAAAGGGTCCACTCAAACTAAAGTAATTTGTAACAATTTCAACTTTGGTAGCTAAATTCCGCTGCTAGAACATTTAGATGAGTGGGAGCCTGATTGTTCACTCCTTTAAGCCTCCGGTTTTAAAGTTCTTAATCCCTCCATCGTAATTTGACTGTGCTCTTCTTTATTCTTACGTTTTTTATTGGGTGCCTTTGCAAAGTATTTTATTCCAAGTTCTGTTTCAACCGCATTTTACCAGAAAATGATCAGTTTTTGTCTGTAAATGAATTTTGTTCAACACCTTCCCGCCGGAAATCCGGTTAAGAGCTTCCTTTATCCGCCAATCGAGTACGTTATCCTAAATTAGAGACTTCCAACCCAACAAACGAGTTCTGAGCAGAATATAAGTTCCAATTTGTGCATGTACAGACTATTTGTATAACCGTATCCAATTACGTTAAATCCATAGTATAGAACATTTTTGCACACTGCCACTCGAAAACCAAACGTAAAACGGTACAATAGAATCTACCTTACATAACAAATTGGTTTATCAACTTTAATTTAAATTACATAATTTTTTTTTTAACTCAGAACATAACAAATAAAACCACCCACTTTATACACATATCACCTTTCTCAATTAACTAAATATAATCAGCTTTTCGAACACATCCACACACACACATGCCATCCATATTTACATAAAATCACCCTGCTGGGATGTAATATTAAATTTTTTTTATATTTATGTACGGGAGCAAAAAATAAATAAAATTTATTGATTTCCATAAAAAAAAAAAGTTTTCATATTAAAATAAATGCTAAAAACATTACAAGGCATATATATTGCTTAATTATTTCAAATTAAAAAGCATAAACACGATCATATAAGAAAATGACGACGACACACGTGAATAAGACAATTTTTTTTTTGGTTTTTGTTTATTTCTTCGGAAAAGCAAATTATCCACAATCCCAAACATTAAAGATAAATATAAACTCCCAGCCCACAAATTTATTATCATTTTTTGCTGTGCAAATATTTATCCGGTAACATAATATGGTTCGAGCTAGTCTCTGGTTTTGTATATTATTGTCTATTCCATATTATAATATTACTATGTTGTGTGTATACATACAATAAAAACATTTAATGTACAATATACAACATAATAATTTTTTGTCTTCACACCAAACCAGAACATAAAAATAAAACATTAATGTGTATATATCCACCACCATAGTATATATAAAATAAAATGCTTTTAAGGTAAACAACCACCGAATCAAATTTATGGAAATGACACAACAACGAACTTAATATAATATTCGTCTATCTCACTTTAAACAATACATATAATGTATATACCACCCTGATGAACCCACCAACCACCAGCGGCACCAACAAATGTAATAAGCATAAAATTTAATTTAATTTTTTATCGAAACACAAATTTGTTTTATTTTTTTATTTTATTTATTTATTTATAAATAAATGTGTTTTTTTTTGTTGTTGATTATTTTCAGTTGCGCCCCAAAGGCCAC
This sequence comes from Tipula confusa, assembly GCA_963556175.1. Lineage (NCBI taxonomy): Eukaryota > Metazoa > Arthropoda > Insecta > Diptera > Tipulidae > Tipula > Tipula confusa. The sequence goes on along the minus strand of OY744476.1, from coordinate 189,350,074 downwards.
GGCTAGAATATGAAGGTGTGCATATACCACCCGGGCATAATATTACAGTGGACACAAATGCTGTGGCAACCGTAAAATGTGTATCACACTATGGAAATCCACCAGCACAATTAAAATGGTTTCTAGGTAAGTGCAAAACCGATATTTTTATAATAATAGACTGTTGGCTGATAACATCTCTCATTTATCTAGTCAAATATCAAAAAAAAAAATTAATTAAAATCATGAAAAAAAATTGAGAAATTTTACGTCGGTTTAACCAATAAAACGAAAACTGTGCAAATATAAGTTTGTCTTTACAAAGTTTGATTAGCTTTAACTAATTTTAAAAAGGTTTGATTAGATTTGATTTGATTAGATTTGATTAGATTTGATTAGATTTGATTAGATTTGATTAGATTTGATTAGATTTGATTAGATTTGATTAGATTTGATTAGATTTGATTAGATTTGATTAGATTTGATTAGATTTGATTAGATTTGATTAGATTTGATTAGATTTGATTAGATTTGATTAGATTTGATTAGATTTGATTAGATTTGATTAGATTTGATTAGATTTGATTAGATTTGATTAGATTTGATTAGATTTGATTAGATTTGATTAGATTTGATTAGATTTGATTAGATTTGATTAGATTTGATTAGATTTGATTAGATTTGATTAGATTTGATTAGATTTGATTAGATTTGATTAGATTTGATTAGATTTGATTAGATTTGATTAGATTTGATTAGATTTGATTAGATTTGATTAGATTTGATTAGATTTGATTAGATTTGATTAGGTTTGATAAGCTTTATTTAAAATTTGATTAGATTTGGTCTGTACAGTAATCTCTATAAATGTAATTCTATAAAAACAGCTATTTAATGAATTATTTAATTTCGTTTACCTGATAACAATAAATTTAGATTTCAACAAATTTGACATTAATATCACCAAATTTCAATAGCTTTATAAAATAATTCAAGTACCTTAATATTTGATTCTATTAAAATTGCAGTTTTCAAACATATAATAACTTATTATTAATTTCTTCTAACATCCAAATTTCTGTTAAATCCAATATGTCAATCTTATACGTACATTTAGTGACACTGAGCTTGATTTTGTATTGCTTGTTTCTTTTACTAAAGTCACCAGTACTGACATTTAACTAAATTTACTAATGCATTTGAATTATCCAACCCTCTATTATAATTGTCTTATTAAAAAATAAATAAAATTTAGTTTTATCATCTTCCCTGAATCTACCTTTCGATCTATATAAACTAAAAACTTTATTAACAATATGTATTTTAGTTTCAATTAAGTAGTATGGTTAAACTATTGGTCTTTTTTTAACTTACAAGCCAGCAGTGCTGTGTCAAGAAATTTCATTGAATTTTTTTTTAACTTAAGCAGTTTCACTCGGTATACACTGTAAACACTGTTTGTTACAGTAAACTAAGTATTCCAGGTACGTACTCGGTGTAAATATGTTTACTCGTGAAATGATGCCATTGCAAGACACCGGGTAAAATGGTAGAAAATTAATTTAGGTGACAAATTTTTTGAAATATCAATATGCCGATTAAATTTTGATTTCTAGTAAAATATTTTGATTAATTATACTGTGTCTGGTGCACAAAACCAATTATTTGGTCCCTGTACTCTGCGCATACATTAAAATCTATGTTATACAGAGAGAAGAGATATATTTTTTGTGATCTTCAAGGTGCTATTACTGGTTAAAACTTATCGTGTTTTAAAAACAAATTACTAAATTCTAAACTAGCTTGTTAACATTTTTAAACTTCCTTATTTACTTTAAGCACATCAACACTTTTGCTTAAAACATATAAACAATATAGTTTCACACTATTTTAAAACTTGAAACTAACCAATATTTTTCATCTAAATAATTTAAAATACATATGTGACAACAACAAAATACAATTGACAACAACAAAATATGATTGACAACAACAATTTATTCAGATAACACAAATCAACATTTAGGGGTATTTTCGTTATGATAATTCTTTATACATTATTTTCATGAGAAGTTTCATGTTTAAATTTTTTGTAAAGCGTAATATTTTTTTTCTCATCTGTAATGATTAAATCCTGTGTTTCATGTGCAATGTTGATAGTGCTACTAGAAGTTTGGAAAACTAATTTAAAATAATAATAATTATCTATAGAAGTACCGAAGAGCAAAATCAAAATTTCGGTAAATATCTAACTTGCTTCTATACAAAATTCTAAGGTAAAAACACGACTCGAATAAAATTCATTGAAGTCTTATTTCACGAATAAAATCGGAGTTATAGTAAAATGTGGTTTAATACTTCAAATACTAAGCTAAAATTTCATTTAAAGAGTCGTTTAAAATAATAACAATATTTAATGATAAACATACATAATTAATAAATTAAACAAAAAAAATTATATAAAATATATAGGATTATAAATTATCAGTTATATTAATGGAAAACAAAAATACTGTGGGTTATATTTTCACATTTGGGATTATTATTGAATATAATTATACCGTTGGGAATAATTTAATCAATATTAAAATAGATAACAAAAACATTAAATTAACAATTTAAATTTGCTTTATATAAATATAAATATATATTTAATTTATAAAGCATTGGGGCTGGAAATATCATATCAGCATGTGTAGACTGAAGATGTGTTTATATAAGTCATTTAGAATGTTTGACTGCAATACCAAAAAAGACAAGGAATGTCAAATAATAGAAAATGTATTACCATTATAGAGGAATTGCAAAACAAATACTTATAATGTATTCCCTAATTTCTAAGAAATAAAGTTATGGTTTTTTAAATGAGTGGCATTAAGAATTAGAGAAACGCTTAAAATGCAATTTGTGTCGTTGCCTTGCAAGAAAAATTGGTTTAATTTACTTCAATTTAGTTTTTGTTTAATACCAAAATAATTCACTCCAAATTAACACTTTTTTGATAAGAATGGGACTTTTTTGCTGGTGAGGGCTATGATACTAATAATTTATATTTTTTGCATTTCAAATGCGCCTGGACGCAAAGGACTCTAAAACTGCGGATTATGTAACTTTAGTAATTATACTTTCTTTGATGTGGGTTGAAGCCAAACTATTTGCTCAAACTCAAATCATTTGGCATTTTCTTCAGTACCATATCGGTCACTCGATATCCGAATTGTCTCTAGTTTAAGCCGATGTATCTCGTACTGTGTTTTATTTGATATCCATTTGGCCCCATAAAGCTATTGGTGAACCAGCCCCAAATTAGGACCGTCACATCTTAAAATGCGGGTATTACTATGGTGTTTATTTACTCCGAGCATCTTAAATATTTCCTGAAAGACAACCAATTTCAAGTTTCTCCCTTATTCCAAATATGCTAATATTTATAAATATATTTTTACTGGGAAAGGGCTTCAAAACCTGTGATTCATCTGTTTTATTACCCATGATTCGATTTGTTATCGGCCAAACAATGCCGACAATAATACATTTTTGCCATTGTTCAAAATTATTTTTTTCCAAAATTTTTTGTGTGTTACAGGAAGCCATTAAAAACATAAGTTTGATCTCTGTATTGACATACCGCATCCTTATAAAAACAGGCTGTTAAAAAATACCAACAAAAAAAAATATGGACACCACAAAAATTTAACTCGCTCATTTGATTTTTTTAAGCCGTAAGCCGTATAAATTAAATTTGGTAATTATTACTTTTGCTACAATTATACTGGTAATTAAAAATCGCATTAGTGAGCCAATACCGAGTGATGTGATCGTTAAACTCAGCAAAATTAAACAAATTATTTACTAATTATCATTAAAATTATGTTAGTTAAACATTTCATATGACGTTTTTTAAAATTTTGTAGTAAAAAATTCATGTTCAAAGTTAGTTTTTCTGTCAAACTTTTTTATGCTAAAATTGGAAATAACTGCACACAAAATTATAAACTGTGTAGATTATTTAGTACGAAAACTAAATTAAATAACCGTTAAACAGACAAAATATATCAACCTTTAAAAAGACAAAATATGTCATAACCGTTAAACAGACAAAATACATCATTGCAATTAGAAAACATCGAATGGGTATAGATTTGGAGAGCTAATAAAAACAACGGTAGATTAGTTTACCAATACTCTCAACACATAAAGTTCTAAAATAACTATTAAACACCAAGTAAAACAATCAATAAACAGACAAAATACACTAAGTACTGCAAAACGTACAAAAATAACCGATTTTAAAAATATTTAGCACGAAAATTAAACGAAATAATCGTTAAATAGAAAAAATCCAATTGCTATAACCTTTTAAGAGTAAAATCAAATAAATAACAGGAAAATGACCAAACAGGAAAATACTCAAAAAATTTTAAAACGTATATAAATAATAAAAATTATTTAGCACAAAAATGAAATGAAATAATCGTTAAACACACAGATTGCGTTGCAACACTCTTCAATAAAATGAAAAAAGTAAAATTGATACCTTCGAGTAATTTCGAATAACTGTTTAAATTAAGTACAGTAACACCAATATTTATTTTGTGTGAACTTATTACAATTTAGTTTGTATATTTAATGGTTTTAAATCTTTTAATTTGCTTTGCTAAAATTTTATGTAGCAAAGGTCCTTTAGTGTAAAATCTTTGATCAAACTAAACCAAGTGATAAAATTACAAAATCATATAGAATTTATGATACCTTCGCATACATAGGTGTTCAAAATAAATATTTATAGAAATCCTTTATATACATATAACATACATGTAAATTGCAAAATAAACAATAATAATGATATTATAATATTATATTCATGTTACCACCATCAACCGATTTATGCAAAATTGTAGTACCGTGACAAAATTTTCATTTATTTTTTTAATAAGGATAATTGACACTTTTCCATATACATATTTTTCTACCTTATTAGGTATACTTATACAATTTTTAACAAACATGATATGATAACAACCAAAATACATTACTATTATTACTTTATATATTGTGCTGGTTGTTATAGTGCTGGTTTGGTATTGTTATAGTTTTCCACTACATATATATAATAGCGACGCTACCTACATATTTACAGGTAAACGAAATGAAAAATTATTAAAAAATGATATATTATGATTTGCATGCAATTATTAAATTAATAATGAAAATTTATTACTATATTATTATTACTATCAGTATTTTTCGTGTATACATAAGTATAAGAATTTAATATATATTTAATGTTGGAAATTCATAGGTGTGCTCAAGAATTTTTTTTTAACGTTAGACTATATATACATACGAGTATATAATAAACTATTGATGGTAAATAAGGATGGAATATATGGGCGCTGGTATAAATATTTCTTACCACAGTAAAATAATATTCATACGGACGAGATAACATTTTACTGAATTAATTAAAAACTATATATAGTATAATAATAATGTGTAAATATCCAAAATATATTTGCTTTAATGGTGTATCGTGCTGGTTAAGAATTTTTAATGTGGTTGGCAAAGTAGTATCGTAGAACCAAAGAACCCACAAGGACCCAAACAACTTTTCACTCGTTGGTGTTTTAAAAGTTGAATAATCCCTTAAAATGCGAGCAACCTATCTTCCTTGCATTGAAATAATTCATTGGTTTTTTCATCTACTGTTAACTATTTTTTTATGAATCGACTATCTGAATATCATCGACTCTGATTCGTGTAAACGTCTAAGCCCAGATCCATAAAAATAGATTTACCACTCTATAAAATCACCCTTACATCCCTTCCCATATATGCTCGCCATAACAAATGTGATTACGGTAAAGAAACCTGAAACGGGAAGGCGATTGCCATAAAACGCACACCATTGTATATGGTTGTAATAGTCCATCTCGCCGTAGAAAGAATTTTACAATTTCCTGTTCCCTATTTGTTTCGGAAAACAGTGACTTTTCAAATGATTAGCAAGAAATGGTTTAATATTGCAGATCTTGAATTGTTACTTACATGTTTTTACTGTATCGATTGCGATTATTCCAAACTTCTAGTGACATTCTCTTCATCCGGGTTTTTGTGGCCATTAATTGCGAAAACAAAAGTTAAAGCTAGTAAGTGAGTATAGTGAGTGTGTTTTGCTGCAAACAGCAAGCAGTATGACTTTCTTTGATTCAAAAATGTCCATCAATGGCTTGAAATGTCCCGAAACTCAAATTTGCAACCGAATATATATCGATGGAACTTTTGTATTAACACCAAAGCTTCTCGCTGGATCTGAAGAAATTTTTCTCGTCCTTAAATGCCGGCGTGCTGTGTGCATAATGGACAGCGTATAGTAACGTTAGACAGTTCGTCATGCATTTACCGAGAATTTGACTCAAACCTTTTTTTAATCTTATCGAAAGCTTCTTGGTACGCCGGTTGCCACATGAATTGTACATCGTTGCTCAACAGTCTAAAGAGAAATTCAATTTGTTTTTCGAATTTTTCATACCACATTACAGCCTCTATAGGAATGCTAATAACGAATTAATTCTTTATGTGTGGAAGTCTGCCTCAACAGCTCGATTCTATAAGGATTTGGTCGTCAGCAATTTTCGATTAACGAGCTTATGCCAAAACTCGCACTGTTGGATGTGCTTTACTGCTTTCAAAAATTTGTTGAGATAATATTTCTATAGTGTCTCTTCCCAATAATTAAATCGTCAATAAATCGAAACAGGGCTTAATGAGTATTGGTCATCTTTAATCGCTTTATCCATCTCCAATGCAATGTATACTATATTTAGATCCAGCACTTCATTCAATTCTATTAAATAAACAACCCAAGCCCCCATAAGTCTGTCATTTCTTTTTACAGCTACTAATGGCGGATTGAATACTTTCAATAGTTGCGATACCTAAAGATTATTTTCGATTGCTTCTCTACTGTGAAACACACCAGCTGCCAATTGAAAATTAGCTCATTGTTGTGTTTATCTTTTCCCTGACCATGTTGCAGACACTCTTAATATACATGCTGCACAAATCAGTAGCTTCCATCAAATCACTTTCCAGGACAATAAAACTTGAATCTGCTACGTAACATACACCCACGTCTTCTTGCAAGGTCATACAATTTCAATCGGTAAGTCTTCCAAGAATGGGAAGATGCAACTGGAGTTTCGTTCTGTTTATTGTTAACTTGATCAAGTTCTAAGCCGAGACGTCAAAATTACCCACAACAAAGATTGGACGTTTGCTGAAGTTTCGTTTCCTTCAAAAGCGTCATATCGGTGCCAATGTTCAACATCAACCTACAAAACTGAGCTGCTTGCAATCAAAACTTTGTTTATCATGGAAAGAGCAATCACTGTGAAAATAGATTGACCTCACAACCGTCATTAAAATCCAGCTTGTTGTGCTTCAGCTTTACGAATTTTGGCGGTATGTTACGCTTTTTGCTTTCTTTAGTTTCCCTGTAAGTTTTAGCATATTGATTAAATTATAATTTAAGAATCTTCAGGATACTGAACCATAAATTTTTGCCTTAAGGACTTCTGAACTATGTCACAATATTAACGAAACCTTTTAATGTTAGCTTGAACTTACTTTAGAACCTGGTACAATTTGCCATATCGAAATTTTAAGAAAATTTCAAATTTACTGGTGCCTTCAAATTCATCATCGAAAGGAATAGTGTTTTGTTAGTAGCGAAATCGTATGGGCCAATTTTTGAAAATGGGCTGTGGAGAGTTTATCTGTCACCGAATCCACATTGTGGGGTGCTGTTATCGAAGACGCTTCAGATGTTAAAATATTTGCATACTGTTGATATTAAAATTCGTGTCAACTTTATACATGCAGTTCGACAGATTCTCGATCGACCTCGATCCCGCGTTATCAAACCCAAAATTTTATTCAGCGCACACCAATTTTTTGGATAGATCATGTGAGTCAACAGACTCAAATTCATCGGCTGCTACAAGGAAGGGAGTTAGGTGACACTCATAATAATAAGCCATCGCTGTTGCTAAAATTGCAAGCCAGCGGTGGTTCTGAGGTCAACGACGAAACCATTAAGACAATCTGGATAAAACATTTACTGTTTCGGGCACAAGAAATTCTTAGATCCATGGCCGTTCCTTGTAGGAGACAAAACTGGCTGAGTTAGCAGACAAAATTTTGAAACAATGGCTTAAACCCGCAAGTGATGTCGATTAACTCATCTTCCGCTATGAATAATGATTCTTCACTTACTAATCAAATTAGTGAAATCATTCGACGATTGCATAACATGGATCGCCCATACCAGAGGAGTCGTTCTTGAGATACAAATGTGATTTTTTGGGCAGGCAGTAGTCCTCAACAGAGGATAAGAATACACCACAGTTAGGATTTTTTCGTTTCCGATTAAAAGAAGCAGCTCGAAATTGCAAAAGGAGTTGTCACAAGTTGGCAGAATTTAAGTTTAAAAACTAAATACTCCGGCATAAACGTCGACTTGTTCCGATAACTCTCATAATTGTCACCTTAAAATGTATGATAAATCTTTAAACAAAACATATAGTTAATTGACACTGGAGCGGACATATCCATCATATCAGTAACTAAGGGCGATCAGACAAAACACAACCCTGATTTTTATTTATGTGCATAGCAAATGGGTTCATGCGAAAATTCACTTGGTCATTTGTGGTGTCAGAAATAACTATGCCGATCATTGGGGCTGGTTTTTTGAACCAGTTGGGATTTTTATAATTGATATTCAGCACGGCAGATTACTAGACCCTCTAACATCGTTGTTTTCACTAACCGTTAAGATGCATGATAATACACCCACTGTCCGTGTGATCAACTCTTGCGCAATAATCACCCGTATTTTTCTACTATTAATCAAATTCAAAGAATTAACTCACAAGATTCATGCACAAAAACCGATAAAACATCAAGTCACTCATCATACAGTGACGAGCGAGTGGACGAGTCACAATATTCGTCACAGAGAATTCGACTACATGATCAAGCAAGGTATTGGAAGACGTTCCGATAGTCCTTTGGCAAGCCCGCTTCACCTCGTTTCGAAAAAATGGTGAATATCGACCCTGCGGATATTATAAGGCTCTAAGTAACGTCACAGTACCAGATCATTACCCAATATCAAACAAACAACATTTTATGCATCAATTAAAAGGACCCATGGTGTTTTCAACAAAAAACTTAGTCAGAGCGTATACCATCAAAATCCGATCGACATGACGTTTGGTCTGAGAAATGCAGGTAATTTTTGCCAGCAATTTATGCATTCCATTCTTCAAAATTTTAATTTTGGCTCTGTTTATTTGTTTGTTGGCTCTGAAGTAACAGCAGAGGGAATTTAACCAATTCTGAAACGCGTCGCAGAAATCACCAAAATGTGTCATTCAAAAACTATAAAAGAATTACTATGGTTTTTATTGTGCTGAACGTCTGTAGGTCGTTTATCTCAAATGCGAGCAGATATAAAGCAGTTCTTAATGATTATTTAAAGTGTACCAAAAAAAACTATTCCAGAATCATCAAATGGTCAAAAGAAGCTGCAGAAGCATTAGCCCAATCGAAAACTCAACTAAGCAAAGCTACTCTTTTAGTCCATGCTTGTTCAACAGCTAATTAGCACTTATGGTTGATGCATTTATCAAAGCAATTGGACATAAGATTCAGCAAATGAGGAAAGGCAACAACGGCGGAAGACAATTTCATTACTAAGATTTTATAGGCAGATTTACAACCGACATGCAGCATATATCTATAAATCTATCAATCACGATGCAATTACAGATGCGCAGCAACCAGATAATGAACTTAAAAAATTACTCGAATCTTCAACCAAATTACAATTTGAAAAAATCTTGTCCATATATTCCCAGGGATTTTGTAAAGTAGTTTTTGAGGCTACTCACAACTTATCTTATTCAAGGGTACAAGCATCAGTGAAAGCTATGACGGACCAGTTCGTGTGGGTTAATATTAAAAGAGACGTAAAAAGTCGAAAGTGGCAAAACCCACCAAGAGTCCCTTTGGAAATTATATACCGGTAATATAATGATAATTTTACACTTATTGATTGCTTTACCATGTGAGCTGAACTAATTCCAATTCCGGATATCACAGCCGAAACGGTAGCAATCGCAGTATTTTATAATTGGATTTCTCGGTTTGGAGTACTTTCTTCGGTAGTAACGGAGCAATGATTCCAATTAGAATTTGAACTTTTTGCTGAATTTTCCAAATTATTAAAGGATTCGAATAAAAAAGGACTACGTAGTATATTCCAAAATGCAAAGGATTCCTTGAAAAGTGGCACGGGACGCTTAAATCATGTGTCGCGGTAGAAGTGATTGGAGTTACACGGTAGAAGTATGGTAAAATCTTAAAATTTTGAAAACTGAATACGTAAATGAGAGCACATTTAAAATTTCCAAAATTGAGATAACTTACTAAGACTGAAAGATTCATAGCAACTTTGATAATTAATTGCAATTTTTCAAAATTTCCGTATCGTCCTTTATTTGACTTGATCATACTTTTATAAGATCCTTGAGACAATATAGCAACAATAATAAAAAAAAGCATTTCTACTATAAATCTTTATTTTGAACAAACATAATCATGTCTCTTGGACGTAAATATAAGCAAAATCTAAAATGAAAAATGGTTTTCTATTTCCACTTTTGTGTGTAAATAAATCATTGGGTAACAAAGCTTTGTCGTATATACATCTAAAATATTTTTCACCAACAACACTTTCTAATTAATAATATTTCTTCACTTTGTTTACACCATCACAATTCTGACGCTTATACACAATAACAATGTTCGAGGAGTGGCAAAATATATTGCTGTGGAATATACGAAAGCTAAAAAACAACACAGAGCAACAAAAATTTTCATTAAGATTGAAAACTTATTATTATTTTTCCGTTGCTTTTTGTGTAAATTTTTTCATAAAATGTAAACCAAAATTTTGAGGCGAATACACAAAAAAAAGGATATCGTATTTTTTTTTTTTAATTTTAAAAAGAAGACAAAACGGAAATATGAACCATCTTCTCACTTTGTAACAATTGTATATAGTCGTAAGATGGCATATTCCTTTTATTTTTTATATTAATCGTTTCGTTGACAAATTTATATTCTTCGTATCATCTTATGTGCGTTTCGACAATGAGTTTGGTAAACGACAAAGAAAAAAACCAAAGCAACACAAATAACCACGACGATGATGATAAATAATGAGAGACTCGAACGATTATATATATACAACGTTGTGTTGTGTGGTAGATGACTCGTTCAGGGTTCTTATAATAATGCCAATATATTGTATTAAAATAGGGATGAAAATACTGAACACAATTATTATTAAATTCTTAATTTTATTATTTATCTTGTTCGTTATAGCTGCTATTTGGAGATGATTTAATAATTATTAGGAATTTAATTTTTTTGTTTTTGTTAATTAATTTTCATTTTGTTGCGGCATGGGAAAAGCATAAAAAATCAATATCTGTCTATTATATTTTCGTTACGTTCGTATAAAAAATAGGGAAATATTTATATATATATATATATATATATATATATATATATATATATATATATATATATATATATATATATATATATATATATATATATATATATATATATATATATATATATATATATATATATATATATATATATATAATATATATATATATATATATATATATATATATATATATATATATATATATATATATAAAAATATATATATATATATATATATATATATATATATATATATATATATATATATATATATATATTATATATATATATATATATATATATATATATATATATATATATATATATATATATATATATATATATATATATATATATATATATATATATATATATATATATATATATATATATATATATATATATATATATATATATATATATATATATATATATATATATATATATATATATAATATATATATATATATATATATATATATATATATATATATATATATATATATATATATATATATATATATATATATATATATATATATATATATATATATATATATATATATATATATATATATATATATATATATATATATATATATATATATATATATATATATATATATATATATATATATATATATATATATATATATATATATATATATATATATATATATATATATATATATATATATATATATATATATATATATATATATATATATATATATATATATATATATATATATATATATATATTATATATATAAATCATTAAAATTAAAATATAACCTATATCTAGTATATGTGAGCCTGTTATTGCATTTGTTTTATTATATGCTGAATTGATTACTTTAGATGATGCGGGTGTTAATAGGCGCGTGTTAATAGTTTATCCTGAACTGCATTTATAGAAGTGTTAACTCTTCCCTCTTACGAAATCAGCATCCCGTGGATCAGAAATTTAGGATGATTGGTTGGAATCCAGGTTAACTAATAATGGCTTCTTCTTGACGTGGTTTTGCAATTAACCATATATGGCGTTTAAAAAAAAAAAAAAAAAAAAACAATAGAATGATAAATGTTATATGTTAAAACGGCATGGGAAACAATAAAAAATATATATTGTATACTGGTTATAGCATGACTGTACAAAGTAAAACAACAACATATTTTTAATTATGTATCTATCCTTTTTGCACATTATTTTGCAGTAAGGATTTTTTATTTTCCGTTTTGTTTTTCCCTTGTCATTTATTACTACTGTAGAGATAGACGAATGCGGAGGTATTATGATTTAATTTTTTTTTTATCAAGAAAAAATCACGAATTTAACCCATTTTCGGTTGCGGTGGTCGATTTTTCGACCAGCAACTTTGTAGTTTTTTTTTAAATATCTAATACAAATATTTTGAATTTCTTTTTTTGACTAAAATTAAGTCTAACTATTTTTCATTAAAAAATTTAACAAACATTTTAAAATTATATGCCTCTCATGTCACCCTATCAACTAAAAAATAATGATTTTTTTGGATGTAATTTAGAACGCTCGAAAAACCCAAAAATAAATTACAACTGTTGGAAATTTTTGAAAGGATTGAACAATGAAAGTCTATAAAAAGGAAAAACAATCAAGGCTTTTGTTAATCATATAGAAAGGGAAACCACAACTTGAACGCAAATATTGGTGGTCGAAAAATTGACCAACAGCCGATTACTATCGTCAAAAAAAATGTAATTCTTTTTCGTTTATTCGTGTAATTCTACATAGTTGGGATGTTAGATTAGAATGCATTGGTTAAGTATTTATCGAATATATTTTCACTAACTGTTAATAACTTAAACTGTTAATGTTTAAAGAGTATAAAAATATTCATTATGCAAATGGCTGGGCGCTCGGCGGTTTTATCTTATTAGCATAAAGATTTTGAGGTCATAAGTTGAATTTAAAAGTAACAGCGATGAAGGAATTTAAAAAGTCGTCTGCTATCTTTTAGGTACGGTAGATGTAGCTATCAATTAAGAACTAATTAATTACAAAACGAAATACCAACAGAAGCTCCTTGTGGCAAGTGGTGGCTGCGGTTATGTTAAAATGTAATTTAGTTCAAAAACAGCGAATTTTGCCGCACCAGATTCCGATACTAATTTATCATCTACTGTCCAACCGTATTCTATCCGCAGGTTCATCATCGTTTGAAGCTGGTGAAACATTTAAACCTCTTGAGCAGTTTGAAAATCCAGAATAGAAGCAGTTCAAAACGTTGCAAAATCTACGATAGGGCACCAAATCATGCACTGCTCAAAAAAAATAATATTTAGCCGTAAAGTTGTAACATTTGAGCCCATTTAAATTATTCGAGCAATATTTTGATAGTGAAGTCATTGACCATATATCATATATAGTGAAATGATTAGATATGGAAATGATTCGAATGTCCAGAGCGTGTGGTCAGTTACAGCGCTAAAAATGTTTATGGGAATTTTGTTTATGTCACAGTACCACACTTTTCAATCCATTGGTGTTTACTGGAATAACAACCCATCGTTAATTCGATCGTTAAGATATAATAAATTAAATTCATTAATTTTTTACAACGAAATACATTTTCTTAAAAAACGTGTTTTTTTTAAATTTTGTATATACATTCGGCCAATGGTCTATTTTTCGACCACGACTTTTCTCAAAAATGGGAAATCGGATTTTTTTTTTTGCTTTATTTTCAATTGGGAAGGTACCACATGCTCCATGTAAAGAGTGGGTAAGAAAAATCAACGGTTTCTGGTACTAACCGGAAATGAGTTAATTGATTATAAAAGAAAAACAAAATTTTGTAAATATGTAATAATATATCTAAATAACTCTATATATTATGTCATTGTATTATTCATTCATGAAGTGCTAGCGAATTATATGAATTTTCACGAAATATTTGGTTTGAAATAGAAAGAGAATGTGGACGTTGTACGTATACGAATTAGAAAATTAAAAAAAAAAAAGATCAAAATAAAAAATAAAAATCATCACGAATCTGACCGAAAAAAAGTGTGTAAGGCCGATTAAAATTATTTTGTTTTTTTTATATTTATTAAACACAACAAAAAATTGTAATCAAAGTTGCCTTGCATAGTTCTTAACCATCACAAAAATAGCAAAAACATTTTTTTTCTATAGCCTTTTTGTTAATTACATCCGCAGAGGTAGACGACTCTACAATAGTATTGACTAATGCAGGGAAAAACAAGTGACAAACAAAACTGAAAATAAAATTATTGTGCAACAAGGATAGATATATACTTCAAAATAGGTTATTGTTTCGATTTGTACTAGCATTCAATAACCAGTATACACTATTTATTTTTTATTGTTTCGAATGCCGTTTAAACATACAAAATTTATCATTCTTATATTTTTTTCTATGGTATTATGACAAAAATTATGAATATTATACCGAAGTCTCTAAAGTTCGCTTCTTTGTGTTTCGTAAACAATTTTTGTAGTTGGTCTATATTATTTAGGTGTAGTTTATGAATATCCTGGATCTATTTTTGGTAGGACTTGTGATTTGCTACTATTTTTGTTGTTATAATTTTACCGTTGACCATGTATTATTTCGTTGTCGAATTGTAATAGAAAGCTTCCTTCTAGGTTTATGAGTATTGTAGAATCTTATTATTGTTTAGAGTATCAATTGTCTGATTTTTGTTGAATTGGTAGTCACATCTCGCACCCAAAGCCCTTATTAGCTGCGGTTGATACAGTGATCAGTTTTAAGTTTCTCCAAACAATTTATCCCGCATAAAAATTTTGCGTTTTTGTATGATGCCGAATATTTCGTTTTGGTTTACTAACAGTTCGCCAAACTCTAAGTGTATTAGTTTGTTGTGCTTAATCTTTAATGTTACTTTCACGTTATTGTAATCTTGTTTACTTGTTTTCAGTATCGATATGACATAGTATCGTGGATCCTTTGGCAAGCATCATAGGTTCTGCGTATTCTATCGCTTCTATACCGTTGGAGTATGGAAGGGTTTCAAATTCTGTAAAAAGGTGACTAATTTCTACTTTGTCCAATACATGTGTATTGATTATTCTCCCTTTCACAAGCTGAGCGGCTCGGATGATTTCCTTTATCTCTTCTTTGGTAATGATTAATTGGTTGAATATTACTTGTTGGATTTTTTCGTCAGAGTCTTCGGTTTTTATTACGATTTTGTTGATTCTATATTAGAGGTTATTATTATCAAATATTTGGGTTTGGTTTTTGATTACTTGATCAAATATTTATTGAGGAATCGTTTCAAGTGATCTTTGTATTTGTCCCAATCTTTCAGCTTCTCTTTCGACACCTGTATACCAATCCAAATATTATAATGTGCACATATATATTGCACATAATATTTCTGAAATTTTCAGATGTAAAAGCCACTTCTCTATCTGAAACTACACTTTGAGGTACGCGATGGTCGATTTTTGACCAGATCTTCTTTGTTGGACAGGCAGGTAAACACATTTGGAGAACTCTTCGACCACACAGTTCCCAAGATGGTCAACGTTGAATTTTTTTAATGGAACATTCCCCTCCGGAATTAGATTTTAAAGTCCACCCTCTTTTCTTTTTGCTTTTTTTCAATTAGTAAGCATGTATACTAAATTGCCGATTTATTAGTGAAGATGTCTTGTTTATCGCAAAATTTCCTTGTTTATGACATAAATTGTATATGTGACTATAAAATATGTCTCTGTTGTGCAATAAATTTTCGATTTAGACGATGAATTTATATCATTGCTGTTGTTGACTACCTCGGAAAATCAAATACTTCAAATTTCTCTGCCGTTGTAAAACCAAGTCTTTTTTTCAAACTTCTTCAGTTGTTTACCTCTGCTATAGAAGAGGCTTTCCTTCAATGATTGTAAACCTTGATTTACCCTGACTGAACTTGGTATAGATGATGATTAAATTTCACTTAGTTTGCATGATCTGTGTATCTGCTATTTATACTTGCAACTACGTTTCCTTTGTTGTTGCATTCACACTTACCCATTGTGAAACGATCAATACATTCATTTTGTCCCAGTAAAAAAATTCGTATACGATACTTGAACTTAAATGCAGTATAGGATGGTCATAAAGTCCTCGTTTTGCTCGTACTACTCTAATTTTTGTATTGGGTCTTGATTGAGATGATAGGCATTTATAAAAGCAAAGTTACATTACTGTTTTAGATCAATTTAAAGCTGTCATGCGTATGCTTCGGCCCCATAAAATATTTTATGAATTAAACACAAAAAAAAAATGTATTAGCAGTTCTAAAATTTCTTAGTTATTTTGTGTTTTAACTATAATATACAGGCTGTTTCCAGTTTTCGAATAAACCCCTTGCCATTATAATCTGGGCATAATTGGCTGGAACAAATAATGCATCAGATTTGTTGCCACATTTATAACACTTTTGTATTTTATCCGCTATTATAACACACGAACTATTTGATAAAGAGAAATTGTTGTTATATATTGTTCTGTCAATTAAGATTGAGCAATTTCAAAATAAATAATGCTCTTTTTGAGTAGGTATCATTCTTTTTGCAGCTCGCAGTCCATTCCTAATTCTTGTAATCAGTGTATAGGCTAAATTTTACACTGCATGGGTATTGTCTAAAGTGTTTTGTTTGCTCAAAGAGACTACTAGTAACTCTTTAAGTGCCAAATCATATTTGGTTGCTGTTTCCGTTAAGGTTTGGCTGGCAAAAACTATTAGATTATTAGTGTTATCATACGATAACACCGCTCTCTGCGCGTGGTTAGATGCGTAGGTTGTTAATCGGAATTTTTGTTTAAGATTTGGATATTACAAAAGTGATTTGCTGGTTAGCATTGCTTTGAAACATTCTTTGTATCTTTTGTTATTTATAAGACTGCCTTTCTTTAGCCATCTTGACATCGGCTTCGTTTTACCCGAGATTCTTTTAATAAACTTTTGGTGATAACTATTTAATTTCAATTGCTTGGTTGTTTTATGCATTTGGATGCTGTTAATTGCCTTTATTTTTTCTTGGTCAGATAAAATATATGCTCTAACATTGTTCTTCAACTGTTTCTATATTCCTTCCCGCAGCATCGATTGTTTTTTTTTCAATCTCCCTACAACAATTTTAAACACATTCCCTTAAACAATTTTTGCTACTGGTTTTATATCTGGTCGTCTTGCTGAAACCCAAAGGTTCTTTGAGATTTGCTATAAAGTGTTCCTATTTTTCGAAAAATTTCACTTTCATATGGTCTTTTTTACTAAACGTTCATTTGTGACTAATGCTGTCTATATGGCAAATTATGGTAAACTGTAGTAGTCCTGTCTTAAAAATTTCCTTGTCTAGTCTCATGTAAATCTTTGATCAGTATTACCTCTGATTTTTGATCGGAGCAGTTTTCTTTTAGGCACGCTTTTATTTAGTTCCAGTTGGTTACGTCTTCCTTATTTACTTTTAGAATGTTATTCTCTTTTCCTTTAATTCAATTTCTATAATCGCTCGGGAATTAGTATCGTCGAGTACTAATACTTTAGATAGTACTATCTG
Source organism: Tipula confusa (assembly GCA_963556175.1). NCBI lineage: Eukaryota > Metazoa > Arthropoda > Insecta > Diptera > Tipulidae > Tipula > Tipula confusa. The sequence continues at coordinate 189,331,926 of OY744476.1, read as the reverse complement.
AACTATATAATGGTACTTAAGTTAAGAGTTCGTATAAGTTTTTAGGTGAATACGATAAAAATGCTAGTCCAATGGATGAAAATTGCCTTTGGTACCTTAACACGTATAGTTATATTTTGCTAACAATCCAAGCCTTTAAAAATGACGTGTGATTTAAAAAAAATAACATTGTCATGCTCAACCTGTATAACTGTATTAAGTAATTTTTAATTAGAAAAATGTATAATCGTTAAGGTTTCTCTTCTTAATAATTTGTGGTAATAAATAATTTTAATTTATATAAAGTCGCTCATTACAGTAGTGAGGTTAGAGAGGGGATGGCGAAAATTTACTTAGAAAGTGCGAACAGATTAATTTGAAATACACAATTAAATGATTGTTTGTGTTGAGGGTTCTTTAAAATGTTTTTAATTCCAACTATGAATTTTTTAAACGTTTTATTCGTAAATGCCAAAAGTGAGGAAACTTGTGAAAAAGTCGATATATTAAAAAACACTCACAATTTTACATATTTACGAACTTCCTTTTAGTGACATTTTCCATTTACCTTACGGTCATAAAAAACAATTTTTCAGATGTAAAGCATCATTACGTAAATTTTCCTTTACTTCCACCATACTATACTATATGGTATTGGCATAATCTTCATTACTGTGTCCTTGTGTATAGTTGTGTCTGTCCATGTGTTATTAGTTCAACGCGTATATTACAAATCAAACAATTATCTTTATATATCAAACACATAATCATTTTCTTGATGATCATATATATATATATATATATATATATATATATATATATATATATATATATATATAATATAAATTTTTTTTATTTATGCATTATATGTCCTGGGTGTTTAATTTGGCCTAGACCAACCCCATTACCACATTTAATTTAATTTTCCATTGCGTAGAAAAATCAAAATGTTTTCTTTCTTATAGCCCCATTTATGTTATGTACTCTCGTTTTCTTGACAGTTGTGTATGTATGTCTAAATGTTTAATATGTAATTTGAGATTTGTATTTTATTTAATTGATTAGAATCGATTATATAGTCTTGTATAATATATTTATCCAGATATATATATATATATATATATATATATATATATATATATATATATATATATATATATATATATATATATATATATATATATATATATATATATATATATATATATATATATATATATATCCTATTAAAATAATTTTGTTTAATAAGATAATTTTTTTTCGTTTGGTAGTGATATCTTGGATCTATTAGTATCGATATATCCGATTATGGTATCGATTTAGGAAGGATATATACACACATAATTATCGTTAAGTAGATATTGATTAGAAGTGATTATGGTAATCAAAGTGTTTTATACATTAGACTTGCTGTAAATAATCAATCTAAAAAAAATCGAATGTTAAATGACAAATTGTAAAAGGTAAATTATTATTTACAGATATGATAATTTACCAGGGTTTACTCGGGCTTAGAATACATAGTTGAATAGTGTTGTTAAGCCTTAAATATAAAGTAATGAAATACGTTAAATATTTGATTTTTAGCATACCTAAATTATATATATATATATATATATATATATATATATATATATATATATATATATATATATATATATTTAAATATATATATATATATATATATATATATATATATATATATATATATATATATATATATTTAAATATATATATATATATATATATATATATATATATATATATATATATATATATATATATATATATATATATATATACATATATATATTTAAATATGTATATTTATATTTATAGACTTCTGCTACTTTAAATAACGGAAGCAAGGAATTTAAGAATTAAAACCAGCACAATTTATTCGATGTAATTCAGTTAATTACCTTATCCGCAATTGACTCAATACTTAAAAAATTAATTACGCTTGAAACTGTTGCTAAAATACAAACATATATTTTTATTCGTTGCTCTCTTTTCTTTCTACATGGCCATTCTGCTATATTATTCGGCCCGGGTTCTTCAGGACATTGCGTTTTAGTACCTATCAGCTCCTTGAAAGGTGACATTCCAATGCTACGTTGATAGGTGTTGTTAGGGTTTCGTTGCAACTTATCAATATGTTTATACCAAATATCAGCATCTTCAAGAGCAAGTTTTGTTAAAGCTGATATACCAATTTCGAATTTACGCTCTACTTTACAGTTTACCGTGGGCATTCCCTTAGTTATCGCTCGTATACTTATTTGCTGCAATTCACAATAATTCAGAAATTCGGCAGAGTGGAAACCACCTTCACGATCAGTATAACAATGACTTTTAGATTTTAGAAATGACTTTCTGCACTTCCATTTTCTTCTTTCGCTGAAAGAGTTTTGGTAGGATATAACCACACACATTTGGAGAAACCGCACCTATAATACAAAATATGTAGCGATACTGTTTCCTTGTAAAGCCATTAAACTCTCAGGATGATCTAAGTGGTAAGTGCCCAGTGGTAAATCACCTTTGGGCTGTAGTTATCATATACTCATCGTCCTCGAGCAATTTTAAAATCGTCAACACGTTACTTTCACCAACACGTTACTGTCACCTAGCATTATGGTTGGTTCCCGACTTAGAGCATCTTCATGGCGCAATAAACTTCCAGTAGGATGTTCTAACACGTATTTAAATTCTCGGAGATGGAGGTATGGAGTTCTGCTTCCATTTCCATACAATTAATCTTCAAAACGGGATGATTGACTAATACTTCTTTGATTCTTTCAAATGCTGTAATCTGTCCTGAACCAAAGTTAAAATTCGCTAGCAACCCTTTTTGATAGTAAATTTGTTAAATGCCTTACAATCATGACATAGCCTTTCACAAATTTACGGAAATAGCCTGTAAGTCCCAGAAAACTTTATATTTTTTCAAAATTGTGTAGCCTTTCCTCCTCTGACACTTTCAAAACTTCTTTTAACTTTTTCAAAGCCTCTTCAATAGTCTTAGCAGGTACAATTAAATTGTTTAAATAAACGCACACAACTCTCTTAGTGCATAGATCCCGACTGTATTTTATTGACTGTAAATCGCATTAAGACAGCCGAGCTGTTACATAGCCCTAACGGAACTCGTAAAAATTCATAAAGTTCAAAGGGTTATACAACGGCAGTATACTTTTGTGAATCTTTAGCAATAGGCACAAGGAAGAATCTGTAATAAATAACACCCTGGAGTTAAATGATCTCATCTTTGAATAGCTAGGGAGCGGAAATCTGTATTTCACAACGACTTCATTTAACCATCGATAGCCTATATGCAGAGCCTCCTCTTTAAACCATCTTTTTTTTGGTTAACACTACTGGACTCGCATAATCAGATGAACTCGTTTTTATAACACGTTCATTTAACCATTTACTGACTTGCTTGCGGACAATGACAAGTTCCATCGGAGTAAGTCTTCTGGGATTCTGCTCTATGACCTTTTCGTCTTTTCGGGTGAGTTTCAATTTGACATAAGAATTTTTTGTTTTGTTGTTAAGGTTGTTATTAACAATCATTCCTTTGACTTTGTTTTTAACACTATAATCATTAATATGCGCCAGGTCTACTTCAATGTTACGGTGTTAGTTTGATTCATTAGATCTCGACTGACTATCACATCAATTACAGGTAAAACCGAATCTTGTACAATATAAGGTTCATATTGTTCACCATCAATTAGCACGTTAGCGACAAAACGACCGATTAGGGTATTGATTGTCTGAGGACCAGCAGCAATGAAAGTTAAAATATTTTGATCAAGCTTAGGAGTGCCAATATACCTTTATTTGTTATGCCCATTATTTTTATATCACTATCACTATCGACCAGCGCCAACAATTCACTTCCATTAATTTCAATTCTCACAACGTCTTTCCGTGTCAAAAAGTACTTGCACATCAGTTTCTTCAATCATTGGATTTTCATTCGCAGCCAACACCGCAACCAAAACATCTTAATCCAAATCGACGATTCCGATTGGTCTTTTGTGATGTATTGTTTTCAGCTGGTTTTGAACATTATGTCTTGACATTGCTGATGGATCTATTATATGCTGGCTAGATTTCTTCTTGATTTTTTTATACAGTTTTAGTTTCTTTTTGAAATTTTGCATATTTTATGTACCATACAAAATGAACTTGTTAGGTTCATAATCAATAATTTTCTATAGAATATTGAGTTATGACTTCAACTGACACAATACCACCAGTCCCTATTTCACGCATCGAAATAAGGTAGCCGTTGAAGCTTGAAAAAATTGGAAAAATTCTGCAATGGCTCTTTCGCACGACAAACTCGTTTCTTTGCTTCCTCTTCGCTCCTCTTTGTCCTCTTCGTCCTCTTCAGCCATTTTACCAACTTACTTTCAATGATAGATAATATTAACTTTTCTCGGTGTAACGCAGTATGTGTAAATTTAATTTATAAATACTGCTTTGATTGATTCTTTTAAAGTGGTGGAGGTAATCCAGCTTGAAGTTCTAATGTTTTTTTTGCTAATTATTTAAAGTGGATTGCACGTCTTCTGGATGATTGTTGATAAGCTAGATTCCAATTATTGGAACACATTCTCTTTACCTTTGTACTGCACGGGTATCCACCATCACTCTTGATTTACACTGTAAACAATATTACAATTACCACAGTAAAACACGAAGTTTTTTCTCAGTCTATTAGTTTATTTTACAAATGAATGGTGGCATATTCTGATTGGTTGTATTTATTATGATAATGTAGGAATTCTGTATAACTTTATAGTTGGTTACTAGGTGATTTTTATTCAGTGACATTCGAAATACCCCAACTAGTTGAAATGCAAAGTTAAAATATAATCGGAGAAAAAACCGAGAAAGCATTATCATGTTTTCATAATTACCAAATGAAACCAAAGAAACAAACCAAGCCAAGCGAAGACACCAAAAAAAAACTTCCACCAGTTAAACATTTTTCAATAGTTATATTTTTTTAATACTTTCTTTGCTTAGTACATTCGTTGAACCCTGTAACTCGCGTGCTATTTACATTCTATAATAAAGTCACAACTTATATTGGTAAACATTTATAGCAGTAAATGACAATCAATATCGATTTACAATGGGGGTATTATTATTTTAAATACTAATTTTTAAAATTTTTTAATGTATTAACTAATTATAATTTTTATGTCGGACAATTTAGCGGTTATACTTATAATATTCAAATTAATGCGTTAGTCCGGTATGAAGAAGAAAAATCGGAAATTAGAGAATCCCATGTTCAAAATATAAATTAATTATGAAATAATTATACCAAAGTAATTAATAAAAAAATAATTATATTACAAATTACGTATCTGTGAAAAAACGTACTTTATGTCCAAAAAAATACAAAAATAAAAAAAACGGCAAAGACCAGAACCAAAAAAATACATATAGTTTATTAAGAAACTTAAGCATTAGCATTTAAGTATACAAAAAGCATGTTTGGGTGGAAATGCCATTTTAGAGCATTAACAATATATAGGATTTTTTAATAAAAATGCTATACCGCACTTGGAGCTTAGACCAAAGTTAAAAATCGTTTATTAGTACTATTTTGAATACGATGACATGTTAATGATTTAAATTTGTATAGCACAATAAAGTTCAACGCTTGCATTAAATCCATTTTTTTTTTTATAACTTTTAAAACATAAATTTTTGTTGTATGAAGCCACCAGTATATGTGTATGAATTTCATGACAATCACTTTTTGAAAAAGACAATAAAAAATTAATTCTTGTATAAAATTACGCTCAATTTTAATGCTATATATTAAACATAAAATATCTCATATTTATTTTAATATGAAATCCAAAACTTTACATATTTTCAAACATAAAATTAACGTTTATTGCATGCGATTAAAATGCCACAATTTTTTTTTTGTGAAAATCCATAAAAGTTAACATTTTTTTTTTTATTTATTTGTATATTTCTAGGTGAACAAGAAATTCAGCCACTTCATTCGCAGATAAATGCCACCGAACCGGATAATCCTCGGACATGGTCGGCCGCATCTGTGGTACAAATTCCAGCAACACGTGAACGACATGGTACCACAGTTAAATGTGTTGCTATACATGAATCGTATGCGGCACGATCGACGCCTGTGGATGCACGATTGGACGTTAAATGTAAGTGAACTATTTTCTTTAATATCTAAATATTATTATGTTTTTGTGTGATGGTTTCACAATCATACAACATGAAGTTGTAAGATTTAATTTACATAATATTTAATTTAAACCATTGCATCAACAACATTTTGTTGCAGTTGGCATACGAGAGTACATTTAATTAAATATAAGTCTTTTAAAAAATTTTTTTTGCATAAAAGCACAATGGTAAAATTTTACATTTCTACTGTCAAAAATAGGTTAATAGATTTTTTTACGAGCGTTCATATGAATATGAAGTTGCAGTAATTAAATTTTATGTTTTGTTCTTGTTAACAAATGGAAACAATGTATCATCACATCCACAGAATGAAAATCAAATAAACGTTAAAATTCCTTTATAATTTTTCACGAAGGGAAATAAAATTGAGATTCACATGTGAATGACACAGCATTAATATTAACTCGTAAAATATGTTTATAACGATTTTGGTGAATGTCTGTCGCGTTTTTCAACAATATAACCGACTAAACTTACTGATCGAAAATATTTCTAAAGTAAACTGAGAAGCTCTGTAAGAACGCATCGCTATATAGGAACTTTTATTATAAACTCAAAGAATCTAGAAAAATTTAATCTGGTAAATATTTTGATTGTGGATCGACATTAACATTATTATTGCTGTGTTCCAAATGGAAAGCAATCGCTTCAATATCTTATCATAAAACTGGCACAATATAGTTACCAGCTAGTTACTCGAAAAGTGTATTAACAAAGCTAATTGTATCATTCTTAATATCTTTATAATAAAAAAAATGACACACACAAATTGACAACAACAACATTAATAAAATGACAACAACAACAATCGAATGTATTATATTTTTACATGAATCAACATTTAGGGGCAATATTAATATTTTTTATACATGAATAGTTCAGAATTATTTAGTTTTGTAGCAATCTTGTATTAAGCCGTTAAGATTCATTTATCTATATTGGTCTAGTTAAAAGTATTTTAGGGACATTTGATTAAAATGTCTAATTCAAATATCAGTTAGAAGAACAATATCCAACAAATTCGAATTAAATACTTCAAATTTAAAGAAAATATTTGATTTAAAAATTTTAACGACATTTTAAATATTTTGTTAATCAATTAGAATTATAAATTAAACCTTTAATTCGATAAAATTGTAAAACGGGAAGAGATATTAATCTAGTGAGTTATTCAATTTTAACTTCTGTTGTGAATGCTATATGTTTTGCAATATAGCTGCATAACAAATTATATCCATCTACTGATCGCATTAAAAAATACAATTAAATATTTAAATACTTAAATATACTATAACTATATTATAGTAAATTCTACTACTTTACTATAATCTTATTTAAATCATAATCGTATTTATATTTAATTCTTTTAATGGAATGGATTCACTACTTATGTAATATAAAATTATCAATATTACTTAGGCAAATAATTTATTTTAACTTTATACGCTATTTTCGTATTTTAAACTCGTATTTTAAAATCTTAATTATAATTCTATTTGAAATAGAAAAAATATGCATAACAAATTTTCTTAAATAAATAAATAATTAAATTTAATATTCCTAACATTTATCACTTGCGAAGTGTATATACCATATATATATACACATATATTTCTAAGAAAATGGAATAAATCCTATTTTCCATATTTTCCCGTCTTATTATAATTTCATAATTTAATTTGAATTTAATATTCGTAACTGGAATATAATTTACTTTATGTTCACCGTTTTTTTTGTTTGCTTCACGGGTGGGACCCTTTTGAATTCATAATATATATATTTTGCATTCATATATTATGTCGATCGAGAATAGTATATAAGCGTCATGTCATGTGTGTAAATTATAATTATGTCACATATGACACAAATAATAAAAGTATGTGTGACATATCGTTGGTACCTCACATATCGTTGGTACCTTTTCAAACTGTCGAAATGGAAAAACCGTTTTTATAGCAGGCTACTTGAACAGTATAAGCTACACTAACAACAACAAAAACCTCTCTAAACCAATGAAAATCAATGCTTAAAATTTAGAGGTTAAACATTTTTTTAAACCTAATTAAGGCCAATAAAACCACTTTAGTTACACTTTATGATCAATAAAATTTACTCGGACATTTTAAATGTCCGGGCATTTGAGTTTACCAATATTTTATAAGCCCAAATTTAAATGCCTCTTTTCCATTTAATCCCTATATACAAATGAAAAACAAAAATTGGCATTTCTTTGGTAAATTAGACAGAATGGCAAAAATATTTTTTTTCCATTAGCACCACCACTACAACAACAATACCAAAGCAACAAAAAATTGTGATTTTCACTTTTTCCACTTCACCTAATTTGAAGAGTTTAGAAAATGGCCTGAAGTGTTACATAGGAAATACAAAAAATAAAAAATAAAAATTGTTGAGGAAAAATTATGAAGACTAGGGAAAATTTTGTGTGCTACGAAATTTTTTTTAATTTTTTTATTAACTTTCCGATTTTTAAATTAACTACGTAATCGTAAAAAGCTTTAATTTTATTTTTAATCGGTGTGAGAGTGGGAGAAACTTTTTATTTGTCTATTTTTTTGTATAATTTAATAGATTGTTGAAATTTAAAGCTTTTTTTTCAATTATTTATAAGAAAAATATTTGCGGTAGCCAGCTTTTCAATTATGTTGGGGGAATTATTTAAAACAACTCCACACTTATACAAAGGATGTAATTAACTAAACATAATTTAACTATATTCTATTTAAAAATAATAGTAATAAATAAATAAATATATATATATATATATATATATATATATATATATATATATATATATATATATATATATATATATATATATATATATATATATATATAAATAAATATTTATATATATATATATATATATATATATATATATATATATATATATATATATATATATATATAAATCGAGCTTTGGTGCTTTCCGATGACAAAAAATAATTGTTATTAAGTGTATTGATATTTGGCGCTCTCCGATGACAAAAAATAATTGTTATTAAGTGTATTGATATTGATATTGATATTGATATTGATATTGATATTGATATTGATATTGATATTGATATTGATATTGATATTGATATTGATATTGATATTGATATTGATATTGATATTGATATTGATATTGATATTGATATTGATATTGATATTGATATTGATATTGATATTGATATTGATATTGATATTGATATTGATATTGATATTGATATTGATATTGATATTGATATTGATATTGATATTGATATTGATATTGATATTGATATTAATATTGATATTGATATTGATATTGACAGGTTAACTTGTTAACACATGCTGAAGATTATTTTTAAGGGTATATTTTAAGAGGTTTTGTCCTGTTCGTACTGTCAATTCCAGATTTGTTTTTTCGCGTTGAATGATTTGAAGATAATAGTTAAACAAAGATTAAGAATAGTAATCATTTTGTTTGTTAATTTTCCACGTCATTATTTCCAATCGTTCTGCGAAAGATTGCTAGGGCTGATTGTTGTCATGCTGTTTTGAAATTACTGTTTTATCAGAAATTTGATTTCAAATTAAATTTTTGAAAATGATTATATGTTCAAACCTATTAAGTTGGCTGGATAACTCGCATTACAGAGCACACTTAAAATCTATGCGCCCTTTTTTTATTTTTCACATTAATTTGGATGATGTTCATTTGCACATTTGACAAATTTTGGCAAATATTGCAAAAATTTTATAAGTTTCAGTATTAACCAATACTTAATACGTAGTATATATTCCACTATTTCACGCAGTACATGTGGAAGGTATGATTAGGTTTTTTAGTGAATCCCTTGATTATGTTATACACTAAAATTACTAAAGTGTCCACTATATAAGCCATATGTATTAAGGGTGCTCTCCAACCACCAGAGTATAATTCCAGTTTTCTAGTGTACAACAGCATTAATACAAATTAAATGAAAATGAAAAGTGGATTTAACGCAAGCACACACACCGGAAGCAAACACAGTTGGTATTATTTCATTTACTTATGAAATTCTCCCGTAAGGTCATTTTTGTTATTTCGCCATGCTTTGTGCTCTTAATATTTAATGTGCGTGTGTTTTTGTGTTATCGTTGTTTGATTTAGATAAAATGTTTTTCCACAGTGCCATTATATATTTATACAAAAGAATGTGTAAATTTAAAAAAAAAAATAACAAAAAAAATTTTCTTTCCACTGTGCTTGTGTACATTTTATAATTTGTAATTTAAATTTTTCTTTCCTTTTCCATTTTCAATTTTTTATTTTTTTTTATATTTTTTTTTCTGTACTGTGCGTTGCTGTTAAATAAATTGAAAACATTTATTGTGCAAACAATCCAAGGAGAGTGGCACAAACACTGGGAAAAAGGGCAAATTTGATTTTACATTGATGATAGTCGTTGTTGAGAGTTGATTGGATCATTTATTTTGTTGTTCGAATTTATTTATTGTATTAGTGCCAATTTTTTGTTGATGCTTAAATTGGTTGAGGACATTTTTGTACATTTGTTTGGGTGGAATACATTTCCTACGCATTATTACATTGTAGGTGCCGTTTATATAAATATATATATAATATATATATATATATATATATATATATATATATATATATATATATATATATATATATATATATATATATAATTTAATATAAGATCTACCAATTACCTTTTGAAAGTAAAAACTATTGATTACTAAGCATCTGTATAAAATCTTGTATACCAATATTTTTGACCTTTATTATTAAGCCACTGTTATAACCTTGCTCTGCGCCTTTCTGATTTGACCGCAAATCAGAGATCATTAGCTATATCATTATAACGTCGATAAGTTTTAGAACAAAACTTTTTTTAGCAGTGGAGCTTTAATAAATCGCATTAAGTTATAAAAACGAGTAGCAACTGCTGATAGGCCTAATTTTAACTTGTTTAAGATGACATAATTCAAGATGACATAATCTTAAGATGAGAATTCATAATTCTCTATTTAAGGAAAATTATGATTTTAAAAATTATGTTGGAGTTTCAATTCTTTATGTGATTTAATGTTTTATTGGCATTGGTTTTTGGTGACGTAATTGCAGAGAATGTCGTAAGATGTTAATATCAGTCGAATGGTGCCTCACCATTTATATAATGTCTCGGTGTTATTTAAGCTTCCTAAATTTCACTAAAGTTTGGTTTTCGAGGTGCAAAAGAATTTTCCCTCAATAACTTTGAACCATCTCATGAAATTGATAAGCAATTATTTGAATGTTTTAGATTGTACAGAGTTTGATAGTACACTGATGACAATATGTTTGCTGGTTGACCCTTATTTTCTTCTTTAGTTTCAGTTTCATGCAAAAACAATAGACGTTTATCTTTGTATTATCTTTCAAAAAAATCTGCAAATCGACCATATCTCGACCAAACTTAGACTCAATATCTTTGAGATCTGTAACTATTTTGAATTAATCAACAGGATTAAAGCCCGATGTAACCGTTGATTTTTTATGGTTTTGTCACTGCTTTATTGATGCTGTGTTAAATTTGCTACTAAAGTGACAAAAGTCCCGCTTTCCTTTTGTTATTTGGGTACTTGATGCACCAAAAATCCTTAACAAATATTTGACTCTGTTTTAATACAAAAAAGTCAAATTTTTATCATGTCACGTTTCAAACGAGCGAGGAGAGTTGACAAAAATGTTGTGGCTGACAATCCAAATCATGCTATAGTTAAGGTTCTAGTTGGAGCCGCACCTTAAACCTAGCACATAATAATATACTGGTGATTAAAATCATCCTTGACTCGCGTCATCTCAGCAATGTATGAGTGCTCCTTATGAGACTTGCATCGTCTTATAAGTTTATAAGTTTTACTTCGTAAAAGTTGTGACCATTTACCATTGTGACGGGATCAAAAGTTTAAAATTGATTTAATTCGTCTTCCATATCCGAAAAAATGTGTGTACAAATTTTAATGTATTAATGCCTTAATTTTCTAAGTTAATTTGGGACCATATCAGATCTGTATCAAGCTTTTGAGTAACAAGTTTATTACCATGCATGTACGGGAAAATCAATCAATTTTCTTAATTTTTTATTTACTATAAAATCGAACACGTTATGTATGTATCTGTGATTTGTACAACTCTCCATTTAAAATGGATTATGTATGTGTGTAAAAAAGCCATTCCCTGATAATAACATACGACGTGGCGTAATATATAATATAGAAAAATAAACGAGTTACATCGTATACAAAGAAGCAAAATGGAAAACAGTTTCCTTTCATCACCATGAATTACGTGCTAAGGATATAAAAAAAGAGTTACTATACGAACACACAAATAACATCATACAAAATAAGCAGCAGCAGCAGTAGCAACACATCTTTCACATTTTGCCTTAAAATTATTAGATATTTTCAATTTAAGCACAAAAAAACTCGAAATCATCTTGACAAAAAATTACACAAACTCACACAAAGCATATATAAGTATGTATGTGTACGAGCACATACCAACAAACAAAATGATTTAAAGTTTGTCAATACATATACAGCATATATATGTATATCACAAAAAAGCACAAAAAATTAAATTAAAATCTGTTGCTCTTGAGTTATGTGAAGCTGTGTACAGAAAAATCAGCAAATAAATTCATAAAGAAATATAAGTTTATATACGTAATGGTTCCTTAAAACTATTATCCATACAAAAAACTTTCGTTTCGTTTATGGCCCACAATTCATTATATAGTTTTTACCATTTTATTCCAGGTATAAAGATATTTATGATATGTGGGAGTAATAAAATGTGAAATCGTATTTTAAAAAATTTTCCAATTCGTATAACATTTTTTGTATATGCATGTGGTTAGTTCACCCGAATAGTTACATATACAGAAGTACAGTTTATGGGTACCTAAATCAGAATTTATTATTAAAAGGCGGTGCCAGCCAAAAAAAAATCGTTTTCAATACTTTTCTTGTGCCAACTTTTCAATCGATACAAGTAAAATTTTAGAACGAAACACTAATATGCATTCAGTAATCCTTTTTTTTGGGCATTTGTAGCCACTAGCACCTTAAAAATCTTTTATGCTTAAATTCTTGTTAATCAACCGTCCAGTTCAGATTCTCGATAATATCTCTGAATTTTGATTTAATGGTGTGGGACCTAAGAGTGTTTAAGGCTGCTTGGCTGTCCGATACAATAAAGACCTTATTGCTATTTAGGCCCCTTTTTATGCCTATCCTGACACAAAATTTTATGACGTGCATTTCTGCTTAGAAAATCGTAGTATAATTAGATCCTAAGGACTTGGAATATTACAACTGCTGCTCCGTCTCCTGTTTTTAAATCGTCTGCGTACCATACCATGGATCGATCCTATTTTAATAGAAGGATTTTCAAGTGACCAACTATATTGCTGAGTGGAAAATTTTCTTCTGCTTGCAATTGGGAGCTGCAATGATTTTGATATGCAGGTAGAATGGATCCAGTTCTAGGAGCATTTCCATTGCAGTAGTCGGGCATGTTCTCATTGCTCCCGTAATACCGAGGCAAGCCAAACGTTGAACCTTACATAGTAATGTTTGCGTTGCCTTCTCCTCAATATTAAACCACTACACTATTGAAGCGTATGTGAACATGAGTCTAATGATTGTTAGAAGTGACCAATAGATCATTTTTATTTGAGAAAACCAGGTTCTTCCATAGAGCCTCCGATATTCACAGGGAACCTTAGTGGCTCTACTCTGAACCATTAGTTTGTATTGTTTCCAGTTTATCTTTTGATCCAGAATGACTCTTATAGATATTAAACCTCACTGGAAAAATTAACATAGTAACCCCATTTAACGAGAGAGCTATAAGCGCAAGCTTTGTTCTCTTGGAAAAAGCACAATAACCGTTTTATTTGTATTGACATTAAGTCTTGAATACACCATAACCATATCAGCCCAAGTGCATTTTGCATAAGTTCGTAAATGATATTGCCAAATTTCTTTCTAACTAGAGACCGTCACTGGGGACATCCCTTTACAGCCTTGATGGTTACTGATTCACTACCTAATTGAGCTGTAATAATTCTATATTTCAATATCGACCCAATCGATGTAGGAAAGATTTAAAAATGCCATCACTTCTAGCGGTTTGACGGGTTTAAATGAGCTAACAGCCAATCCAACCTTAATGGGCATGAATATGCTGCATGAAAGACTCCATGTCCTGTTATAAGGCTAAAGACCACCTCACCAGAATCTTCGTAGTCTTCAAGCGGTTTCGCTAAAACTTGCATCGGCCTTTCAAAGAAAGCCTATGCCATTCGAATGGTTCTTTGCAAGAACCTTTTATACTTGCAGGTCCCTTTTATAATCGTCCATTCACTGGTGTGGGGTTGACCTTGTTAATTAACATCTCGTTTTTTACCTAAGTTTTACCAGTGTCCTGTTCCTCCAAGTCACAGTTTTAATAACCTGTCTTTGCTTCACAGGATAGCTATAATTCTCAAAAGCTGAGTATATGAAGTTATGCAGTTGGTGTGAACTGAGCTCCAACCATTAATGCAAATCTATTTTCTCTAATAATTTAGGCATTTCTGACCTGAGTAGTACTTTGTATAAACCTTAGTCGATTAGCTTTAGAGAGAACCTAACTTCGAACTAGCTAGGGTCAATCTAGTACCTCTCGCCTAATTGTATTGATAAAAGTAGGTTTATTTACCCTATTGATAATGTCTACATTATTTATAACCAAATATTCAAAAAGGGACTCACCTCTGTTACTGGTGTCGCTGCTGCCCCACAAGGTGTGCGTTCACAACATTCAATTAGATAATTTATGTTTTCTTACTCAGTGAACTAGAGTTCGGTACTTCCGGTAGGAGTGTTGCTTCTGAGTCTCCAGGAAAGTAGGCCGAGGGCCCTACAGTCTCTTGTTTGCCTTTTTCTCCCAGCACCTTTGCCATTACTGCTACTAAGTCCTTGGAAATGAACTCTGAAATGGAAATAAAATTGACGGGCGAGCTAGCCAGATTAGACTTCTAATATCATAAATTAACTTACCTGATTGTATTATTAATCCCTTAACAAGATTCCTCAAGGTTCATGAATCAAAACCAGACCTTTGTTTTGACAGACAAACCTGCCGCTTAGAACATCAGTTCCTGCCTTAGCATGATGCATGTTTATCTGTATTATTTCTGTTTTTGAGTGTGGACGGCGCTGATTTCCCTTCTTCATTCTTTGTTAGTGCCGGGTTGATCTAAGCCAGGTGAGAGGTTTTTGTCCTGTTTCGGTTTTTGTCAACCCGTTCTGTTTCCTTTTGTGGGAGCTTTTTTGGGGCTTTCTTCTTGACCCAAAACATAAAAGCAATTTCGAAGACAATTGAGCAAAGTTTGGAAAGATGCCTAGCACAATTTGGGCCCGAAACAAATTTTTTGCCTCAACCTTCTTTAATTGTGCTTCTTTCCAGGGCTTACATTTTTTAACTATCTCATTGAGCCATAGAGTGGTTGCCCTATTTGCATATGTCTCAAATCTAATCAACTGTTTGAAAATCCAAAGGCAGGATCCCAATGAACTCGAAAATTGCAGCTCGCTTGAAAAAATTCCAGGCTAAACCTCAGACTACCTTCTTTGTGTCTCTTCCTGCTTATCTCTGGTAGAGTAGCATCATCAGATCTAATACTTTTAGGCACATGGGTCTCTGAAGAAGCACTATTCTCCTTTCGCCAAAACTTTTGTTTTCATTTCGCGAGTTCCTCCTTGCACAAGCATTATTTTATACCACCTTTTTTCTGCTCCATACAATTTAACATGGGTAAAACTTAATGGAATGTCAGAGACATTGACCTCCGAAGCATTATTCATGTGTTTTGTACCTTCTATTTTCACAGAAGTTACTATACAGCCGGCCCTAAAATTATAATAAGACAAAACAATTAAAATTACAATAAGACATACATAAACAAGGTTTTCAATACCAGCAATACAGTATTTCAAGAATGCTAATCGGACTAAAGAATGTTCCAGCCACCTTTCTACCAAGAGATCGGTTTGATTTTAATACGGTTTCTAAAAAACAAGAAGCCAGAAATTTATTAATATCAACTATTATTTTGTCAATTGAGCTCTCTGCAAGCTTATTATCTGTTTGGCGATCTTCAAAAACGAAAGCTTTTTAAGCTAAAATTATTTAAACGACTCTGCCTTTTTTTACAAAAATAATAATTGAAATACAAAGTTCAACGTTAATGTCTTTGGTATTTCTTAAAATTATATTAACATAAAAATAACATAATATGTACGCGGAGTGGTAAAAAGGCAAAATAGCAAAAGGCAAAAGTATTAAGTAAAATAATAGAACGAATCGTATGGTAAAATTTTTGACGATGATTTGATTTTTAATACTGCTTTAATTCCAATTATCCTTGAGAACATGTTGAAAATGCAAATTATATTAAGCTCACATAATGCAATGCTTTTATAAAAAATGCGTCTCCAAAGATAAGTCATGTAAAAGAGACTAGTTGTGTTGGAGTAGACTAAAAAGTATTTTTTTATCCGCTTGCAGCCTTAGTTAAGCGTTCACAAGTATACATAATATTATGTCCACATTTATTTCAAATTTATGAAACCTTTGTATAAATAAAATTCTTTAAGAGACTTAGGGTCAATTTATATTTCAGTCTCGTCAGCCGAGATTTACAACAAGTTAATCATTCTAACTTCAATTGAGAAGTGGTTACATAACTTCTGACTCTTTTACACGAGAGCAAGGAAATGCATCTCCCATATAAAATTTATATATATATATATATATATATATATATATATATATATATATATATATATATATATATATATATATATATATAAATATATATATATATATATATATATATATATATATATATATTTATATATATAATATATATATATATATATATATATATATATATATATATATATATATATATATATATATATATATATATATAGATATATATATATATAATATAATATATATATATATATATATATATATATATATATATATATATATATATATATATATATATATATATATTTACCAATTTTAGCATAAATCAACAAAAATCGTTTTCACATTTACATATTCTGTGTGCATAAGCACATCGAATGCGGGCAATGAAATTTATGCAGTTAAAAATATATTTTATGGTCGTATAGTTATAGAGTAGTTTAGCAATAACTATAACCACAAAACGATAGTTTTATAAATACAGCATGATTTTATTTTTAAAATTTTAGGACTATTTTAGGTTATTTAACCAAAAATGAATGTGTGGTAGCTCTTAGTAAATAAAATATCTATACTAAATTTTTTTTTAGTAATTAGGGTTAATAACGCAAACATTTAACAACTTGTAAAACAATTTATTGTTTCATTAAAAATAATTGGTTAACCGATTGAAATTAACAATTTTAAAATATACTATGTAGTGATATTATATTATGTAGTAGTATATAGTATAGTAAGTATATTATGTAGTGTGTTATATATAGTTATACAAATAGTTTTGACTCCATTTGGGTTCTACTTAATTGGTCGCCATTGATCAAAAACTAATTTAAAGAAATCAAATAATTACTGATTTAACTGGTTTTTTGTACGTGCTAATACAACGTTTATTAATTCATAGCAAGTATAGTTCATTCAAAGGGCTTCTTTCTTAAGAGCTGCAATATAAGGCATTTACGGCCTATATAAAGCTTTATAAACGTCCTTAAACGTTGTCTTTAAGATTCGTTACAAAATACTAATTTACCGAAATCAATATGGTTTCTTCAAATTTTAATTTGAACTATAGATTAAACCTTGAAACGGCGACCCTCAACATAATAATTTAAACCCAATTAAAAAAAAATTATCTAACAAAATTCTAACTCAGGCTATGAAAATATTTCAAAAATCATTTAAATAATGCTGGTAATACATTGTTATGCTCCATAACGTGTGCCGTCGCTAACATAATATCGTGCTTGAAAATTTTAAGAATTCAATAATTCTTGGAAAATAAAATAATTCCAGAATTCAAATCTTTGTGCGATAGTTAAATCGAAAGTATAAAACTTTGACGTAAATTCAAAATCCAAATATTAAAAAAAAAGACCCAAACCAAAAACCCAAGTTCTTCGGAATTTTTCCAGGTGTTTTACGCAAATTTAAACACAATTCTTTAACGGCAGCAAAATATAATTAATTTTTTGTCTTTATTACATAATAGTCAGCAACTATTTTTACCATCGCCACATGATTTTGTAACTGATACTAGAATAACTATAGAATTAATGGCCAAGGGACTGGTAAGAGTTCCCTTTGTTAATGGTTAACTCAGTTGGTTTTTTTTTTAATTTTTTCATATTTACTAACTTTTAGTATGTTAATGGGTAAAGAGATAGAAAACTTATGTCATTCTTATTAAAAGGGCCAGTTAACTTTTGTTTCTTTCATCGTTTCGACATATATGCTCTGATTCGGCCGCATAAACAACTGGGCGTATTTTCGTGGCTTAATCTTCTCTAAAATGAATGTTTTTGAAGTTTCATGGAAAATTTTGTTACAAATTTTAGAACAAAAGACTCCTCCAATATAGGAAGCATTAAAAGAACTTCTAAGGGATCGGTCATTTTCGATTAAATTATTTCTGCTCGTTGTTATTAGTTTTTTAGTGTTTTTTTAGAACTTCCAAAAATCCAGTCGTATTTTTTCTTTAGTGAGCAATAATTTATAGTTTTTTCGGTAGACTTTCACGTTTAAAGTTCAAATATTCACACTTAGTAAGGTCTTAGTAAAAACTGATTGAATCTGATTTTGATGTTTGTACTATGCATATTTCAGTTTTTTCCAAGTGGTTATTTAGCTAGTTTTTTTTTTAGTTTTGCCATATTTGTACCTTTTCTTAAGTCCTTGCCCATTTTCTTTTTCAGTTACAAAATTTGGAATATTTTAGCTATTAAATCACGATTTATTAACACAACATAATTATAGTCTGTGAATAAACATTTTTTTAAAAGTATTTTTGGAGTCAAATGCACCTACTATACTATGCTATGAGAAAGTAAAAATTAAACGAGTTAATAAAAACCCAATCAAAATAAGGAAGACACTAAAATGTTACATTAAGAACACTGAAACTACTTCGGTTAGTTTTAATTATTAGGCTCTTTTTTCTGCCAATGAAAAAATTTCGCACGCTTTTAGCTTAGAGACGTACTGTGTCTACAAAACAAAGCTTTGTTTATTTCAAACTGACTCATCATTTACCATAAATTGTATAATTTTTATAAAGCCGTATCCCTATAGGTTTTAACCGGTTTAAATCTAGCTATCCGAGGAACTTTAGACCGATTATTTACACTTAACAATTGGACTGTTTGAGGTTTTGTTGATCTTCTTGAAAAATTTGTTTTGACAATGAGTAAATTTGAAGGATTTTTTCTAACGAGATTTTTAGTTTATTACTGTGGAAATATATTCAAAATGAAATGATTGATTAGCTGAGAGATCTTTACTGGAAGATATAGTATTAAGCCAAACTTATTTGGTCTATTGTTAAATTTTTGGATATTGAAGCCATGATTGAAAAATATCATTTTTTGAGTTGTAATCCTGTTGTAGATACAACCGGTTGCGGGTTTCATGAAACCGTAATCAATTTTGTGGGTGTTGGTGGAGCCGCTTTTGGACCTTAATAAGCTGCACTAAAAATTTATGTGAATCAATAAAAAAAAGATAATATTATTCCGACCACCAATCCGAAGGAAGATGTGAACCTCTTTAATGGCTCACATCATGGTGGAAAAAAACGAAAAAAAACTCAATCGAAAAAAAAATTTAATTGAAAAAAACATTTACAAATAGCTACTTTAGTGAACTATTTTATGCAATTAATATTTAGTATAGAACTATTATATTTTCTATCTTGCCTCGCACCTCTTCGTTATCAATACTTTTTATCTATAATATTATTAATTTTTAAATATTTTAAAACAATTACCACAATTAAAAACGATAAGAAATTTCTACACCCACGTTAGGAAACAATTGACCTAACTCACATCAAAATGATAACTTGATAGAAAAAAATCGTAGTTTATGATCTTGTACTACTAGATTGCAAAGGTGACTTATATCGCATAGGCCACTATGTAGTTTTATTTTTTCTCTATTCGGTCAAACTGTAGTTAACTTTAAACAACTTTTTGAGGATTTTATGTTTTGATTGTGTTATTATTACGAGCTAATGTGAAACGTAAAACTAATTTTGTAAAATGGTCAGTTAAAGACCACTTAATGGATATCATGTTCTCAAATTCATTATATAGTATTTTAACCATGATAAATAATGTAGTCAGTAAAGCTATGCTGAATTTCTCAGTAGGAATATCTATTACTTTTAAGCAGGTAAAATACTCTTTCAATTATGATCATAGCGAGTAATTGTTATATGTGGTTGTAGAAAATATATGCCTCACTACTTTTTGTTCTTCCTAATTAGATTGTCACCATTCTAAGAGACCATATTTATCATGTTTTCTTTCCATTTTTGTGGTATTCTACCAGAATCTCACATTTCTTGTATTATGGTGTTAAGGCGCATCTATATAGTTCAGTTGTCTGTTCCACCAGATTTATTGTTATTTTAGTTCGCTATGGCACCCTTAACTTCCCATACCGTTAGTGAATGAATGTTGCAAGTTGTGTTAATAGTGCCAATAATAACCAAATACTTTTACTACTGTTGATAATGGGTTTTCCAATATTATTTTCGCATCTCATTATATATGCTCCTTCAATTCTTAAAACATAATTGGAATCTG
The DNA here is from genome assembly GCA_963556175.1 of Tipula confusa. Taxonomy (NCBI): domain Eukaryota; kingdom Metazoa; phylum Arthropoda; class Insecta; order Diptera; family Tipulidae; genus Tipula; species Tipula confusa. The sequence continues at coordinate 189,310,794 of OY744476.1, read as the reverse complement.
CTAAAGGTGGTTTGTTAGTAATTTTGGTTAATATTTTGATGGACAAAATATTAAAGTCTCAATGTTTTACATCTGGTAACTGATTACAATTAGAATCAAAACACACAAACCGTCAGTAAACTTGATTGGAAATAAAAATATAAAATTGACTAATCTTGACAAGTTAACTAAATTGATTTCATTAAATTGTAGAGTGTCTAGAAAATTAAGCGAGTTCATTCGAGTTTAACACGTAAAATTTCTACTTCATTCCCACACACAGAGTTCATATCGCAAAACACGTTCGCAGTTTATTATGAAATTCAATCAAAATGTAGCAGGAGAACAGCGCGAACACTATCGATATAACATCAAATCCATCTACTTCTAGATAAATATTATATATATATATATATATATATATATATATATATATATATATATATATATATATATATATATATATATATATATATATATATATATATATATATATATATATATATATATATATATATATATATATATATAAATATACGAGTATAAGTTATTTATGCATATAAAAAATAAAACTCTGTACGATAACAACAACCAAAATGCATTGCAGTAAAAAATTAATAGTACCGTGGCATATACGTGCATACATGCATATTATATTCTCGTATGTATTTTAACAAAGTGTTGTCACATAATTTATGTATTTTGGTGCTCTCTAAAATACAAAATCACATATTGCAAAAACATTAGAATAAAATATTCAATTTTTTCAAGTATTAGCATGAAATATATTCACTGTCAACTACAAATTCAGTATATGCAACAACAATTTTTTTCACATACTCCCAATGGCTGTTATATATGGCGTAGCTATAGAATACAACAAAAAAGGAATAATCTTCGATATATTCAAGTTTTTTTCCTTATATTTCAATATTTATTTGGTGTTTGAGAGAATGAGTGGTGGGTTCTGCCCAATTTTTATGCAAAACAATTTTTCTGAGTTTAAAATTTCAGTTCGTAACACTTTTGTAAATCGAACAGTATAGAAAATGGTATATTGGCTCTGGAAAATCTGTATACTGGCTCTGTAACCATATACCTACAAATACTTTATATTATGGGTGTGTATGTGTGTGTGTTTATATATTATACATCTTCCAATAAAAACTCGTATATGTGTATCACATATACCATTTTTTGTTTATTTAGTTATATATTTTTTCCAATTTTGAATATTTTAAAATTTATTTTTATTAAAAAATAAGAAAATAGATTTTGGTTCTATTTTACTCCACACACACACATACACACATCTTTACCACAAGAATATTTTCCGGAGTTGGGAAATGGGATTGGAAAACAAAATTAATATTTCATATCTTTATAACATATGGCGAATTCTTATAACTGGGTCAGTGTTTTTTTTTGTATTATTTACATAAAATACATACATCTCTATAGAATTAATTATACTGCCACAAATATGTATATGCAGAAATTTAGAACAAAAACCTAACATAAAAAGATAAAAAAAAATCATTATCGTTCATTTTCATAATATGTGAATATGATGTTTTTATTATAACATCAACAACATCATCATCATCGTCATCATCTTGTTGATGGTATCCATCCAACAGTGAAAATATAATTATACGAAAAAATTTTGCAAAATCATTTTTTTAAATAAATATTTGAGATGACTGTAGATTTAGCACAAATGCTTTATTTTTTATGTTTTTAATATATGTGAGACACAGAAATGACCCCCCCCCCACCCATGAGATGAAGTGGGTTTAGAATTCCATTAAAAATAATAAATTCAAACTTATTTTTGGGTGCAAAATCTGAATGACGTATAGTCATAAGTGAAAAACCAACATGTGAAAAGTTTTTTACTATTTCTACAACGATATATATATATATATATATATATATATATATATATATATATATATATATATATATATATATATATATATATATATAAATTTCTTTAACTAACATTAATATCGTGTGTTTCATGTCAGCCCTCCTGTCCAAAGACATCGTCGCACTTGATTATCTCCATAAACGGAAAGATTTGATATATCTTTATGGACTTAAAATGAGTCTTGCAGCAGTGGCACAAAAGCAATGAGCTTCTATTAGAGATCTCAACTGAAGGTAAATCGGAAGATCAGCTATCAAATCTGCCGGTCAAACATTTCTTTGCTTATCAACGTTTGTGCTTTCGACATAAACAGAGATAATTTGCCTAAATTCATCGCAACAGTTTAGTCATTAAATTTAATAGAAACTCCCATCGTATTACAGTTACAGTTTCTTCTTCGGGATTGTCACGTTCTTCTGATTCAAATTGCATAATCGTTCCAGCTTAGAGCCTATCATCCTCATTAAATTCCTACAAATATTTACCAAAAATGTCCTTTTTTTTGGACTGGAAGTAATTCCACCACCTTCAATTATACGTGACCATGGTTTTCCACTTTTTTGTTTAAAAAATTAGCATTCTTATATAAGTAAGTTTGAAGAAGTCGTGTCAATACAAATTTTATGTTAGTCCAACACACTTCAAAATCCATACCGGCTACCAAAATATAGTCACAAGATTCAACCTATTTTGTATTTACTCAGAAGAATTTCATCCACCAGCTGTTGAATATTGTTGGGGAATTTTTGAACTTGGCTAGTTTTGATTAACGTCAAGTTCGTTAGTCAAAACTAGCCAAGTTGTGTGTTAATCGTGAATAATATTTTCAAGTTTTGAAAAAGGAGATTGAACCAAACGGAGGACCGTCTAAAACGATTTCACTTGGTAACACAAATATTGAAAATGTTTCATCTGACGCATTTATGACCGCCCTGGGTGTAGCAAATTTCATTAATCTTTTTTCCAAATATTTTGTAATATTTTGTAAGGATACGTTGCTTCCTTCAGACCATTTTGTTTTAACTACCACGGCACATCTCGACTTTTTTGACACACCTATCAATTTTTTTACAACCATGCGTAAGACCTTTATATCATTTTCATGCTAACAATGCCAATAGCTTGATTCTCATGCAATACCTATAACACTTTTTAAAAACACTTTTTCGGGATTACAACCCAATTCATGTATCTTCAAACGGCAAATAACCTCGTATATTAAAAAAAAATGTATTCATCAGACAATTAATTAGAGTTTGACCAACCATACTTACAGAAATAGATTACTTGAATCAAACAAGTATCCCTTCCTGGTTCTTGTACTATATTTCCCAATTTTATTGGAAAATTATCAGTAAAATTTTAAAACTTAATTCACAAATTTGTATATTTGTTTGTGAAGGAACGAGATACAGTATCTTCGTACCACATTTGGAATTCTTGGCGATGTTCAATGCGATAGTTACACATCGAGAGTATTACGGCCCATCGTAGCAATCCCGCCACCACCACCAATGGAGTGGATTGGTTTGGATTAAATATTTCGTGCTTTATGATTCGTATAAATTACAAATTCGTGGCCATAAATGTATTTAGGAAACTTTTTCAGACCAAACACATTCGCTAAAGCTTCTCTGTGCAGTTGTGAATAATTTCGGTCTTCATGGGACAAGGTACTAGGTACCCACAAAACTGGGTTCTCCACACCATTTACTAAGTAGAATAATATTATTCCGACCCCGTACGAACTGACATCAGAGCAAAGATGATTGATTTACTAGAATCATACAACTTTAACCAATTGACGTGTTTGAGAATCAAAGTGTTACATTTTTCAAACGACGATTGACAGCTAGAAGACCACTCAAAATTAACATCTTTACTTAAAGATAATATAAATCTATTAAATAAGTTGATAAATTAGGGATGAATTTTCCATAATAGTTCAATAACCCCAAAAATAATTGTAACTGAGATACATTGTTGGAGCAGGTGCGTTAACAATTGCCATAATTTTTTCGTTATTATAGGACGAATTCCTTCGATTGGCCCAAATAATCTACACTAGGAGACAGCAATTTACATTTACTGAAATTTATATGTACTTTATACCTATTCAAGTTTTCAAGAACTAACCATAATTTATTTTGGCATCCTCGCATTTGCCCCCTACTAAAATATCATCTATAGGTAATGATACAACTCCATTAAAACCCGATAATATTTGATCCATAATAGATTGAAAAATGGATGGAGCGCTTTTCAGCCCATAAGGCCGTCTTTTATCCAAATAATCCCTAATGGATATTGATGGGTAAATATTCCCTTGAATCTTCAGCTACGAATATCTGCTGTAAGATCGATCACACAAAAGTATGTGCAATTATCTAGACCAGCGAATATGTCATCTCCTCAAGGTAGAGGATAGTGTTCTATTTTGACCAACTTATTAAATGTAATTTTGAGGTCTACGCAGACCCGTATGTCACCGTTGGGTTTTGGGACTGAAACAATTGGACTGGTCCAATTGCCTAATTTTACGGATTCCAAAATATTTAATTTGCCCAAGCGAGCTAGCTCAGCTTCTACCTTAAGCCTCAGTGGATACCCCACTTAAATATAGGTTTTGCACCGTCTTTCATTTGTATATCCACCTTAAAACCCTCTATCTTTTGAGTAGTAGACCAAATAATCAGTTTGGGAAATCATTTTTATTTTTTTCTAAAATGTCGTTTGCATAATTATTGACCGCAGTTATCGTTGAGTCCAAAAATATTGCCTTCTATTCAGTCAGAATGACATTTAGTCAGGATCTTCCCAACAAACAGTTTAGGTTCACGGAGAACTTACTTGCATACGCACTAGCTTAGTTTTATGTGTTAAAAAAGATGTGTTCAGAGAAACCTACCAAAATATGTATATACCTGCATGATTGATTGAGTTTGCTCGAAATTATAATTGGCCAACTAATTGGATATATTTTGAATTGATTTCATAAATTTGCGATCACTAGAAAATATAAACCGATGATCAGACAGACATTCTAAATTACTAGAACAACAAAATATTTAAACGCAGAAATTTCATTAAGTTCGTATGGTCCTTTGATCTTAGAATCCGATCACTTCCAAATTTAATAACAATTTTTGTTCGAACGAACCTTTCCTCCTTTGCATTGTACGTCGATTTGATGTCGAAAAATGAGTTAATTTGGAAGAAAATTTAATCAGTGGTACTATTCTGGTGATTCCCGGGGAATTGGAATTACTAAGTTTTATAGCAGTATTTTCCCAAGTTAATATTTCTCTATATTTTTTATTTGCAAGTGTTTTCTGGTAAATAGGGAATAATTTTGTGTAAATAATTTTGTTTTTAATTAAATGAGTTATAGTATTTGCTACGAAGTCGTAATTACTAACTAAAATTAATAAATTAAATTTAATTAACAATTTAATGAAATGTGACTAAGAGTTTAGCCGTATATTGACAACGGTTGTAGTCCGCAATCGATCCTTTCGGTTTATGTGAGGCGATGAAATTCGTCGCTTCTAACAAATTTATTTGTTCCTCAACTAGTTGCTATAATATTTATCTTATATTAAAACATCACTGACGGTGATGGCGTTGAATTTTTAATTTGAGGTTTCAAACAGCTTTAGTATCGCTCATCAAATTTTTGGATATTTAATCGTTAACATTCCACAGCTTATGTTTATTATTATGTATTATACCTAAAGGTTTTTGTAGCTATTTTAGATGTTAAATTATCTCAACACTTTACTATATTCCCCCTAATTCTTTTATAAAATAGTTATGAAATAATAAATGTCCAAACTGCTATAATTGGAATATTTTTTCTCACAATAAAATTTTTTCCCAAACACGAGAATACACTTTGAGGAAAACAGAAATTGTACTGCTTGGGAAATTTAAAATTTCGATTTCCCGGGAATTACCATAATAGTGCCCCAGGAGCTCTAAATGTATAATAAAATGTATGAAAATCATCGATTAAATAAACTGCTGTAAATGTTGATACGAGCAGAAAGCGATTTGATTTCTTATTTTAATTTCTATATGGCATTTAGGCTGCTCATTCCAGAAATCATGATCCTATAAATTACAATTCCCTAAAAAACTATATAAAATGGTCACTGATGTTTTAATAAATAGCAATCGAAGGTGTGGTAAAAAATGTTATGCTTCAGTAAAAAAAATTATTTGTACTTCTAGCTTCATACGACTCTAAGTCGGACCGTTAATTGTGTTTAGTTAGCCTAAATAACCTTACATAAACAATTTACTACTCCTTACCAAATATATCCTAACGCAAATCGTTTTCAAAACAGACTGAGACAACAAAGGCGGATATTTAAATTTAAATTATTTTTTTTTAAGTTGAACACAATATATCAATAAACTACTGAATTTTGTCACTTACAATTTATAATGCTTATTTATTTATAATTACCGTTAACAATAAATTACCCAAAAGGTAAACGACACCAATTAATAGTGTTTTAAAATCTGCTGGCTATGGCCACAATCATTCTTATTAATTGCTTGTTTTAAATATTAAAATCTGCAGTATATATCATATGTATATATTCCTAAAATAAAGTAAACAATTAAATATGTGGTGTGATTATCGTAAAATCGTATAAAATAAACTTAACATAAATAATTCATTGTACACAAACCAATATGCATAAATATCCCAACAACAAAACAATAATGTCGTTTGAAATTTCGTTATTTTGTTTTAATTGGTGGATTACTATAATTTTTTTTATTTCGAAAATATTGGTTAAGAACCGAACTCTCTCAATTCGAAAATTTCGAAGATTTAAATTTGGTAAATACTATAATCCGTCTACTACATCGCAAATTATTGTGACATAAACAATTTTATACGGTAGCATTTGTTTCGTTTAATTTAGTGCAATCGATTGCGTAATATGTGTTAACTTTAATTGTGTTAATTTAATAAAGTTAATAAAGACGTTAGATGCATAAAATTTTGGTGAGATATATATGTTTTTTTTTTTATATATCATGTCGATTCATGTTCAATAAATTACGTGTTTGATGTTAGGTTTGTTATGCAAATCGGTAGAGGATTAAAAATTAGTTTTTGAAGGCTATATGGAGAAAAATTTAGGGCCTATAATTTTGCTAAAACTAATCCTTGTCTATAAAATAAAGGTCGACTATTCTTAGGGCAAACTAGTTTACCGCTCGTGGGGCAAATGTTATTATAATTATAATTTGTTAGCTTCCGATTTTTCATGGCAAATTTAGTAATTTGTTGAACAGTTTTTTAAATATTATGGTTACTTAGAGATATTGTTACATCTTAAACATCCAGAAATTGCTTTTCGGTCGGGTTACCTAATAAAAAAATATAGGCGTTTTAAAATGTTAACAAATGTTGGATTTCGATACAATTTATGACCTCCTGTATAATAGATTGACTACCATATTATTGGTTAACATATAACGTCAAAGGACTAACTCATTCACTAATATCGTACTAAAGGCCCCAACTGTAGCCGCTTTTAATGCGTATAATTTGACCTAAAGCAGTGCAGTGTCATCTACAATAAACACCCAAAGATAACCCTACATACTTTCAACTAACCAAAAAATTCAATAGAAATTACTTCAAATCTTTGTTTAATTGCCGGCATTCTTAAAAAATTTGGCTGGTTTCACGATTAATGGTTTATATCTTTAGAACGTGTCGCAATGCTTTATATATGAAGCAGTATACTGACACATCTTCGGCAAATAATGTTTACTGGATTTTTTCTTGAAAGTTTGGTGTACACCGTACTTTTGGTTCATCATGAAAAACTTTCACAGATATCGGCAAAATATACCCATGGACATAACTTCGGGTTATCTAATTTTACAAATCTATAGGTGATAGACAGTTTCCAAATCCTTTATCATTTTTTGAATCTTGTCAATCATCTAACTAATTTACACGAATATTATAGAAGGTCAATTTTGGATGACATTTAGAGTAAACGAAATAGATCCTAAACCTTTGTACATATTCAATGGGGACATTAAGCTAATTTCTTTTTGTAAGGCGCCCTTTCGGTAAATGAAGGACATTGATCGTTTTATTGGCCGGTGGTAACTGTCCATCGTTTTATAGGTTATTTTCAAATAGTAGTGAAATTTTTTATGGATCCACGTTCCAGCTACGGCTTCATTTTCAATGGTAAAGTAACTTCGTTCTGCTCATCTGTACATCCGGTCATTTTATTTGTTAGATCGCTCAATACTTTAGATCGAGTGATAATTCTTTAATTACCTTTATTTCGAATAACTTTATATAAAACTCAATTTACGACATATAAGGGTAATTTTTTAACTATTTTCTTTTTGGCAACACTGATTTTGACAGATCACGTATGTTTCGTGTTTTGTGTCACTGTCAAACATGTTCAGTTTGGTCTATAATTTAACCATGGATCGTCTTACAAACGAACAACGCTTGCAAATCATTGAATTTTAGTATCAAAATACGTGCTCTGTTGAGAAAGTTCAATGCGCGCTTCTTCCATTTTATGGTCAGTTTAATCGACCCACTGAAGCGGCTATTCGGGCTATTGTGACTAAATTTTGCACCAAATTTACATTGTTGGACATTAAATCACCAACACGCTTACGTACAGTGTGAACTGAAGAAAATATCGCAGCTGTATCGGTCAGCGTTAGTGATGACCATCAATTATAGATTCGGCACCGTTCGCAGCAATTGGTCCTCTGTTAATCAACAACGTGGAAAATTTTGCGGAAGAATTTAGAAACCTTACAAAATACAGCTGGTGAAAGAATTGAAGTCGAACGACCGACTACAACGCAGAATTTTTGGTGAATGGGAACTTGAAAAGTTGGTGGAAGATCCATTTTTTATCGACAAATTGAGTTCAGCGACGAAGCTCATTTTTGGCTGAATGGATTCGGAAATAAGCAGAATTGTCGATTTTGGAGTCAAGATCAGCAAGGAGAATTGCAAAAGCTACCAATGCATCCAGAAAGAGTTACTGTTTGGTGCGGATTATGGGCTTTTGGCATCATTGAACCGTACTTCTTTAAAGATGATGCAAATCGCAACGTAACTGTGAATGGTGAGCGCTACCGTGATATGATATCTAACTTATTTTTGCCCAAAATGGAAGAGCTTGACTTGCATGACATGTGGTTTTAACAAGACGGTGCTATATGCCACACAGCACGCGAAACACTGAACCAATTGAGAGGCAAGTTCAGTGAACACTTTATTTTACGTTTGGGACCGGTCAATTGGCCGCCTAGATCGTGCGACTTAACGCGTTTAGATTATATTTTGAAATATTGGATGCAGTTTCTCTCATTTATTTTATTTTTACTAAGACATTGTTGCATATTAAACAATGGTATTAGTTGATTCTTTGACAATTTGTAAATTATTTCATCGTAGCGGATTTGCCTTTTTACAATTTGTTAAGATTGTTCCGGTTGAACAAACGACAAAGGTTCACGCCACCATTGTCTAAGAGTAAAAAGTTTACACAGTAGAATTTTTCGCGAGCAAGATCAGTTGGACTTTTTTCAATTTTCTGGAATGACTATTTTCTGGACAGATGATAACCGTGAAAAAGTTGGGTGTGGTTCGGTCCCATACGAGTTGTCATAGATAAATACAAATAAAAGGCAGCCTGGGATAATGTATCGCTAAAACCGCGGAGGTATAGCCATTCCAAATGTAACATTGGTACGTACCATTTATACCATTTATACGAACCTTTTATGTTGATTTTCTCGCCACAAAATTTGCTGAACATGTTTGTCCTTTTCAGCTACCATCACTTGTCTGTACATTTACTCTCAGAATATAAACCGACAACTCTCAGCTGTTAGGGTAATTCTGTTACATCGAAAATTTAACAGTGTCTTCCACACAATCATGCAATTCGGATATAAAAACGCCTGCGCTCCGGCTGCTATCTAATAACTCGACATCTTTGGTAATTCAGATACATCGCGCATGTGGTGAAGTAATTTCGCTGAAGCTTGGGTATAATTGACGGTTGTAATTAAAGCTTATGTGAACCTTCGATATCTTGGTTTTTCTGCCAATGGAGGCATTGAGTAAATCACGGAACGAAACTAAATCTTAATACACCGCTGAGAAAAAGGCACATTTACACGTGGTAATCTAACATCGCTAGCACTCGGACTTCCAGTAACTGATGAAAGCTGGGATCAAGGGTAACGTGTGGTTTTCTTTTATCTACCTATTTGACTTTTATAATTTTGACCTTCGCCTCAAATCGAATGATATTTGGTTGTAATCATTCCACTGCTGGTCCAGAAGTTTTATTTGTGCCTAAATATTTTGTATATAGGCTTGCTAGACAGATTACCTTGAACAAATGGAATACAATTCTGGGAAGCTGATCAATAAAGTATCCTTAAATTTAAGTATATACGCAGACAAAAAATATAAATCACAAATAAGTATAGCTCGGTCATGTGAATTGATAGAAAAAACCCATAACTGTTGTACACAAAACAACTAGACCAGCACTTTTTACATTAATTAGGGTAAAAATCAAAGGAATACCCAAATACTAAAAACGGCCCAAAAATTATAGAAATGGAAATAATTAAAACTCTCTAAAAATGAATATTTTAGGTTGCATGAAAATTATGATTGCGCAAAAATGTTTTATAAGTTTTCCAATTTATGTAGTCTTGAAATAGAATTCGAACAAATCGAATCAATAAAATACTTTACGTATAGACGAATCGCAATCAATAATTCTAATCCCTACACAAAGTAAAATAAAAAAAAAATCTAATTTTTAAGTATTCAAAATGATTTATTAGGATTATTTTTTTATTTATGTATTTTCTATATAAATATATATATTTTTAATTTTATTTAAATTAAGTTATTCAAAAATAAGATACAAAATTATAAATACTGTCTTATTTTTTGATATAGAGGCAACACAATTTTCTTGTTTATTCACTGTGAATAAATAAGGATATACGAGTATAAGGGTATACTCATCACACACGCACATTAAAAAAGGAATTAAAAAATTATGATAATAAACCAAGAATATGGCCCTAAAATGTTTTGATAAAGGCCAATCTTATTTCGTTAATTTGATATTTTTATTAGTGTTGTTGTTATATAGCTACTGTCTTAAGATATAAATAATAAAAGATGGTTAAGTGTGTTGTGTATATACGGTTATATTTTAATGCCAATCTACTTTTGTGGTACAAATAAAGTAGCATTCATGTGACAAATTTCTTTTCAGATTTAATCAGTATTAATTTTTTTATGATACTTACTCGTCCTCTTAAATTCAAAGTATATTTATGGTTACCTTTTATATCAAATTAGAAAGATGTATTTAAGCCTTTGAACAAATCGTAAACATTATACACATATTTTATTGTCAACATAATATATCTTCATCTAAGAAAGGACCATTCATTTAATTGTCCTTACAGAACAAAAATCTAACGAAGATGCTTCATTCAGATGATTCAATTCAAACACTCTCTCCATTTCCCCAAAATGCACTCAATAGATAAGAAAAGGTAACAGTAACAGTTAAACCTTTTTTGTGTTATAATTTATCTAAGCTACACAATGTACATGGCAGGTAGCATTAGAACCTTATCAAGATCAAACAACCAAAAAAAAAAAGGTTGTCTTGTACAAAGGAGCTACACAACACAACACATTTCCATATATACACGAAACATAACATTGGTAGCCTTAGTTCAGCTGTATACTATTGCTCGCATTGTTGATTGCTCATTTGGTTTTGTTCTTCCTATTTTTATGCTTTACAAATGTACATATGTATTACACATGTTTTGATTAACGAGGGTTAAATGGGAAAAACTCTTATCATTTAAAAAAAAGAAATGAAAACATTTTTGTTTTCGATAAGACGCAACGAATACATACAAAACGGCAACATTTTATTTATTTCAGCTGAAAATTAAATTAGGATCGTTAATAAATTGTTGGTTACAATTTTTAATGTCCACCCTGACCATATACATACATTTATATTTATGTAGATTCAAAAATAATTACAAAGGATCAACTTACAGGATTATCTATATGCGGGTTCAGTAACATGTACGATTAGTTTGATTGTCATATACCGTTAATTGATAAATTGCAAAGGCTTTTTTGCACAGGTAAAACAAAATTCAAGCTTCAAATAAAAAATTAGGCTCGAATTTTCAACCATATACATACGTCAGGAAACTTAATTATTTTATTATTTATTTGGTTGACTTTTATTGATTTTCGAGCGGGTGGAACCCAAGTTTTTCTTTTGTTTGTGGATAGTTGATTGACACATTCAATTGATGAACGATTGTGATATTATTGAATGATGATTATCTGTTGTGGTATTTTTTACTATATATTCAACTTAATTTGTTTCGTTTTGTAAAAGTACGCCCAGCCTATATCATGTTAAATTTGTAATTTTTATACTTTTTATACGTCAAATTGGATTTGATCACAAATCAGTTTTTTGTTGTGTTGAAGACAACCAGACGAAGTCAAATTATCTTCTATTTCAAAGAACGAAGTTGACAGTGACATCTAAATCCGATGTGTTAAAATTACTCTCGTCGATGGAAGATTTCCCTTGATTTGTTTTCTAAACTTTAGTCGAGTCTGGATGCAGGAAATTAAACTGTTTGAAATTTTTTTTCAAAATTTCTGAATGCTTTTTTGAAATACTGACTGCCGAATTCTATAAGCGGCCACTTATACGTGTAGTACGCCAGCTTCATCAAATTTATTTGTACTACCCCATTTTTGGTAAAAAAATCTAGTTTTTGTTTCTTTATACGGAGGTCTGCTCTAATAAAGTGGATTTTTGTTTTGGCCAATGTATGTTTAATATCTTAAGAAATAACATCTCCATCAACGTTTGTAAATCGTACATAAACTTCTGCTGGATACGCTTTCTCCGAAACAATTACCAAAACCGTTACATTAGATTTCATGCAGTGACTGCGCATATGTAGGAAACAAGGCATTCTTATGCTTGCAAATCTAGAGTTCTCGCTTTATTCGGAGGTTAGAGCATACTTCTGTAATGAAAGACGTGATATAATTTTCATCTGACGTATCGGTTTGGCTTCTAAGTGACGTTGATGCGGCATGTGGAAAAGCTAGTTGGCCTAAACATATTGAAATCGTAGTATTTACAATAGTTCGTTACTTATTTAATCTTCTTTTAAGCTTGTCTCACGTTTCGAAATAATATGTACTGGCAATAAAAAAAGTACTTTATAAGTTGTGTAGCGTTGCCTTTTATACGTTTAGCAGTTGAAACTAGTGCACTGGTGAAATATCGCATTTTTAGGAACGGTAGCCTCAAAAATACCATTGATGATGGTCATTGTAAATACTTGCTACCGTAAGGAGAAATATAAATGTATGGCAACTTTACTTCGCCTTGAGTCATCGAATTGTGTAGAAATGAATCAAAATACGTCCTTTGTCGTCATGAATGTAAATTACTGATCGTAGCGTTCAGATTATCATTGATTGATTGATTGATCGATCAAGAATTTACGACCAACCATTAAGCAGGATCTCCCGGATATTTAGCCGGGGCCACTGTACACACGGTTTTACATATACTTGGAAGGATAAGGCAGGATATGGCCGCCAAAAGTTTGTAAATTTTGTTGGGGTAGGGAAAGGAAAGGTATGTTAGTAATGACAAAATTGATCCGTTTTCCTGGTGGCCAATATTCGAAGTACTGTTAGCATAAGAAAATTACAATTTTATTGAACTGCTCTGCATTATGTCATCTCTTATCAGCAATTCGAGTTTGCTACCATTTATTTGTAATCTGCAAAGGTTTTCTAAAAACAAAATTAATTAATAAACTAATTATTGCTCTTGTTAGTCCTTGTTAGAACTGGAACATCAAAATGAACAGCTTCATCACCAAAAGGCTAACTTTGAAAGAAGCAAACAAGGCATTCTTAACATAGTAGGAAGCAATCTGTTTGGAGTACTAGATGACGGAGACGCATTATAAACAAGAAATCGAGAAACTTAAACTGAACAACAACCACCTGTTAGAATTAATGAAAACTCAAATTTCAATCATAGATGTCACCGTAAACGTGATTGGATAGTATTTAAAGGTCGGATAAATCAAGCACTAGAAAGTAACGACAGAAATATTAACTTTCTAGCTTTATCAGTGCATACTTTACTACTAATGTCATCATTCAAGGACGTTCAAGAAACTTTAATGGAGGCAGTACTCTAGACACATACAATCAAGTCAATACTACAAAGCTATTAACAATTCAACAACTCATAGGTGAAGTAGATCTCATGATTAGAACCCTACCAACAGAAATCATGCTACCCAAAATACAAGACACCGACAAAGATTCCATTGGTATACAAAGAAGAATATCAAATATACATACCGATTTCACTACCCACTACCATCGTACCATCGATATTAATAAGATCACGAATGGAGCTTCTTATAACAGATCTGCATCGACGTACATAATCTTGAATGTCCATTTATGAATGGCAAAAATGCACTAGCATCATTGACCATAAAATATGCAAACATACTCACCCAATTCAAAACGTGAGCAACAACGAGCAAAAAATGTGAAGTGGTTGAAACGAAAACTGACCTCACCACTGATACATAGATTCAACTACAAGACGACCGATGGCTTTTTCAATTCAAGGCGAACGTACATTAAGCATCGTATGTAAGCAACAGCCACTCTCCGGAAAGCTCTCAAATAGCGGCATACTAAGCTTAGGTTTTTGCTGCAGTCTAAGAGGCACATCAATAAATATACCAGCTAGACAGCTGAACCAGCATCAAATATATTCATCCATACTACCAACATTCAATGTATCGACAGAGGCTAGAATCTTATCACACCAAGACCGCTCATACAACTTTAACAATCTAACAAAAACAAAAGATCTCACACAGCTACAGTTGGAAATAAGTAAGGAATTAAGGAACGAAGCAAACACGTTAACCTACCACGACATACACCATTACACGATATCATATGGGATTCTAGCGATATTACTTACGATCATAATATGTATAGTAATACGGAAGGTTTCGGCAAAACGCAAGCCCGTACCGATTGCGTCACTGGGGGATATCGCCTAAGTCAATCTGCCTACCGCAACAAACTTCACACAGATGTCAGGGCAGGGGAGTATGTCTATTCAACAAACTCACATTGCATAATTGAGCAACAAAAATTACAATAATTAAATTTCCGTTATCAAATTGAAAAACAGCAACTGGCTAAATCAATATAAATCACAGCGTTATTAAATTTGTTGATGGATCGACTTAATTAAATTTGTATTTGTCGGTGCTATATTTAAGTCAGACTTCCTGTTATTCGTTTAAGTATATTTTTATTGCGCATTAGGAGGTTATTAATTTTGGAGAAAAAAATTCAGATTATAGATTCAATTAAAACAGTAAAAATGTGTTTAATTTATAATTTTAATTTTAAAATTACACTGCCTTAAGCCAACAACAACATTGGCGAAAACACATTATATAATAACATAATAATATTATAATATAAGTTAAGTAAGTCGTAAGCTGTAATAAAATGAATTTGTGCCTGAAAAAACAAATTTATTAGTTTGTCCCATTGTAGCTAAAAGTTATTCAATGTAATAATAAATAATACAATAATAAAAAACACAATAATATACTAATATAAAAATATAACAACACAATAATACAAAAATTCATAAACAGTACAAACCAATTGAATTAACGGTTTTATTAAAAATTCGTAATATAATCGCACGAAAATTAAATTTATATATACTTTATTCGACACAAAACTTTAAAATTAATATAAATTAGATATGAAAATATTTGATTCAACATTACAAATCAGTTGAATTAACCGTTTTATTACAAGTACCATAAAGTTTTTTTTTGTTAATCATGAAAACAAATTGGCAAATATCAATAATATCCGACAGATTATAAGACAGTTGCCTCTTCGAAGGACATTGAAAGTTTGATAAAACGGAATTAAATTTAAACCATATACAATTTCATTTTGATGTAGAAGATTATATTATTTTGAGTGTTTAACACCTAAAAATTTTTAAAATATAACGTTACTAGTTTACCATCGATCATATAAATTAATCAACAATAGCATTCTTTAAAAAATGAGTACAAGAATAAATTGTTTAACCATGTCCATGCTGCACTAAACTTTACAAGTTTATTATTTCGCCTAAACAGTCTTAGCGAAAAATCTAAAAGTTGTAATATTGGTTTAATGATGTTGTTTGATACATGAAAGTATTCCAAATTTTTTTAAAAATATCTGTAATTATGTAAATTTCATCACATTCTTCTATAATGCAACCTTTTTTGATTGGAAAATTGCTTCTTTCTCAGGTGAAATGTTATTTAAAAAAAGCCAAAAAAAATGGTTTCAGTTAAATCATCATTACACTCAGGGTTGGGCGTTTTACATGTAAAAAACGTTTTCTCCATTTTACATGTAAATAACGTAAATTACAAAAAAAAAATGTGTATTTTACAAAAATATGTAAATTATATTTAAAAAACGAGAATCCGTCCAGAAATAATTTAAAATATTGATTAAATGATACAAACATTTGTTTATAAGAATAACTTGCATTAGAAAATCCAATTAAACATTTTATTTAAATGGTTAATCATAATTATTTTAAACTTTTAGTTATCTACATTGAGACTATAAA
Organism: Tipula confusa; assembly: GCA_963556175.1. NCBI lineage: Eukaryota > Metazoa > Arthropoda > Insecta > Diptera > Tipulidae > Tipula > Tipula confusa. The sequence continues at coordinate 189,294,042 of OY744476.1, read as the reverse complement.
AATCACCTATCCTTCTACAATGCCATCTGTATACATCTTAAACTAGTTCTTATTTTCGACAAAATAAACAACTAGTGACATAGTGCCATCTAGCTACATTTGAATAAACTAAAATAAAATATTTTTAAGATTGCATATTTCTTTCGATATGTAGCGGAAAACTAATTGCAATTTGACGTTTAATCATAAATAAAATAATTCTCTGCATTGAAATGAATGAAGTGAATCTATACTCGTTTGACTGGCTTTTAAATTTAAATCTTTATTAATTTCAAACAGGACAAAATCAACCAAATTATCACTACCCGACACACCCTCATCAAATAAATGTATGCCTGAAATTACTAGCCCTATTCTATCCATTCGATAAAATGCCTATGCATTATGCCTTTGATGTCCAGTGTAGTAAAGAGGTAGCGAATATGATTATCGAATTTAAGCGTGGAACTGTAGTGAATTTTATTAATTCAATTTAATTTTTCTTACTCTAATTACAATTAATAATTTTTCATAACCTAAGTTTGCAGCAATACCATTATACTAACATTACCATAGAATTAATACTAGATAAATTGATTAATACATTAATAATTAAATTTGGGAAAAATATTCTTTTTAAAACCCAGCAGTTACCATTCAAGGAATTCCATATGCTAACTCCTCTCACGAAAAACGAAGCGTTCATCAAATTACATTTATTGATAGCAGGTGTCAAGATTTTATTGTCAAAATATTTCTTATCATAGGAAAGTTGCACTTTATTTTACATTTATACATATGTACAAATATCACAATAAATAAACACAAATACACTACACTGTAGTATATAGTCAATTTTTCTTTAATTAAGAGATTTGGTAACAGATGGCGATAATTGTGATGAAAAAGTTGATTTATATTTTACAGTATGTATAAAATAATCGTTTACATTTTACATACATTTTACATGTAAAAAACCCAGTAAATTACATTTTGTAATTTACACGCCCAACTGTGAATTTACCCTTAGCCATGACAAAACAAAGTACATATGCTTTATTTAAGAACAGAAATTTAGAAGTAAATGTGTTAATAAAAATTTGACTACTTACATTACTTTCGTTATAGAAAGAGTTACTATAAGTGTATTTATCTAGGGCTGGTGATTGAAACCTGATTCCGTATTACCACTCTTCTTTGCTATTTCTCGAATAAGACATTTACTTCAAAAGAAATATTTGTTGTTAGTTGCGGTTAATTAAAGAGATATAACATTTACCAAAAAATAAATAAAAAATGGTGACAAAATATAATATTTCCGTTAATTTTATATTGATCACAAACGTAGCAAAAAAATTTTTCCATAAAACTATTAAATAAAATTAATTAAATTAAATATTTAATTACCAAAAATAAAATTTAAAAAAAAAATTTGGAAACCTATTTTTTAGAGTTTAATCGCACCTTTTTTTGTGTATAGCAACAATATAACTATATATCAACTAAAAAAGTGTTTAAAACCACACGTAAAAGATTTTCGTTAATTTTAATTTTTAATCCAATTAAAAAGTTTAAATAATATATGAATTCGTTAATATATTATTATTCCGACAATTTGGAAGTTTTTTTTTGTAATATTTTGCCTCCACCTACACTAATATTATTAAATATTAATTAATATAAATTTGAAAGTTCTTAAGTCGTGTACCAAAACGTAAAGTTATTCGCCAAGAAAAAAAAGTTTTCATTTTAATTCGAATTATATATAGAGTCGAAACCTATATGTTCACTTATATGTATATTATGTGAATAAAATTGTACAATTAAATCACACTTTAAGTACTTTTGGTAGAGTAAAATAAAAGTTTTTGTTTGGAAACAAAAAAAAAAGTTAGGTGCACAATATTTTGTCTAAAAAAAGAAACTTTCAAAATACTGTAACTTGGAAAGAAAGTTTTTGGTATGGGTATAGTTAAACCAAAAAGAATTATCTAGGTATTTACGCTAAGAAAAATGTATATGAACATATGGTGCGTGTTTGTACATGCACAAAATTTATCGAATGCCTCCGACGCGATGGTTGATAGTGTATAAGTAAATAAAAACGTCTAATCAACTTTTTGCTCTTTTAATTTCAATTAACTATCAAAAGTGTCATCATCAGCATGAGATATAATTTTTCTTTTCATATTTAACGTAGATGTATATTCTTATAGATTTTATCTCGTTTAGCCAAGTTATCTACTAAAACTTTGTCATTGTATATATCAGCAAAAATCAATTTATGATTTTTCACAGTTTGTAATATAATATATTATAACAATAATTTTATATATTTACAAACTATCATCGGGGATTTGATGATAGTTTTATAAATTTGTGATATTCTGACAGATACACAACAAAAATAAAAATAAAGTGTTGAGCACAGCAGAAAAAAATATAGATATTGGATCTAGCTATATAGCTAGATATTTATGAAGAAAATAAAGATATTACCAACTGAGGAGAAATATTATTTACAAAGTCATTGTCACCAAAGTTTGTATTGTTGCTGATGTTATGTTTGTTGAAATTTTAGATATTTTTGTATATTATGTACTTTTATAAAACTTTTTTTTATCATATATAGTACGTAATAGCTATGATAGAAATACGAAAAAATACTATGGTACGTAGAGAAATTAAAGAGTCATATTCAACTAACTTTCTGTTTGATCAATAGTAATATCAATTGTAATTTTATTTTATTAGATATTTTGCTGGCACTTGATTAAAGCATTCATCGTATGCTACTATCTTCTTTACCAGTGGATACTTTACCCGCCATCCAGTATTTCTAGTGAAATTTCATCAAAACAGGTTGTAATTGTAAAACTGCTCTTTTGGAGACTTTGCTTTCAACTGCTTGTATCATCAGAGCTTTATCATCTGACAATGATGATTTTCTGAAGCTTATAATGCTCTGTCTACTAGTTTGGTAAGGTCTTCCAAAGTTGGCGAAACTTGTCTAGGTATTAAAACTATGGCACCAACGTTTTGGATTCATCTATCCAGGATTGAGCCTATAACTTTGGAGAAGTATGTCTTATTAATAGCGAATACTTGTTTGGGTTCCGATAATTGCAAAATATGCAAACTCATCCCTAAAATTGTGAACAACGTAATTTAGAATATATTTGTTTTAAATTGGGTGTTAATGCTGTACTACGAGAAAAAGCGCTTAATCCTAATACCTGGCTATCTGGTTTATTCATTTGACCTTTTGATTTAAATTTTCGGACCTCAGAACCCTCATGAGCCAAAATTCGAAAAATGAAGTTTTACGTTGTTATCGTCTTTCTAGATTAGGTGGTGGTGTAGATTTATATTTTTGATCTCATTTAAAAGTTCAGTAATCTTCTGATTCTTATGATAAAGTGAAATTTTTGGCTTCTAAGCTTTTTGGTTATTTTCGTAAAATTCTTTTGTTGGTAATTTAACCTTCTGTAACAAGTGATGATATCATGAATATAAATGCTGTTTTTGAAGATTTTTGGCCACGGTATGATAAAATAATTCGTTATGAGGGTGGTTTTAGTTACAATATATTTATACTTTTTACCTTTTAAACTTATCAGGCTTAACAGTATTCTAGATTTTATTTTTTTATTTGACCAGGATAAAAATTATCTTATGAACAATGTGCTGTTCCTTGTATTTCGGATCTAGGTTCTAGGATTAAAATATCTTATAAAGTTTTTCCAAATAATAAATAAATTAATAATGAATTTTTTACAAATTGTTTTTTCGCTTGATTGGGTAAATTTTTGGTTTTATCTTGAAGTATATGACATCGTTGAAGAGTTAAATTCAAATCTTGCGCAGAGATCTAGCTTACAAAGAATTTAAAAAATCTTGACTTCAAATTCAAAAGAACTTGACTTCAAATCTTTTAAATATTTTAGAAATAAAACCAATAAATTGATTAATTAGGCTAAACAAAACTTTTATTTTGGAAATTCTGCATTTAACTCTAAAAACATTGTACAATTTAAAAAGCTTGGAATTTCATGCACCGCTAGTGATATCCGTTCTATTAATATTTAGTAATATCCGTTCTATTAATATTTTACCTGCCCTTTCTAAAGTTATGGGGAGAGTTATACAAAAGCAAATATATAAACATATCCAAAAATTCGTCTTTTTATTTAAGTTTCAATCAGAATCCAAATCTGATCATAGTACCACCTCAGCATTGCTACAGCTTATTGATGATTTATTTGCAATGTTAGATAAAACAATTCATTTGTTTTATTAGTTTTAATAGTGCAAATCATACCTAGTTACATCAGAAACTGTTTTTGTACTTTAAATTGTCAAGTTCGTCGATAAGCTTATTACACTCTTATTTGAGCAGTTCGAGCAGTGTGGTGATAAATGGACTCACTATATTAGTGACGTTGCTGCTGGAGTTCCACAGGGTTTATATTTGGCCCTTTGCTTGTTTCTATTTATATAAATGATCTTTATAAGCTAATAACTTGCAGCTTTATGTAGGTGGTAACATTACTAACTTGAACGAGATAGTACCGTGTCATAGATGTGACCTCAAATGCGGTTCTTTATGGGTCAAAAATAATTAACGTTTACTTAATCTAAGTAAGAGTAAAGCTGCATTATTACTCTACACCGTCACTTTTGTTAGACATGATCTCATCATTTTTGTTCCAAAAATAAATAATTTAGGACTTATTTTAAATTCAAAACTGTCTTTGGTTGATCATAAATTGTGTGGTATTTTACCAGCCCAGTGGGAATTTGACAATCAAATTTAACATTTTTGTATATAGGTCATATCGGACTTTCAAGATTATACTTACCTATACAAATAAAAATGCTACAATCTTATAAAAAGAGTTTTGTTTCCCATGTATCCCCGATAGTGTATTTAATATGCCGAGTTGCTTGCCAAAAAGGCAAAAATTTAATCAAAATATTTTTTAAATGTCGTGTGGAAATAATACTAATTTAAAAATAAATTAAATAAAATGTCAAAAAATTTAATAACGCCAATAATTTCTCTAAGTTATAGCTCGAAAAATCACAAATAAAAAACAAGAAAAAAATCTAGATCGAGTATAATTTTAGCTTGTGGCAGTTATTGGTACTAAAAAAAATTTGATTGTGCTGCCTCTTTTATATAACATGATTTACTAAATACTTTGATCATAGCGCCTCTTTCGGAAAACATTATCTATTGTAAAGAAAATATTGTATTAGGAAAATAAAAAATATTATAAATCCCGTATAGTTGATCGTCTCTAAATCAAAATTATTTGCCCAATGACCCTTACAAAGTACAATTTTTAGTTGATAGCTAATTTTCAATTAATCAATTCAATTCCCTTCAGATAATGCCGACTTCATTTAACGAGAGTTAAATAAGCCATACCAGGGTTTTGTTCGATCAATGGTCTGGGCACACTTGAGCTGCAAATAATGTCTCATCGAAGTCTCCTTGTAAAAACAATGGTGTTGCATCACAAATTTCGAATAGCTTCTTATCGCCAGATTATTACACTGAGCATAGATTTTGAGCGCACTGTAGTCGATCTGCTCTCTTATACGACCTTCTTACAGTTTTTAAAGTTTGGCTGATCAATAAAAGACTTGCGCATAGATCTTAAACATACCGGCATTCATAGCTTAACATTTTAAAATTTCATTTCACAAACCCGGAAATAATGCCCTATCATGACGTTATTTAATGGAGTCTCTGTGACTTGGTTTGATCATTTTCCATGCGAGAAGTCGTACGAGCTGAAGTTATTAAATCAATGAACTATTCTGTGGTTTTCAAAGTTGTACTTATAAACGGAACAAAAAAGGTTTTCCATGCTGAGACATTGAGTACCTCTTTTTGGAACACAAATGTTCAAAATAGTTTAATTTGTAATAACTAATGAATTTCTTGACGTGGCAATTTGGTTTAAAACTTATGGTAAACAAGCCCAAAAGGTTAATCGTTGAATCACTTTTAATATCTTGTAATATTTTATTTTCAATTGAAAAGACTTAATATTTGTATACCGTATGCATTAATGACCATCATTGTCGGACTATTTTCATTCAGCAACCCGATAATAACAAGATTCCAGTTCATTCATCGGTCACCGGAAACCTAACTCTATTTAGCTAATTGGCATATGTGACCGCTCTATTAACATATAATTCTTTTCGGAAAAGCATCTTGAAACCATCATGCCTTTCAATAAATCAATTTTGCTGGTTCCATTTTTTTATTTCGTTTTATTTACCTATAATTATATCCCTTAAAATATTGACGCGGCATGAATAAAGTGTCTCCTTATCTTAATTTCACATTCTTCTACCTTAACGACATATTGGTGGCTTGTAAAACTGAAGAGGAACATTTTTACCTTTTAAGCCAAGTGTTTGAAAGGCTTGCAGAATACTATGCCAAAATAAAAGCTTCTAAATTTGTCTTCGGTGTTTCTAAATCTGAACCCTTGAGCCACCACTGTTATAAGACTAACACAAAAAGTTCACCGGATCGCGTATAGTAGCTAGCAAACCACCCAGAACTGCCAAAAATTTCACCTGACCTGACTAATGCAATGATGAATTTACCGCATAAAAATATGTACGCAGCATTTTGTATATCTACTCGAAAAATTATAACTATAATATTCCCTGTGACTGCATCAAAAACCAAAATTAAATACTCCGAATTCAACATATAACTTTTAGCTACTTACTTGGCACAAAATATTTTCGATATTTTGTAGAAGGTAAAGTTTATATAGGTTTAACACTGAACATATTCCTTTGATTAAAATAATTCATTCAATCGATCTGTAATCGTTACCTACACCACCATCGTTGAAGTTTCACTCGATGGCCTGAGACAAAACCGCTACCTCCATGGTTAAGACGTTTCTCGAGCAATATGTAAAAGTTACACGCTCCCTTTGAAATAACAACAGATTAATGAAATCAATTTATTCTCAGAAGTAACAAAAATTTTCACTTGAATTTCGTACCACTGCTTAACTTCCTTAAGTAAATGAGAGAAAGATATTTTTAAGCAAAGAATACCTTAAATGCAATACAGCTAATCTAGTGTATGGCAAGAGCCTCAAACTAATTCCTGGCAAAATATTTTCAGGCCTAGGATATCATAAACCACCAATGATTTTATACTGCAGCTTTGCACAAAATTAAGCCCAATCGATATTCATAAATCGCCTTAAGTCTGATTTTTTATCCCTAAAAACTTATATAATTTTTTATTCGTGTCGATAAAAAAGACTTCCTTCACTTTATTAATCATTTTATACTGAAGACCAATCTTGTTACAGTATAGTAGATTTGTTTAAGTCAAAACCAATTTTAAATCAATAGCAGAATGATCCTTTCAAAATCACTTTTTCAGTATATCAATTAAACAGGAATATTTTTTACCTTATACTGTCAAAATTAACGTTGAACGATTTTCTAAAATTAACTACTTCTAACACGATTTTTTTGCTTATTGTATTAAATTATGAAGCTTTGTCTCACTACATTGAGATATAACTCCTTTATGAAGCTTTGTCTTTTAGACAGTTGACACTGCATCATATTTATTCCCAATCGAATTCAGAACTAGATTTTATTTGTTCATAAACTGATAATACAATCAATATAACAGGTTTAAACACTACACCATTCCAAATTAACCCTCCTCGATAAGATGACATGCTATAGTACACCTACACAATATTTGCTCAAAACATTTTTTAAAGTTCATTGAAATTCGATACACGTGTTATCAAAATATAAAGAAAAAGAAAATTAAAATATTTTACCAAGGGGAAACCATTTTTGTCGATATTATCAAAACCAAAGTTTTGTGATTTTAAACTTTACAATAAAAGAATATTATATTTATAAGTATATCTAAGTATATCGCTCGAAACTAGAGAGCAACTTAAAAACAAAAATGGAATATAATGGCGCCAAAAGCATATTTCAATAAAAATATAATTTTTTTTAAAACATATATACAGACATTTAATGGACCAATCAATAAAATATTATCTCATTCGAAAAAATGCTCCCGACACGAAAATGAAAATGTTAACCTCCCTTGTGGATATACAATTTTACCATTTATTTTTACTTATCTAATACACATATACGTTTTATGTAAATTATCGTTTTGAGTTGCTTTTTTTTTTTTTTTTTTGGACGTGAAATTAGATAACAAATTTGTTAACACGATTGCTAATTTATATGTATAATACTGGATACAGTATTGGCAAAGAATTTCTAATTTTTAATCATATATTGTCACGTTTCAATATTAATCTTCGACTCGTATTTTATCGGGGCGAGGCACATCTTTTACATGTGTGATATGCTTTCATACATTTTGTAAGAATTCCAACCTTTTTTGCACGTCATATATGTTGTTATTCTATATGTGCTGTGTACGTATATACCGATCGGGATGAGGGACTTATTTATTTTATATTAATAAATATTTTGCGCTCCTATATACATAACGACATAGTCTAGACACGGGAACGTGACATTTTGAAAAAACATGTCACTTTCTACTACGGTGTTTGTTTGTAATATTTAGATTTTTTTTGTTGTATGTTGTTTCATATTTGGGAATTGTACAGATAATGTTATATTTCGTAAAATGTGCGAATATTTTTTTGTCAAATTACCGATATTAGGGTATAATTTTGAGTTACATTGATTATTGACTTGTTGAAACTAGGTGTCATTGGTAAAATACGTGAAAAGTCGCTACTAAAAAATATTTGATTTGTTATACTAAGATTAGTTAATTTAGAATTTTTTTATTTTTGTGTTTTGAGCTTTTCCAGGCCATTTACGCTAAGCATTGAAAAATCCTTTTTCAAATGAGATTTATCAATGTTACAACATTCGTTAAAGGTCAAACAATTACTATTAGATTAATTTTTTTAAACTGATTCCAAATTTAGTAAGCCAGTTTTGTCTTTTATAATACAATTAAGCTTCACGTTGAATTCTCTTGGTTCCAATTTTTGTTTTGGAAATCACATTGGTCAGATTGGTCAAACATCTTTCAATTTGTTGTATCTAATTCAGAGAAGAGGTATAGAATTTAAACAACCTTCTGTTTTTGTCTGTCTAATTAGGACAAATATGGAATAATAATTGCAAATTTTGATTCCTTCTTATACTGATTTTAATGATAAAAAAGAAGGTATTCAGAAAAGCTTCAAAAGACATTCATACTTCCAGCATGTTTTATTAACCTTACGCTTACTGTACGATTTACGATGCCTTAAATTTGACACATAATTTTATTGGAAAACAGGAGAGTTTTACATGACTAATTTTTTCGATCCCGAGCTTGCTCTTCGTATTCTTCTAGACAACCCGATGAAAACATTTGATGTCCGAACTTAAGTTATCTATGGTTCCGCTTTAAAGATTAACCAGCAAGTCGTTAAGAGATCCGTATGAAACACGGTTTAAGGTTACCTATAAAATGATTTGAAATTTCTCACAGTTTGTTCCTTAATATCGTCCTTTTAAATTTGTTAATGACAATTTATTTAAACATAACATTTTCGATCAGATCTTAGAGACTTCACTGGTCAGTAACATGTAAACTCGATTTATAGTATTCTTACTTAAGGTTGTTGCGTCGCTGGTTGGCCCATAAATTGTAAAATTATGGCATCTTACTCTTGTAATGTAAAAGAAAAAAAAAAATTAACTGAAATTTCGGATAGAATTGTAGAGAGAAAAAAAAAAAAGAGGAAACAAAAACAAAAACAAAAAAAATATCGAAATAATTTTTTGTCTCGACATTACACGTCATTGTCGACTTAAATAAATAACATCGACGTAATGTTGACGCATTGCTGACGCGTCAACCTCGACAGTAATTGTTGACGTGTCAACGCATATCCCTGATATATATATATATATATATATATATATATATATATATATATATATATATATATATATATATATATACATATATATATATATATATATATATATATTTATATATATATATATATATATATATATATATATATATATATATATATATATATATATATATATATATATATATATATATATATATATATATATATATATATATATATATATATATATATATATATATATATAAATATATATATATATTTATATATATTTATTTATTTATTTTTTTCTTTAAGTTCGTCTAAATTATTTACCAAATAAATTACAGGTACTATGCGTAGGCTAAAGACAGTTTTAAAAAAAGCCTATAACATTTACAATTTTATTATTAAGAGGCACTGCTCTTGCAAAAAGTTTCTGTTTCCAATCATTTTTATACGTTATATAATTTAAAAAAAAAATAAATTAATGATTATAATTTTACGAGAGTTTTAATTCAAAATAGGGAGATTTTACTTGGCTATAAGTGGCTAAAAATTTGTGTAAATTTAAAAAAATGGTTATGGAGAAATTCAAATTGATTATCTGGTAATAATTTATGATCATTAATATGATCCTGATTAATATGAACATGATTATCTCATAAATAATCTTACTTACCCAGTTTGGATAGTAAGCGTATTACTATCTGCTGGGATTCAGTGTGGCTTTAACCTTTTAGTCTATTGGATAAATGTTTGCTATTTTCCAATATTTTGAAAATATTCGGTTGTTTAAACAATGATTAATATCATTTGGCAAATATTTTAGGACAACACAGGGAATATTTTGGTGTTTATGGATAGGTTTAAATTGATTGTATCCTGTGATAAGCTGAAATTATGTTTTTCGTAAAGATAACCTGAATTTTTATTTAGTATCAAATTAAACATAACACCTAACGTCGAAAACTCAAGGTACATTCTCAAGCTCATATTAAATATAATATTCGAAAGTAACGATATGGAATCACATATTTTTTTTGAAAATACGTATCTAGCATAATCATTAAAAGCAGCATTTAACTTTTTAAATGACTTCTTGGAGCACTCTAAGTATATTGATGCACAGTATGAGATTAATGGCCCTACCAATGTTCAAATAATGAGCAATTTAACATTATGTTCAATATCTTATTTACATGAGCTGTCGTCCAGTTCAACTTAGTTTCAATAAGTAGACCCAAACTTTTTACGTGGGCATAAAAGTCTTTTTTATGATTATTAACTACGAGATGATTAGTAAGAACATTGACTCGAGTACTATTAGATATGATAATGAGTTGAGATTTTGCATTATTTATTTGAAGTTTATGTGCAAATGTCCAATAAAATACATTTTTCAAGGTCATATTTAAAGTATTGACCACGTTATCCATATCATCTGGCTTACCGTAAGAATTCAATTGTAAGTCACCAGTATTTTTAGTCTTCTCAATAATAAGACACACTTGGTTTATATATATTGAGAACAAGGATCTCAAAATAGATATTTGAGGTACACCTGATGACATAAGTGTAGAGCTACTAAGGTTGTTATAATATTTAACTGATTGTTGTTGTAAGAAAATTAATTGACAAGCACATTCTAAAAAGTTATATTCATATCACAACTTTGCCAATAGAAGAGAATGATTAACCTTATCAAAAGCTTTGGAGTAGTCTAAGAAAACCAATATACCAACATTTCCATGTTCAATATTAGAAGTAATATCATCAACTACCTTCAACAGCGCTGTAGTAGTACTATGGTTTACACGAAATCCTAACTGATACTTGTTAAATAAATTTTGTTTAGATATAAAGGTGTTAATTTGAGATTTAATAATTTTTTCAAATACTTTTGACAAAATTAGTGATATACCTATCGGGTGAAAATCAATAAAAATAACAGGATGTCATAATTTTGGAAATGGTGTAACCAGAGCCATTTTCCATGTATCTGGGAACACAGATTTAGTATGACCTGAATTCAATACGTATGTTATATAAGGTAGCAAGACTGGCAATAAAAGCTTAACAAAGCTGATAGTTATTCCTTCAGCTCCAACAGCGTTAGATTTAATACTGGCTAGTTTAATGCGAACATCATCTACCGAAATATTATGAAAGTAGAATGCAATATCTTCAGAGCAATATTGCAGTGTACTGGGATTACATTGTTAACTTTTTGTTAGAAACACCGAATCAAAATATACGTTGAAAGGCTAGGACTGATTTCACATTTAATTTCACCAATTGAACGATTTATAAACGTATTATAATGTTTCCAAAATTCTTTACTAGAATCCCGATTCCCAAATTGTTCTTTAAAAATTGCCTTTTTTAAGTTTTAATCGTACCATTTACTATGTTACGAGCTCTGATATATTGTAGCCGATTAAATTCAGTTTTATGACGCTTCCAATTTTCGTATAAATAGTCGCAAATATTGCGATGCCGAAGAATTTCTGAACTGAAACTGAAGCCTCTGTGCAAATCTATGAAAAAGGTGTATTATGAAATAATTAAGAAGGGACAAGTGACCAATGTAACGATTTAGCAGCCATAAGTAACTGACCACTATCAATGTTTCGAAAATCCCTAATGAACCGATATTGTTTTTATTATTGCCATTAACTGAAACAAGCATATAGGATCCATAAATCATTTCATGACTACTTAGTAGCAATACCCACTGATATTTGTGTGAATCTTTCAATATTGACTGAACAATTGGTAAACACTAAGTGAATTAAAGTGGAAGGATTACCCACTAAATTAGTATAGCTTCCTTTGATATAACCCAAAAACCAAAGAACGACATCATAGATTGGATTTTTTTAAATAAAGGCCTTGCACCGCCGCTCTGATATACCCGATCTATTAGACAACTATATAATTTAGATTTGGACCAAGTTTCAGATATAGCTATTATATGCAGCGGAATATCTTTCACAATCAGTTTTAGCTCATCAAAGTTGGTTACCAAATTTCCAGGATTTAAATAGCAAAAATTAAAAGAATAATCTATATTTGGTAACGACGAGTTCAGCATAACGTTTCTCATATCCAAGGAGCTTGGAATAAAGATATTGCTACTCACCAGTGCAAAAATAAAGTTTTAAAGCACCAGCAAATCGCCGACAATGAATAAAACTCATTAACATATGTTTTGAGAAGGGAAGAAGATGAAGGGGATATAGTTGGTTAAGGATAAATATAATAAATAAATATTAAGTAATTGTTATAAAGTTTTTGAAGTTTATTTCCCCAGTGTATCAAGTTTGCTTGATCAAAATTAAATCGAGTTGGTTCATGATGGTTATGATTTGTTTACGATAATTTTTACATATACTATTTCTATAGCTTCATGACCATTATCATGTGTGTAAGCAGCTGTTTTGACTAATCTATTTCTTTCGATATCCAGTCGCGCATGTCTGATATTGCAAAATCCATTATATTATTTGGACGTAGAAAGGTTGGACTATCCGTAATTTTGTCGAACATCTCATCTTCAAAACCATTATTGCTATTGTTGTTATTTTCTGCTAAATCAACTCATAGAATTGATTGGCAATCGGAATGGTTGACTCCATGTGTTTATTGATGTTGATGGTGGTGTGGTTCCGTTCGCTGCAGTCATTTTTTCGATGAGCGTGTTTTTAGGAGTTTGGGAAACTAAAAGCTGAACTTATCCACATCGGATATATTTTCAATATCCATTTGCTTATTATTGTTAGTCTAAACGGGAAGCCCGTGTGAGACTGAGAAGCACATTTATGCGAATCTGCTTGTGTTCTTGGAATTTTTTTTTCACGTTTTTTTAATAAATTATTTATCGGTTTATATTGACTATTTCTTATAAAACTATTTAATATTAATTAGAAACACTAAAAATTAAAATAATATAAAATTTAAAAATTTTAAATTTTAATTTTTTTTATTTTAATTTTTTTCTAATACTATAGATTGAACTGAATTACCGAAAAATTAATTTTTTGATTATGTAATAAATTTTAGTAATTACTCAACAAATAAAAACCATTGGATAATCCCAAAATAAGAAATATTTCCTTGATTTGACCGAAATAGCTTGCTTTGATCACCATTTCTTCGTAGAATTGTAAAAATCTATATCTACTGTCCTTAGTAAAGGTGCAGAACCTTTAAGCTCCTCTAATTCTCGATTAGTTTCACTGCATTTTTAAAATCCTGCAGCTGGTTTTTAATCAAGATCGTTAGTTGCTTTTTTGTTAAATTTGGGTTTATCTTTATTTTGACATAATTATCATTGAAATGTGTCAGATGCAATATTTCTAAATGGATGCTCTTCAATATTCCTTTATTCGATAGGTGTTGTCATTATGTTTACCATTTCCCACAGCTATATCTAACACTTTTTATGTACCAGAGAATTTTATCCATTTTTAATTGTTTTTTTTATGACACATGCAATAGACGTATAAGCCGTTTGAAACTTTACGTTTTAAATATTGTGGCTAAACTAAATCAATCTCTTAGCGTTTCCTCACAAGAAACAAATACCTTTAAGGTGTTAAGTCGCATGACCTAGACACATTAATAATGCTCGCTCTTCGAGAAAATAATCAATTATAGAACATTTCGTGAAAAATATTAGTTAGCAATCATTAAACAACAACATCTGGAGGGTAAATATGCCTGATCCAGACGGTTATAGAAAACTTTCAAATGCATTCAATGATAAAGGTCTCCAATGGAATACATAAAATTCCAGACCCATAAGAGTAGTTGCTATAGGGGTCCACATCAAACATGAACGCCAGATGAGATAATTGAAGACCTCAAAAAAATTAATCTTAGATGCAGTAAATATGTTTAAAACTGAAAGGAGGCCTACCGAAAACAGAGGGAGTATATTTTTAACCAAATAAAGGTATTCACTCTGACCTTTGCAAACTCAAAGAAAATTGAGAACATATTTAACACAAGGAACATCTTGGGAATGGTTGTCTGAATGAAGCCATTGAGAAAAGCGACAGGAATCATACCACAATGCAAAAAGTGTCAGGCATACAACCACACGCGAAAAAGAAAAATACAAAAAACTGCATGATAGATAGGAACACTCCAGAAAAATGTGATAACGGCCAGATAATCCACCTTGCTAGCTATAGAGGATGTGAAATAGCCAAAACACTGCAAAGCATGTGAAATAGGACAAACAAAAACCAGCCAATGAGAGTAACTAAAGAAAAATAAATCCCGACAAAAACTGTCAATACGTTCCATAGTGCGAAAGTGACCGAGAAATTCTCATACTTACAAGCAGCAAAACAAGGACTACTTGTGCCTTCAGATCAAAATAATGGAATTCAACGAGCTATGACAACAATCCAAAATACCCTGAATGCTTTTGTTAGTCACCTATTTAAAATAGAAGAAAATATAGTTTTTGAACCAAAGGCAAGTTAATTTTGAACAGTAAACAGGACATCAAGGAGAAATTAACCAGATTTGTAACGAAAAAATTGCTTTAGCTGATCCCTCACTAAACCTCACAAAGGGAACAAAACACTAAGAATAGTAGCCAGCATTTTCCAGAGGTAGAAATCTTTTGAATACAGAAAAAATTGATATATGCCTTATAGCAGAGAACCATTTCACAAGAAAATCTTTTGGAAAAACAAAAGGTTATTTTTGTTACCATTCTATACATCCAGCAGAAAGAGCTAGAAGTGGAGAAACTTTCTTTATCAGAGAAATCAAACACTTCGAAGAAACTCAAAATAGAGACAATGCAATTTGTATCACTTAACGTGCAAATAAATATTTACAAGAAATGGTTGAGGCGATATTTTGTCCACCAAGGCATCAACTTAAAAAGGATAATTTCCTCTTAATGTTCAAAATGATGGGCTCCAATTTCATCATAGGAGGAAACTTCAATGCCAAACATACGCATTGGGATTCAAGACTAATATCACCTAAAGGTAGAGCACTTTTGGAAGCTGGATATTAAATAAACTGCGGGTGTTTCATCCAAGTGGTATTCCTACTTATTGGCCAACGGACACAAACAAAATACCAGACGTTACCAGACTTCTGCATAGCTAAAAGTTTTTCAGAAAATTATATCCATATTGGAAATAATAAAGGTTTATCTTCGGATCATTCTCCAATTATTCTTACGATCAGTGAAACAATAATTTAAAAATAAAAGTCACCAAGGCTAACAAGTGAGAAGACCAATTTAGAAGTCCCAATCAAAAATCAAACACAACTTGAAAAAGAAGTAGAGCGGCTCATAAACAATATCCAGATTGCAGCATGGAAAAGCACTCTTCCTGCCAAAAATGAACCTCACAAGAATGAAACATATACACAGAAAATACGAAACTTGTTTAGAAAAAAGCGAAAATCTCACAAAATCTGGCATTGAAATCAAGCACCAAACAGCAAAACTATTTTCAATCAGCTCAAAAACAAACTGCAGAAGTTAACACAAGAAACCAAAGCGGTAAGCTTCATTAAATATTTAATAAGTCTATCTGGCCACAAAGAAAGTGAGTATTCTTTATGGAAAGCTACTAAGGGACTAAAAAAACCAAAAGTGCAGATGCCACCAATCAAAAAATCAGATGGTACTTGGGTCGAAAACCTCAAAAATAAAGCTGATCTTTTTGCTGAACATATGAAAGAAACCTTTAGACCTTTAAAGCTAACAGCAGATGAAAATACCTTTATAATGCAAAAAGAAGACGAGTTAGACATACGACCATGAAAGAACTCTAAAATGGAATCAAACATAACCTAAATGCAAAAAAAAGCTCCTAGATTCGATTTTATTACAAGAAAAGTTATTAAATAGTTACCAGAAAATTTTTTTCAAGAAGTTGCTATTAACGATGCAGTTAGAATGAAATATGTTCCTCAGCAGTAGAAAATAGCAGCAGTTATTATGATACTTAAATCTAATAAGCCACCAAACGAGAAACCATCTTACAGACCTATATCTGTATTATCATCATTGTCCAAGCTGTTCGAAAAAGTACTCCTTAAAAGGATGAAACCTCTGATTGAAGAAAAACACCTATTACCATCTCACAAATTTAGTTTCAGAAAGAAACACTACACTCCACCATGGAGCAGGTACACAGAGTCACTAACGTGATTAAGAAGAAACCTGAAAAAAACATGTTCTGGAGTTTTCCATGATGTTGCCCAGGCCTTTGATAGAGTCTGGCATCGAGGACTGGAATATAATAATATCGCGACCTCCCTAAGGAGTTCTATGAGATATTAAAATCATACAATTAAGCGAGATAATGAAAGGAGAAATATGAAAGAAAGTTCTCATCACTCAAGAGAATTGAATGCCCTGGCATATCACCAAATTTCAAACATAAATAATACAAATTTATATTACAGATTTCTAAAATTTGCAATTTTTTTCTAAAAAATTACATAATTAAACCATTCCAAATTTTAAATTACAAAGTTACTTTACCCAAAAAAAAAAATGTACCTTCGGTTAGCCTATTTGGTATGCAAATCAAATCAACATGTACGAATCAAATTATAAATTTTACATTTTATGTATATATACCCAACCTTAAAATTATCTATACAACTTTCGTGACGTAATAAATGTCTAAATAAATATATACCTTTGTGCGAGAATACGTAAACAGACATATTTCTGTAGATACATATTTACCTGACATACCTACAGCAGAGATACTAATTTAAAGTCAATCGTAAATCCATTTTTAAAGTAAGTATACGTATTATTAGTATTCTCTGTTGCTTCATGTAAAAATTATACATGAATACTAATGAGCTGATGTAAAAGGAAGAATATTGCTACCTAATTTCGTTATATATATATATATATATATATATATATATATATATATATATATATATATATATATATATATATATATATCGATAGAAGAAATAGAATAAATAAATAATGGTAGAACACAAACACACACACACACTTTTCGACCAATTGATGCCTTATTATTACTATTATTGTGTATCGATAAAATAATACTATCATAAAGTTTAAGACAGAACGATTTATATATAAAAGCTACTCCTTGTGATACGATCAATTTTATATTATTCTATCCATACAATATCGTATCGTCTTGGTCGTTCTCTAAACTCTCGACTCGTATATAGTAAAATAATATTTCGTTCCGGAAAACTTTTCAAAATGGATAACTATAATTTTCATTTTGTTTGTCTTTAGCCCTGCTACCATCTTCTCTTATAACCCACATCCACCCCAAAATAAAAACAAACTTAAAAGGTCAAGTCACGTACAATCAATGTTTGTGTATTATGTTTATTGTATATTATATTGTTCTATTTCATCCGACTTATATAAACATACTATAATATAATAATATATATATATATATATATATATATATATATATATATATATATATATATATATATATATATATATATATATATATATATACATATATATATATATATATATATATATATATATATATATATATATATATATATATATGCAGTAGTTTCCTAGAGAGAAATATTATTCGTGTACAACTACTACTACCACTATTATGTTGTTTTTTAAAAATAAAACTCAAGATGGACAAAAACAAATTTTAAATTTAATTTTTTTTTTTTTTTTTTTATGAACTTAACAAATAGTACAAATATGGTATTTTGTTCTCTAACATAATATATATTTGTGTTGTGTCTTTAACTATTAATTTATTTACCATAGGATATTACACTATAGACTCCATTGTTGAAATTAGAAAGCAAAAAAACAACACAAACACAAAAGTTTTCCATTTTATAAAATTGATAATTAAAGTTGGAAAGTTTTGGTTGCTTTCATTTTAATTCAAGAGCTTGATGGTGTCCTACGTATACGTAATATATGCATGTAAGAAAATATAAACCAATATTATATTCGTTTATATATAAAGAAAAGAAAATATTTAGTTTAACAATTAATGGGTTGACATGGATCTTTGGCTAATTATTATATAGCAAATGTCCAGGGTTTATAATCCATTTATAGTCATTGTATATAGTATTTATGAGGGAAAAAATGTGAAGATTTCTTAAAAAAACATCCTCTTGAAATGTGAGATTATAATATTTCTTCATATATATTTCTTTCTCACTAATACTTTAATAAATCTAGAAATTGTACAACCTACGTATTGGATAAAATTGGTCCTATTACAGAAGGTTTTGATTTATTTGTACGATTTACAACTGTCAAAATTGATATCATATGGAAAAAGATAATAAAATTATGAATAAATTATGGATAATAGAATAACCGATATATATGTTAAGGCTACTATTCAATTCTTGTATTTTCCGGTTGCTAGCAACTACTAAAAACGCTTTATTAATGTACCTTGTCATAAAAAAAAACAAGCTCTTTTGTCTTATTTAACTTTAAATTTATATTTTAATGTTTAAAACGAATATTTTTGCCTTTATTCGTTTTGTACTGCCATTTTCTCTTTGCTGTGTATTGCAATTTTAATTTCGAAATCAAATTTAAAAACCAAAATAATAATACTGCACTATAACACAAAGAATAAACACTTAACTACATTTTAGTTACTATTTGATTATTAACTAACCATTTACCTGGCACAATGACACATAAAAAATGCATGGTAAAATCACGTAACTAACATAGGTTAAATTAAAAAATATTTTTCGCTGAAAATCAATGTTTGGAATAATGAATTTAAATAAAATCTCATTTGGAATAATCACATAAATTCCTTAAGTGTTTATTGAAAAATTTCATTGAACAAAAACTATATTAAATCATCACTTATTTGTTAATAAAACAAAAATTTTGTAGTTAAGTCATATTAAGTCATATTGTTGTTAAGTTAAGTCATATTGATATATTTTATAAATCAGTTATTTTGTAATAGAGCTATACCAACAACTTAAATATGGTTATAAATTTATATATATATATATATATATATATATATATATATATATATTCAGACCTTTGAAATATGACAGTATTGATCTATATCAGTGATGCGCAACCCGTGGTTTGTCTTTCATTAAAACTATTATCGAACGAATACTGGTTATTTAAAAGTCAAAACTGTTAGATAATTTTTCTTTTGTTTATGAAAATTTACAAACTAAATTTTACAAAAAAATTAAGTTGTTTTACTTATGTAATTGAAACCCCATCTGAATTAAAAAAAAAACGTTTCTCAAAACAAAACCGAAACTGATTTTTTTAAATGTAAAATTTTGTTCTTACATTGGGATTCCCCTTATTGTTTTTTTCACCTTAGTATTTTAATATCCTTTATTTTGTCTCTAAAGTTTGCGAATTCAGATACAAGTGATAGATGGTATTAGTTAAAAAAATTAGTGTGCAATTATAAAAAAGGTTAGTAAAATAAATTAAAAAAGAAAATTGAAAACGAAAAATGGTTGTTTCCAAAGCGCACATAAATATTTGTTTATGGAATTCAAGAACCGAATAATTTGTATATTATGTCAAGAAAAAGTGTTCTAAAGGAATATAATTTGCAGCGACCTTTTGTTACAAAACACTCGGATTTTAATAAAAAAAATATACAGGAGAACACCAGAAACGAAATGTTAATTTGTTAATTAAGTCATAACAAGTTCAGCAAAATATGTTTGTGAAAAATTATTAAACTGCAACCTAAGCCTTAGAAGTTAGCTACGAGATATCGCAGTTAACTAATCGGTCTGCAATCTCGTTTTCCGAAGGTAATTTTATAAAAAAATGTTTACATATAACGTGTAAAAAAATTTTTTGGAAAAGTTGTGTCCCAGAAGTTGAAAATATATCCTTAAACAGAGATAACGTTCAAAGACGATGATATTTCAAATGATATCAAAAAAAGTTTTCGGAAATTTTACAACACAGTATTGGTTTTTCGCATCACATCAACCGCCCAATTATTAATTTTTACCAGTTCATACCAAGAATTGTTGTAATTATATCCTTTGAAAGGCCAAACAAGAGGTTCAGAATATGCAATTTCTAATTTACAAAATTATATTTTAAATGTTTCAAAACTTGTGGTAATAACTACAGAAAAAGAACATTCAATGTCCTTGCCCCGTGATCATTTGTGCAAACAAATTTAAAACAGTTAATCACTGATTTTTCACCAGCAAAACTTGTTGGGGAAAATTTTTTTGGATTCTCATAAATGATGAAACACAATGTGACTGCAGTAAACTTTATAAGGTCTCGAGGCTTAAACCATCGACAATTCAAGGAATGACACCGAAATTCAAAGTGAATATAGTGATATTATGTTCTATATGTAAGTAAGGTGGCTTAGTTGAAGTAAAATTATGCAATGATTTTTTGGATTACATATCCAGATTTAACTGGCCATTTGAACTTATTTAATAAGATGCTACAAAAAAAAACCGCTTATCGAATCTATAATTAATGCTATTTCCAGTTTTCCAATGAAGCTGTCTTTATTTCATATATAGAAAATAAAAATGTTGCTCACTTTCTGAACTGCGGGCAAATTTTAAGAAATGAAAAACAAAATATCAATGAATACGAATGCGACATTAAAGATCTTTAACAATAAAATTAAAGCAAGATTTAAAGATTTTGAGCTAGATATGGTCCTTTTTAGAAGGTCTAGTAATCCATTCGACGTGCCATTTGAAGAAGCTGATTCTTGTTTACAACTGGAATTAATCGACCTCAAATATGGTGAAGAATTGATGCTGCATATACATAATACTATGTTTTTCCATCCTAAATTTGTATCTCTTTATTTTTGTTATTTTGTTTACCATCTTAAGATTATTGGTTCAAAGATAAAATAATTTTAACTCGATTGGGGCGTGGCTTGACTACATATGGTTAATTTGATTGAGTAAAGAGATATAATGTAAATTATAAATACTTATTAAAAAAGGTGACCTTTTTAATTTTTAAAGATGTCTGCTTCAAGAGAAATGTCCTAAATTACGGTACAAATTTAGCAGTTTATGTGAGTTTATTTGGTAGCACATATACTTTTTTCTCACTTATATAGTTTCACATATATAGTTTTTATCGACTCTTAAAATTACCGACGTTTTTCTAAAAACAGATTTCCAATAATTTAACAATTTTTATTTAATAATTTGAATTTTTCCGTTTTGCCGTTCCTATAGAAACAGACTTTTCAATAAATGGTATAATTTTTTCTGTTTATAATCTTTAAAACGTTTTCCGAACTCACCCAAAATTGTTGATGTGTTTTTCATCACAAATGTCCGACGGAAAAAAACGTCGATTGTTTCTTACTTTTGACACAAATGTACCTGTATTTTAGATTTCGTTTAGTTGAACAAAAAAAAACATCAACCATTTATTGTTGTAAAAAACGTCAGTATTTTGTTTACTCATCAAAAACCTAATTACAGAAAAAACGTCTGTGATTAGATGTCCATGTGGCAACGCCTAACTTACGCCAGCTGTTTAACCAATTTATGTACAAAATTATTTAAAATACTATATATGATTTTAGTAGTTGTGCCCACACAGTTGAAGAAGTGACCAATTTCCGATAGTTTCTGTTTTCCCGAAGTTTCTGTTTCCCGAGTGATCCGAGAACCTCGAACTCGTCTCAAATTTTTACTCTCGAGAACTCAAGAATTTTTTTATTTATTTCATTTTTAGTTCATCAACATAAATTATATTCCATAAAATACATAAAATACATAAATGTATTAAAAAAATAAGTTATTAATCACTATTCATCACTGTTAATCGTCCTCTACGATTACTGCAAAAATTTTCCGAAACATAAAAAATCCTCTCGTTTTGAGTAGATGTCGTTTTTATCATTAATAAGCCATTTTGAGTATCGTAATAT
This sequence comes from Tipula confusa, assembly GCA_963556175.1. Taxonomy (NCBI): domain Eukaryota; kingdom Metazoa; phylum Arthropoda; class Insecta; order Diptera; family Tipulidae; genus Tipula; species Tipula confusa. Next base: position 189,271,181 of record OY744476.1, on the reverse strand, counting down.
TACTGGTAATTCTGTCAGTCGCTTCGTATATATTGAATTCCATGGTCAACGTTCGGAAATCGTCGTCGGTCACTAGCTGCACTTTTAAGCTATCGCGTATGGAGTTTTTCAGTTCCTCATCAACAGAACTACACCCATTCTGTTCTAGTTCTGGTTCTGATAGTGATACGGTTGTTGCTATAAGAGATTCATCCATAGCATCCTTATCACTATAAGAGGCTTTTATAATAATAGCCTCGAAATTGGTACAAATAGCTAAGTGTATCGCGTGATTGTATCATAATTTCTGATAAGCTGGAGAAAATGTTGCGTATTTTAGCATAAGCCTCGGCACTTGTTGTGGAAACAATATCAGATTCATAATTTAACTCAATTGTCTGAATTTTATTTGATACCATTTCAATCGCTTTTTCAGCAGGACAAGAGGTAATATCCATGAATATTATCCTCGTCTAAAGACAGGGCAAATTTTTAAAAACCTTGTATTCCAAAACTATGTCTAATAAACGAACTTTTACAAATAGCGTTTTTTTATATAGTTCATTCAAAAGTGCAGTCTTGTTTGAGATTTTTGAAATAACAGTCAATTTGTTTAATGGTTTTACTTCCATGCTTTGACGATCCACTTGTGGAAGAATCATTTGAATGTTTCGGCTTCATAATCATATTATGTAAGCTGATGAGATGATGATGCAGACCACTGGTTGACGACGCTTTACAAGCAAGAATCATTTTACAGAGACTAAATATGGCTTGATCTCTATTTTTTTCTGTACGACACGTAAATAATTATCTTCTTTATTGTAGTAAAGAAACTAAAAATATTTGTATGTAAAATATTTATGCAGAATATCATTTTAGCGGTGACGGTGACATCTACTTTCAAACATTATAGTTTAAAGAAAAAAAATTAATTTCTCGAAAATCTCGACCAAATTTTCTCGTAAAATGAGAATCTCGAAAATTACGTGTTCTCGACATTCTCAAGACGAAATTTCTCGAGCAGAAACTCTACTTGTTACTCATGATAATTGGGTGGTAGGAGATATCAAAGCGCTTTGTTTCACCGGCAACATTATACTTTGTATACATTACGTCCACTACTAATGTCAATAAATACCTTGCACCGACAAGCCAAAGTGCTACACGGTGCTGGTCAGACCCATTGTCATGTATGTCGTTTAAGAAATTAAAGAACACCCAGTACGCTGGCTTGGTCGATCTGCGAGCCAGTCCCAAAAAAAACCGCCTTTAGCAGGTGCAAAGCTCGCTGTTAATGATAATGGCACTTTGGGGTGAAAAACGTCTTGTTTTATTCGGGTTGTCTATAGAACAAAACGAAGAGCATGCTAACGATTGAATCCGGTGAAACGGATGGCTGATATGAATTCTGGAAAATCCAACTCTATTTTGCACTAAAAATAATTTAATTCGTTAACAATTTCTGGAAGCATATTTATAAAATTCATTGTAATATAATATTTTCCAGAAATAGTTTTATTTTGATTAATCGAGCCCTATCTAAACTACTCTACTCTAAACTATACTAGAGTATAGCTAAAATTATTTGCGGTAAAGTTCTCTCTATAAGATGATAAATAAAGGCAACAATTCATAAAAAACGCTAACAAATAACTTTTTAAACCTTTCTTCCGCAATAAGCATGGATTAAATTGATTTAATTACAAAAAAAGTGAGTTGGTTAAAATAAAAAAATTCGTTTAATTATAAAAATTTAACGTTTACCGCAAATTTTTGGAATGAGTGATTTTCAGGAAAATGTCATCCCTCTTTAAAATTATAATTTAAAAAATTATTTTTATTTATTCAGATGAAAGTCAAAATAATGACAGGCAACAACACAAACGATTATATTCTGAACAAAATTTATTTAAAATGATAGTGAATTTGCATTTTAAATAATTAATGTAGGATCCGTGTCACTTCACAAAAAACGTATAATTGTTTTTAGTGGTGTACCAAAAAAGACAATACGTTACTTCAAAAACGTCAAAATAAAAACGATCGTAAAATACGTTTGATAAAATAAACTGATAATTTTTTTTTTCTTTGTTATCATTCTAGATGCGCCAACAATAAGACTCCTAGGTGTTCCCCAAATCGATTTAGAAGAAGGAAAAGACTCATTAGTATTAAGATGTCAATCGGACGCAAATCCACCGGCCATAATTGTGTGGCGTCGCGGTGGTCGATCTGAAATTGCCAGTTCACAAGAAACATTACAATTGCGGCCGGTGAGTAGGCGTGATGCTGGTGTGTACACGTGTCAAGCACAAAATAGTGTTGGTAGTTCTGAAACACTATCTGTACAATTGGATATAAAATATCCACCAAAAATTACGTCAGCGGGTCCTGATCGATTGACGACAGCACCATTATTTAGTCCTGCTGCATTTGAATGTGTGGCTGAAGGTAATCCACCGCCTACATTTAAATGGGTTCAAAGGTAACAAAAAAACTTATCGAAACAAAAAATCATTCTCATATACTTGTACTCATTCCGTAAACCTAAATACCTACTCATGTTCAATTTTAAATTATTCCCTCGAGTAATGCTTAATGTTAACAATATAAAACAAGGATAATATAACAACAATTTTCCAAATTAAAGTTGTAAATTACTTGTTTTATATGTTGTTTACGATTTAGTTACATCAAATTGTAATTTAATATTTACCTTTTTACCCACACCCGCAGGATACGGTCTCAAATGTCATCGTATTTGGAACGGGGTCGTGATTCACGTCTTGTAATCGATAATGTGACGTATGATTTTCAAGGTGAATACGAATGTCGAGCAACAAATTTTATTAATGGACAAGAAAGGACGGTAGCATCAGAACCAATTGCGTTACAAGTAGTTGGTGCGCCTCAAGTGCTGCGACTGAACTCTGGTCAACATACGATTTCAGTTAAAAAAGGTGAATCGGCATTATTGTCGCTGGTTGTGTGTGCCGATCCAAGGCCACGACATGTCGCGTGGGAATGGGGATCGCTGCGATTAGAAGCGGGTGCTGGAATTGGTAAATTCTTGAACATATTGATTGATTTATTTTATTCATAATAATTAATTTTTAATTCATTTATATAGGTCGATATCGAGTCGACGAAGTAACCCAGGATTCGCGTGAAGATTGTTATATTGCTTCGTTACATATTACCGAAGCGGATCCACAAGATGAGCGACCATATTATTTAGTTGTAGAAAATGAGCGTGGAACCGATAGGCATTCGGTAAACTTACACGTCGTGGGTATGTTTCCAGGTGCATTAATTTTTCTTTATTCTCTTAATTTTAATATATTTTATAATTACAATACACACGCATAGACATACATATACACACTCAATCACAAGTTACATAAATTATAAAATACAAATAAATATATATTAAAGTAAGTATTAAAGTATGGATTAAAGTAAGTAAGAATCTCAAATATGTCAGACTTATAGCATAGCTGGATTCACCAGTCAGAAAAAAAGCGAATAGCCATCAGTTCAACCCTGTTAGCTTCCCGCCATTCTAGAATATAATTGAGATCACGCGTAAGTCAATCCTGCATATAGCCATTCTTTTTGCGAGAACATCGTTTCGCAATAATGAAAATGGTAAAGCGTAAGAGGTGGAAAGAGAGCTGTCATCGGCGTAGCAGTATATCGGATTGAGAGTTGCTGATAGAAGATCATTGATGAAAATTGGAAAAAGGGTCAGAAAAAAGGATCCCTGTGGAACAACTGCGTTTAAAAAAAAGAGATACGGAAATCACGCTAACCACCATCACTTCTATTTTGCGACAGAGAAGAAAATTTTCAATCCATAAAATTAACGAACCGAGAAGGCTAACTGCCCTCAATTTGCACAGCAAAACCTTGTGCCACACGTGATCAAATGCTTTCAAGATATCGAGTGCAATGACTTGTGATTCACCAGATTGATGAATGCTTCTGTTCAGTGACAACATTAATTAAGTCATGACAACTGGAAATTAGATGGTTATCTTCCAAATATTTCATCAGCTGAAATGGATATATTTAGGCAGTTTTCCAGATAGAGGGGTAAATGCCAAAAGACATAAATCGGTCGAACAAACTTGACAGTGGATTTGATAGTGATTTACAACAATAGTTATGAACAATTGAGAGCATACCACCCGGACCGGCAGACTTGTTTGTGTTAATCTTTGCAAGGACTTTAACGACCACTCTATAGATCTAAAACTAATGCAGGGCATTGACGAGCTGGCTAGAGAGATAATCGGGAGTGTTACGTTAGAAACAGCTAAATTAGAGTTTACAGCAAATTTTCGGGCGAACAAATTAGTTTTTTCTTGAGCAGTAGAAGAAATATAGTCCCAATCTTTCAGAGGTAATATTGATGATTTCCCACTATTCAGGAAGTTTCTCTCTACTTTGAGAGCAAAGTTCCAGTACATAATCTATATCGTTAACCCGATCTGGTATTCTCGTGGGTTGATCTAAAAGCATTGTAGATCAGCTCGTTGTTGATTTGTAGCTGCATATATTGCAGCTGCCTCACCAGCCAATATAAAGGACGTAGAATAAGGAAGCCACTTGTCATTGTGGACACTGAAATCATTTGCTTCAGTGATTTCAGCATTTGGTGATTTTTGAAGGATCTTTAAGTTGCGGTCAATGGAATCTGACAGAGTATCAAATCTAAATTTAGTCCTTCGATAAAGACCACATAGGAGAAGAGGTGTTTCGAGATATGGAATTCAACCGCTGGTTATGTGATACAGTAAACAACGCCTTCTTTATAGACTAGTGAACTGTTATCACTACTAAATAGTATAAACGCTGCGACTATATTTGCCTCCTGTCGAATCAAAACGGTGAAATATCGACTGCAAAAATCATATAAGCTTCCTTAAATCTTTTTAAACCAAGATTGAGATTCGACCAGATCAAATATAGAAAAAAAATAGTTTAAAAAATATAGTTGAACATATCCATGAAGAATCTCGCAAGGCGAGAACTTCATACCAAAATTTGCACCTGTAAAGGTTTAAAATTTTTAGGCACTAAAATGATTTTTACGTGTAGGCTTGTACAAAAAAAGGTGAAATAAATAATAATCAAATTTGAATACTGTAAGATTATTTTTATAGGAGGTAATGCTCTAAATTGAAATTTTGTCACATTGCCTCGCTCAGTTTAGTGGATTAAACTAGCTAAAATCCACCTGTATTGTTAGTCTAGCAATGAAATATGCAAACGCAAATCGTCCGTTTAATTTACAGAAATTTTTGTGGAAACGAAAGAACTGTCGTAAACCAGATAGCAGAGAATTCAAGCATGAGTTTAAATATTTTTTTTAAGCAAAGATATAAATGATAAAATATATTAAAAAAGTTACGTCGTACGAATCACGTCGCACCTATTGAGGATGTTAACACAATTTGTTAAATGTCAATTTGAACAAATCACTGAAATACACGACGACAGTCTAATAGTAGTGGGGACGGTATAAATATCCAGTACTACATTAAACCGTCTAAAAGCTTATATAATAAAACTTCTTATCCGGGATGAACAGCTGTTACCTTGAAATAATACTTTGAAATTTGAAATCTAGCTCATTACCCAGAAGTGGTTATATATATATATATATATATATATATATATATATATATATATATATATATATATATATATATATATATATATATATAAATATATATATATATATATATATATATATATATATATTTATATATATATATATATATATATATATATATATATATATATATATATATATATATATATATATATATATATATATATATATATATATATATATATATATATATAAATATATATATATATATATATATATATATATATAAATATATATATATATATATATATATATATATATATATATATATATATATATATATATATATATATATATATATATATATATATATATATAACCACTTCTGGGTAATGAGCTAGATTTCAAATTTCAAAGTATTATTTCAAGGTAACAGCTGTTCATCCCGGATAAGAAGTTTTATTATATAAGCTTTTAGACGGTTTAATGTAGTACTGGATATTTATACCGTCCCCACTACTATTAGACTGTCGTCGTGTATTTCAGTGATTTGTTCAAATTGACATTTAACAAATTGTGTTAACATCCTCAATAGGTGCGACGTGATTCGTACGACGTAACTTTTTTAATATATTTTATCATTTATATCTTTGCTTAAAAAAAATATTTAAACTCATGCTTGAATTCTCTGCTATCTGGTTTACGACAGTTCTTTCGTTTCCACAAAAATTTCTGTAAATTAAACGGACGATTTGCGTTTGCATATTTCATTGCTAGACTAACAATACAGGTGGATTTTAGCTAGTTTAATCCACTAAACTGAGCGAGGCAATGTGACAAAATTTCAATTTAGAGCATTACCTCCTATAAAAATAATCTTACAGTATTCAAATTTGATTATTATTTATTTCACCTTTTTTTGTACAAGCCTACACGTAAAAATCATTTTAGTGCCTAAAAATTTTAAACCTTTACAGGTGCAAATTTTGGTATGAAGTTCTCGCCTTGCGAGATTCTTCATGGATATGTTCAACTATATTTTTTAAACTATTTTTTTTCTATATTTGATCTGGTCGAATCTCAATCTTGGTTTAAAAAGATTTAAGGAAGCTTATATGATTTTTGCAGTCGATATTTCACCGTTTTGATTCGACAGGAGGCAAATATAGTCGCAGCGTTTATACTATTTAGTAGTGATAACAGTTCACTAGTCTATAAAGAAGGCGTTGTTTACTGTATCACATAACCAGCGGTTGAATTCCATATCTCGAAACACCTCTTCTCCTATGTGGTCTTTATCGAAGGACTAAATTTAGATTTGATACTCTGTCAGATTCCATTGACCGCAACTTAAAGATCCTTCAAAAATCACCAAATGCTGAAATCACTGAAGCAAATGATTTCAGTGTCCACAATGACAAGTGGCTTCCTTATTCTACGTCCTTTATATTGGCTGGTGAGGCAGCTGCAATATATGCACTTACAAATCAACAACGAGCTGATCTACAATGCTTTTAGATCAACCCACGAGAATACCAGATCGGGTTAACGATATAGATTATGTACTGGAACTTTGCTCTCAAAGTAGAGAGAAACTTCCTGAATAGTGGGAAATCATCAATATTACCTCTGAAAGATTGGGACTATATTTCTTCTACTGCTCAAGAAAAAACTAATTTGTTCGCCCGAAAATTTGCTGTAAACTCTAATTTAGCTGTTTCTAACGTAACACTCCCGATTATCTCTCTAGCCAGCTCGTCAATGCCCTGCATTAGTTTTAGATCTATAGAGTGGTCGTTAAAGTCCTTGCAAAGATTAACACAAACAAGTCTGCCGGTCCGGGTGGTATGCTCTCAATTGTTCATAACTATTGTTGTAAATCACTATCAAATCCACTGTCAAGTTTGTTCGACCGATTTATGTCTTTTGGCATTTACCCCTCTATCTGGAAAACTGCCTAAATATATCCATTTCAGCTGATGAAATATTTGGAAGATAACCATCTAATTTCCAGTTGTCATGACTTAATTAATGTTGTCACTGAACAGAAGCATTCATCAATCTGGTGAATCACAAGTCATTGCACTCGATATCTTGAAAGCATTTGATCACGTGTGGCACAAGGTTTTGCTGTGCAAATTGAGGGCAGTTAGCCTTCTCGGTTCGTTAATTTTATGGATTGAAAATTTTCTTCTCTGTCGCAAAATAGAAGTGATGGTGGTTAGCGTGATTTCCGTCTCTCTTTTTTTTAAACGCAGTTGTTCCACAGGGATCCTTTTTTCTGACCCTTTTTCCAATTTTCATCAATGATCTTCTATCAGCAACTCTCAATCCGATATACTGCTACGCCGATGACAGCTCTCTTTCCACCTCTTACGCTTTACCATTTTCATTATTGCGAAACGATGTTCTCGCAAAAAGAATGGCTATATGCAGGATTGACTTACGCGTGATCTCAATTATATTCTAGAATGGCGGGAAGCTAACAGGGTTGAACTGATGGCTATTCGCTTTTTTTCTGACTGGTGAATCCAGCTATGCTATAAGTCTGACATATTTGAGATTCTTACTTACTTTAATCCATCTGAAACACTTACAATATACAAGACCTACATAAGCCCCAGTTTGGAGTATAATTCTCATATTTGGGCTACAGCACCGAAAACTCATTTATCTGCACTCGATCGGATCCAAAACCGGGCATTATGAATAATTGGGGCCGTAAAATTATTATCTAATCTTGATTATATTTCCCATAAGGGTAATGTGGGAGCCTTATGCGTATTTTACAAGTACTTTCATGGTCATTAATCATCGGAACTTTATGGATTTATGCCTGGTTTGTCAAAGCCAGCGTTTAATTTGATAGCATTGGGATACATGATACCCACATTTTGGTCATTGAGTTTCTTGGAGAGCAACGATTTTGAAGCGATACTCTTTCATGGCTGGTATAGTCTCATCCAATTCGCCTGGAATTCCTAGCGGCTGCAGGGTTTACGTACCGATCTTTCTCTGTGTATTCGTTAACATAAGTGGTGGTCGTTTAAAATTGTTGTGGTAAATTCTTTTTCTTTTGTTGATTTTGCTAAACAATTAAGGATGTTGGTAGCCTTGCAATCCAAGCTTTATTTAGTAGCCTCCTACGACAATTTTAAATTAATCACGGATTTCTACTTGTTTATCTATGTAGTAGTACCATTTATCCAAGGAAAGGTTCGTCTATTACCGTAGTTAAATGTAGAAGTGCTTTTATTTTATTTTTCCTTAGCTCCTCTATAAGGAGCGTTTATATAAAAACTTGAATTTTTAAAGGATCTCTTTTAAGTAATCTTTTTAAATATTGAAAATTGTAGTCCTAGGAGATGGTATTGTTATTTTTGTGAGCTTCTAAATGGGAACTTATAACACTTTCGTTATTAAAACTACATTATGAGGAATTTTAAATCTATTTAACCGCCTTAATATTCGCACTAAACTCAAAAAGGTGGAGTTATTTTTTAAATGCAAGAGCTTTCTGTCTTATTATTGGCCACCCACAGGTACATTTTTATTTTGAACTTGTTGCAACTACTCTAGAATCGCTCTGTCAATTTATTCAAACTTGCACTGGCCAATTCACTTTTTTTTTATTTAAATTGATTGCAAGCACTAATTCCAATGAGTTTTTCGTGATTTTTCAAAATGGTCGATACGGTACTTTTTGGTTTGTCGAATTTTTGAGGCACGTTTTTCTTAAACATGCATCAATCTACATTCTGGAGTAAATCCATCATTGGTTGGGCTTTTATATTTGTTTGTCTCCATTTTAATGAGTTTTTTTTTTTGTTTTCAAAACTTTCTTTGTTAATCAGAATTTTTAAATGGTATTGTTAATTCGTCCATAGTGTAATGAAAATGTTTAATGCATGCACAAAGGCACTAGTACAAAAAGGATATAAGTAGCTTAAATTACTACCCGCATCTTTATCACATGTGTGAATGAGATACATATAATTGTACATCATAAGATATTCTAACGTGAGAATTAAACAAAAAAAATTTTGATTTTCCAATTAAGAATGCTTCGTGTCCATATGTAGGTATTCGGTTACAAATGAAAGACAGAGACAAAATAGCAAACAAAATATATAAAACAAAAGAACTGGAAATTTAAAAATTCGAATTACAGAAATTAAGATGGTTCGTTTTCGTTATTCTTTTTATTCGATTTGGAGAATAATTCGATTTATGGAATTTCGATTTAAGGAGAGAAATTTTCATATAAAAAATATTTTTTATGCTTTTGCCAATAAACAAAAATTTTATTTATGAAAAATTCGAATTGAAGTAGTTCGAATTACGGAAGTTTGACTTTTTATATATATATATATATATATATATATATATATACATATATATATATATATATATATATATATATATATATATATATTTATATATATATATATATATATATATATATATATATATATATATATATATATATATATATATATATATATAATGTATATATATATATATATATATATATATATATATATATATATATATATATATATATATATATATATATATATATATATATATATATATATATATATATATATATAAGATTTTCATTATAGTTATCCGAATCTATTTTATAAAAGCATCAGTTCATGTAACCTGAATTGTTTCCTTATTCTTTGTATTTACTACTGTAGGTTTTAATTAATGTGAATCTTATGCTGTTTTCATATTTCTATCTCTTTTGTTTTTGCACCTTACATGAAACCAAGTAGACCACATCCTCGCTCTACACCCTTAAGAAGGATAATATTTCTTTTTTTTTTTAACATAATTATGCTGTGTATAGTAAGAGGAAAACAAAGTCATGGAATACGTACATAATTATTATCCTAGATTAAACTGCATCTAATTTTTGTATATATTAAATTGTCTGGTTTGTATCCTTATTCCACTTTTTTTACATTGCTACAAACAATTTGTAATTTTAATGGCTTATATTTGTTACAAAATTATCATAATGCTTGATGTAGTGAACTAAATATGTATACTATAGACGCAATATACAACATATAATAAAGCTCTAAACATAGATCTGAGGTGGTTGGAAATAATATATGTATATTGAAATGAATCCGATTTAATATTTTATGTTTTGTGTGCTCTATGCATCTACTATAAATATAATTTTACTGTAAAGTTTTTCAGTTTGTGGTGGAAAAATAATTGGAGTACAGTTTGTTTTCTGTTGAAAGTGTTGTGTAACTGTTGGTTGTTTGCATCAAAAAAAAAAATAATAATAAATAATTAATTTCAATTGCTGGGTTAGTTGAGCGTTAATTTATTCTTAGTATAGGAATCTACAAAATTTATGGTTTACAAATAATTTCCCGGTTGTAATTAAATATTTCACTGAGTAGTAACTTACATAATATATATATATATATATATATATATGTATATATATATATATATATATATATATATATATATATATATTCATATATATATATATATATATATATATATATATATATATATATATATATATATATATAACATTCAAATATCTCGGAAAGCAAGCAC